>WWET01001098.1:39937-52501 GCA_011038615.1 Limnodynastes dumerilii | reverse complement strand
AGCCATTTAAATTGTACAGTATGGGCGTGCTTAGTCCGGTACGATCAGCGCATCGCTACGAAAATTCGTACCGACGCCAGGAAAAGTTAAGCTAGGGTTCAGCCGGCGTACGGAGGTAAAGGTAAGGGGAGTGTCGTGGGAGTGAAAGTTTTTACGCTGGAGCGATAATACGCTCCGCTCTCATGCGTAGGTCTGGATCAGGCCCTTTGATTCGATAGGATGCCACAATATTACACTCTATCCATGCACTGTGCACACATTTCTGTATGTCCGTTGTGCATTAAGTGGTGGATCAGGGAGGGATCTAATGCTAATGGCATGTATTCACACCTTTTACATTATATGCTTTTTTAGGCGGGGAAAGTAAAGTGGTGTAACTGTCATCAGTGCCGATGGGTGTGTCTGCTACGGGGCACAAAAGAGTAGGGGGTTATGGCAGGTGCCTACCCTGCAACCATGGAAAACAAGCTGACAGCTTAATGGTTTCCTCTGCTAGCAGGAAGGGGAGGGTCTGGGCTGGCAGAGAATAACACTAAGCTGTCAGCTACTGGAAAGTTAGACTCAGGGCTGAGTGCTGCTTAAGCTGCCAGTCGCTGTTCTTTATACGTTATTTACAATGTTAGTCGCTGAGATCTGTCTGGGCATGCACGATGGCTAGTGACTGCATTGCACGTGCACTGGATGGAGGTTGTGGGTGGCAGGGCCACTCCCAGACATTTTGGGGACCGGGACACATTTGCGGTGCCCTGTCCCTACGTGATATCATGCGTGACATCACATAAGGGACGGGGCACTGCAGAACAACATCAGTGGGCTGATGTGCAGGGAAGTCCTTCCCAACACATTGGCCTGCTAGTGTACAGCTCTAAGCAGCAAGTATTGGTGGTAGGATACCCCCGATACCTGCTGCTGCAGAGCCTTGGTAAGTATCGGCGAGCTCCATCAGCTCTGTGCCTGGGACAGTAGTCCTGGCTTCCCTGCCCCCCCCCCGACAGTGGCCCTGGTGGGCAGGCTTGCCATGCGGCTTGAGTTTCTCTCATTCTCCCCTGAGGGTGGCATTTCTTTTATGACCATATGAGCAAGTATAACAGTTGATAATAGTAAGCACTGTATCTCTGCCCCTTTTAGGCTCTATCCCCTAACCTAACCCTTAGAATCCCCTTCTATGCTGGATCCCCTCCCTGCAGCCTAAGTCCACTAACCTGTTGGGTCCTGCGTCGTGTGCTGCGGCAGGTGTTGCAGCAGGTCCGGATGTTGTAAAAGTAATGAATGGATACTTTTCCGAAAAGTAAATTCTGAATATTTACCCAATCATTATAATGTTCTAATTAGTGACATTTTCTAAATAGAGACAGCTGACAATCAGCTGTCGGCTGTGTGTATTTTTCGTAAATGTCATTTTTGAAGCAGTGAACAGAACCCATATATTTGGCAAGCATATTGTCATCTGTAATCTACAGTGCATTCCAACTTGACCCAAACCTTACAAATAAACTCCCCAGACATATGCTTTGCTACACATTCTGATGTCTTGACTGCATTTATTAATGAACTGTTCTGGGCTTTTCCCATTCTTCCCTACTCACAAAATATTTGGGATTTAGTCCTTCTTCGTTTACAGAAGTGATTATGCATAAGAAAAATTATGCAGACGGAGACAAAGAAGATATTGTATATGGTGAACTCTGTATTGTCCAAGGTGATGTTTATAAAGATTATTCTTCTAAGCATCATATATGGTAACCACATATGCCATTTAATGGATATTACCAATGTGACTGATGTTAGACACTTTTGGAAAATATAGATTTCTTTATAGGTAGATCTTTTCTTAAAAAGCAATATTTTTGTACAAAAATAAACATCTACATTCTTTCCGATGTGAGCTAATGTTGTAAAAGCAAAATAAGAAAAACGCCATCTCTCTGGCAATACATTTTGAAATAAGTGTATTTTTGCTGGCATTCATAGCAAATATAACCTAATAAATTTTCCTTAACTGTGTTGTGTTTCTGTTCCTTTGCATTTGGTTAGTATATGTATTTCTATGACCTCATTGAATCCTCAAGGGCAAACTGTCTCAATTTTAGTAAGTGGTTTAGTCTTTAATTTAATATCCACTACATTTTTCTTGTTATTAACAATTGACAATATAACTATGAGAAGTGCTCACTGAGACCTGTTCTGTGATGATAAACTTACTCACATATGACATGCCACGGGAGAGGACCTGCAAATGAATATCCTTATATTATTTACTTATGCTCTTTAAAATGATTCTTCTTCATAAAAATGGTTGCATTTTTGTGTTTTTATGTGCTGGTAAATGGAAATTTATTTTTTGTTTTGATATATATCATTTTTTTTTGTAGTTATAAAACCCAATGTTAGCCAAAATTCTGCAGATATTAAGTAAAACTAGAACCCTTCTTAAATTTTACTTAATTTTATTTAATTGAATTTCCTATATTTTATAGAGACATTGGGCCTGATCCAGACCTACGCTCGGGTGCGTTTTTACGACAGGCGTAAGCGTTAAAAATGGCCATTTGTACTTACTGCGCATGCACGGGGCAGATGTTACGCTCATATCACGGTCTGAGAAACTGAGCGAATGGGCCTTGATCGTAACAGCTTCGTACATACGCTGGAGGGGGCGTGCCTGCCATATGAAATACGTAATTACGAACCGAGGGTGGGGTGAGGCATTTAAATCGTACAGTATGAGCGTGCTAAACGTCGTAACTACGCAATGATCTTACGGGCGCACGCGGTTACACTCAGAAAAGTTAGGGTAGGGTTTGCTGAGCGTAAGAAGGCAAAAGTAAATACGACCAAGGGGATTGACGAGGGGAGTGTATCAGAGGTGCGCCGGCGTAAATACACTACGCACATAAGCGTTTCATGAGCGTAGGTCTGGCCCATTATGCCTGAACCAAACTATTGGCGCAACAAAATAAATAAATATTGTATTACTGTACACACAAAGACGGCATTGAATGACGTGTGAACTGTAAGATAATTATAATAAACTATTGCAGTAACAATTCTTAAGTCAGTTAAGAACAACAAAAACGAGGGCGTGTGAAGGAAATCACCATGTGGATAATTGTGAATTCGTTCTTATCTCCCTTCCTAACTGTGAACCAGGTCCTTAGTGACCACATATTGGCTGATTTATCCCCACCAGCCTGTGCTGATTATAATGAATGAACAATCAATTATCAACACAGTGTTTTTGAACCGTTTTGCAGTGTTCCAACAAATTGGTGTGTACCACACATTATACAATATTTGGGATAATCAGATGGGGATCATCCTATCAGCATAATTACAGTGTCTTGCCAGTTTAATATTGCACTCCGTTATCTGCCCCCATATATCAGGGTTGCCGACTTTTAAAAGTTTCTCTCTGGGAGATCCCGGAGGGAAGCCATAGATGCATGCAGGGGGCGGGGCTTAATTGTGATATTTATGCAAATCGTACCATTAAGCCACGCCTCTTGATAATCAATTACCTATTTAGGGGTTTCATAGGGATGGGGGTGGGGCTTGATGACGCAATTTGCGTCAAGTCCCTCCCTTTCCCTAGCAACACTAATGAACTACTGTTGCCAGACAGGGGGGCAGGACTTGAGGCCGTGGTTTCATGGAAACTATAAGCCTCAAGTTCCTTAAAGGAAGATTTGCTGTCTCTGCCACGATACCGGGAGAACTGCCCAAATTTCGGCAGTCTCCCGGACATTCCGGGAGAGTTGGCAACTATGCCTTATATTTGGATTCATATGGAGATACCAATCAAACATAGGGACACAGCTGAACACAGGATCAGGCACATTTAGAATAGTAAGCAAATTGTCTAGTAAACTACTATTTGCTTCAGATAATGAATGAAGCTGATTCATTCCATTACCACTTTGATACATTTTAATTTATTTTTAATGATTGCAGGGTCACAATTTTACTTGCAAATTAATCAGAAAGCTGTGAGAGACCTCTTCCATAATGACTTAACCTTCCTAAAAATTCAACCAAACAAAATTTTACTAAATTGAATAACCCATCAATATTTTCCTAATAAAGCACAGGATAGTCTTTTATAAAACTGACTATGGAAGATGAACTTGAACTCCTAGAATTCTAGTGTTTTATGTCATTGCATGCTGAGAGCTCTAGTTCAACAAGGGCTAAATAGCTACAGGCTGAATTACGTGGTACTGGCGTGCTTTATATGAACAGCTGTTGCCAGCAATTTAAAGATAAGATCAAAATACAGTGAGTATCTGTAATATATGACTCGTTTATATGCATGGTAACATCTAATTTATTTGTCAGATTATACTGAGAGAAACCAGACAGCAAATAAACAAGCATAAATCTGGTTATAAATGTACCTGTCATGTATGCATTCAAAATACATTAAATATAATTTATGAAAACATTTTTATTTTCTGCATTAGTCAGATTATAAATATAAACTAAAATTAAAATAATGGTTATGCTAATTTTGTAGCAAACTTGCACATATTTTTCCCCAACACCATACTAACATTACCTAATGTCATTGTGGCCCCTTGCTCCATTTCACATGACTTCAAAAGTGTTTCTAATATTGCAGTCAAAGGGCTAGATTAACCTAACTGCAGATTTTTCACTATAATGTGTAACACACAGATGAATATATCTCACAGTAAACTGGATATACAATGGAGATTAATTCATATAGTGATATATAAAATACATTTGCATCCAGCACCAGGGGAGAGTCCTAGAAGCTGTTCCTGAGGTTAAGCGCAGGCCTGTTGTTTAAAGTGCGTTCAACCTTCCCAGCTTTCTCACATTGGCAACTCTATATAGGAAACACTGAAAATAAGAAACTCATTTGAAACATGCAAATGGATGTGTATAGGTAGATAAGGTTGTGGGGTTAATGCAGCAGCCTGTAGTTTGCATGTTTTAAAAGTATCTTTTATTTTTATTTATTGAGTACCCCCTCCCCCCACTAGTTTAATGTGTAAGGAATATAAAGCGAGTGTAGCTCCTTTAAGAATGAGGCCTATTTATGAATGAAAATCACCTCCGTCTTACACTTGCGCTAGCCCTGAGCTGGTTCAGGAGTTTAGGAGGAAGCTCAGGGATTCCAGATAGACACAGCACTAAACCGCTTATTTTCTCATTTAAATATAAGAAAACACCCGGTTCCACTAGTGCAGAGCACACAGAAGCAAACACAGGTGGATCAACTACCTTGCATTCACCTCATTCCTATTGTACATATCCGCAAATTGCGTCATCAAGCTCCACCCCCATCCCTATGAAACCCCCAAAGGGGTAATTGATAGTTAGGGGCGGGGCTTAATAACACAATTTGCATAAATCACACCGATAAGCTCCGCCCCTGCATGCATCTATGACTTCCCTCCGGGAGATCCCTTTAAAAGTCGGCAACCCTGACATACCTTAAGCAAGCCACCATGTCCTGCTCGCCATGCATGACTTCCAGGTAAGAAATGTGGATATTGGAAGTAGGTAGAGTGCATATGTGCACAAGAAGATTGGGGCTGTTTTCTGCATGGCCACAACTACTAAATGTGGATCCAGTCCTGTGTCATAGAGCATTTCAGGAATGTGCTGTCATTACAACCATATGTTATCAAAACATATATGAGCTATATGGATGCCTGGTCCTTATTATTATCATTTCCTGCAATATTCCCCTTCTTTCTACCTCATTTTATGATTTCATATTATTTATATTCCTAATGCACTAAAATGAAGCCATTCTTTGTTTCACAGAACTAGTGTATATATCTTAGTTTAAGCAATAGTGTTCCTGCAGCATAATGTTTGGAAAGGTTTCCATAAAGAAAAAAAGCCACATAAATGTGCACAGATGGGTCCATTCCCCTGCGAGATGTGATTTCTAGCTATTCCCATAAACATTCTGCACATGTCACACTGGAAGGAACGCTAGTAACATTGTGCTTCCAAAAGTGGCTATCTGTTTAGATTAGCTTTTAAATCACATTGTTGCATATACTCCGCTGACCTAGGTAGTGGTTTATAATGCCATTTATTTTCTATCTGGAGCACTATTACAGCATATTCAGTTCTGTTACTGAAAGGGTCTTTAAAGCATGTTGATACATGGAGTGGCTGTTAATCTCAGATGTATTCTTCTGCATGTAGTACATATGAGAATAGAGGGGCATTCATGACAGGTAATCATCAAGCACTCAGATATAAAGCTGTTAGACTATACTATAACAAAATAAATAGGTTCCGGGCACAGTAATGTACTGATTCAAACACAGAATTAGTACCAGGGCAGAAGTAGACAAACTTGAGTCATATAGCAAGATGGTGGAGTCTGAACCTGGATGGTTAGGGTTGAAATCATGCTACATAGACTCAGTGACTAGTACTGAATGATGTTTAACCTGCCACCCTTAGACAGCTTAAAGTTCTATGGGTTCCGGCTGGGTGGGTGACTGCCATTGGCCCTTCTCTTCTTAGGCTTAGCACCTACTGTACCCATGGAAGTTATACCAATGATTAGTGCTATTAAATAATGAGTCAGAACTAAATGATCTGGGTTGGGGCTTTAGTATTATCTTTAGCCAATTATTGTGCATATTTGTCTAGATTATTTTTGTAGCTAATCTAAAAATCAACATATTCAGGCTTCAGCATACAGTAACACTCCAGCTTTTGTAGAAGACTCCATGAATGCTGGGTCTTCTACAACAGCTGCAGCAGCACACCATGAATGCTGGGTCTTCTACAACAGCTGGAGCTTTCCCTCTGGGCCTGATTTACAGTGCAGTGAGCAGTGCACCCAATTGGGTATCATACATTGTGTACATTTGCAGTTGGTATTTTCAAAAAAGTTGTATACAAATGTTGATGTTCAGACTTGACTGTACCATACAACTATGTGTACAACTGAAGTGATGATATGCGGAGGAAAAGGGTGGCTAATGTAGGCCATATACAGTAGGATGTGTGTGTCCTCCCAAATGTCTAACCAGACCCAATCGGTTGGTGAAATATGCACATTTTCAGTTTTATCTCCTGCACCAGCTACAGGCCACAGCAAGTGCCATATCTATTGATGGGATGCATGATGGAATGACTAAGAGGTAGGAAACAGAAGTGAATCTACTACTTAATGGAATTGAATCAATTTGAATTCCAAACAGTCTCAGAAGTACCAGTAAGGAACAGCAGCCTGAAATGACCCACTCTGATAGACTAAATGCCCAATCCAACCGAAACATATTAACTTCTGTAAAATGAGATGCAGTAATTAAATACTAAAGAGTGGAGATTGCACATTTGATGGTTTTTCTGTTTGATTGATAGATGTAAAATGAATACTGTACCAGAATATGGCCCAAGAGTATGCAGACAAACACGAGTAGCTTAGTATTATGAGAAACTAGCATTTCACACCACATCTAAGCTCTGCGATATGAGGCTTTGGCCAAGTATTACCACTTTATAAATGTAAAAATGACTAATACAAATGAAGTTTTTGAAGGCTCCATTGAAGGGTTTTAGAGATAAAGCATTATCACATGGCAGCAGAATAACTGTTCCTATTGAGTGTATTGTGTTAGTACTCAAGCTGTAGAACAGTGTGTTTTTTTGTAAGAGGAAAAAATGCAGTATTCTGAAAGGCTTGTATGACATCACCCTAACACAAAGCAAACCACTTAAACCCCCATCTGTGCACATTGTGAAGAACAGTTTATATAACTGACAGTTGTTTCAGACGAAGACCACGGTCCACGCCCCCTGTTTTCCTTAAAACATCCAATCAATTAGGATGTGTAGGAAGTTTACTTCAGTAATATGGCTTACCAAACTAAAGTCTGTAATAATTGTTTGCCAGCAGGAAACAAAAAGCATTCAATAAAACAAATAAATCATTCCTATGCAAAGATTAACTAAAGAATTCTTCTGAGCCTTTTCTTTATGCCTATTCATATATACCTAAGAGTTTTACTGTGACACAAAAGCTTTGTCAGAAAATACATTTCTTGCTTGTTTGGTTGCAGTACATTGCACACATATTGAAATCACTGACCCACAAAAGATTACAAATGTCATGTTGCAGCCATGAACATTTTAATCTATCAAAGTGTAATCAGGCAATCTACCATGGCATTAACGAATCTACTGATTTACCTCAGACAAACAGAAATCAAGGACACCGAGATCGAACCACTAGACTCTCACATATAAACCAGGCAAAACATACAAAGGAATGGAAAATTTTGGTACAAAACACTTGGAATACCCAAACCTTATCAAATAGGTGCACTGCGAAACCTCTGTCCATTTTATAGTCATTTATTTATCTGGTCTCTATGGTGGCCATTGGTATGTGCAAAGTATACTGAACCACCAAACTATCAGAGACACAAATAAATCAATAATGCAATTACCAATGGATGCCACAAAGAAATTTGAATGAAAATGATGAGCATTGATTGCAATGTCTTACTAAGAGTGAGATAACATCATCTTAAATTTAAGAAATGACAAATGAGCATAATTTTTAGCATTGTCATTTTTCATAAATTGTTGCAAAACTTGGACTAGTTTTCAGCTACATTTACATTATCTTACACTTAAGAAACTTGATTCTAGAGGCAAGTAAGGTGGCTAATGTACAAGTGCAGTCTGGACAAGGAAATATACAGGCTAACCTTGCACATATGAGAGTGTTACAGTTATGTCTATTATCTATATTTTGTGTTTGCATTTTGTACCTATAAAAAGTAGGTGTCATTTCTAATTTTCCAATTTTAAATATAGTAAATATGGTCTGACATATTTCACTTGCACACATGCACACATACCAATGTACTGTTATAAATCCACCTTATGTTTTAAAAATTGTACTATGTTGCTGCAATCCTTTAATGTTTTGTAATTTTTTTATTTTTATGTATATAGTTTGTTAACCCTGCAAAAATTGGTTATAGGCAATTATAGCATCAGTTAAACCTGCTATTACATTAATGCTATACAAAATTCATATTGTAGAAAAGTAACATACAATAAATATAAAATATTGTTACATTTCGAAATGTTTACAATATGTTAAAATGGATATTATTTCTTTCTTCTAAACACAATACAAATGATCTCTTATAATATTTATATTGTTTGTATGTAGTTATGTGTGCTTTCTCTCGATTCTGTTAACCCCCTTATTCTAACCCCTAGTGCAAACTGTATTCTTGTTCTTTAAAAATAATAATACATACAAGAAGCCCATTTAAATTACTTTTATATGACAGCATAGACATAGCTGATACCTGGCAAAAACATTATCACACACACACACACTGTACATATACACACACACTGTACATATACACACTGTGTGTATATATTTATATATAATGGGCCGAATCCTCAACTACGGCCGTCTTCCACAGACGGCTGTAATGTGCCGATATATGGCTACTGCGCATGCGTAGTAACTATAGTACGTAATCTACGTATTGTGTCAGTATGTAGATTGCGTATATGCAGTCTTTAAGACCGCATATACGCAATCTACATACCGAAATGATAGATTACATACTATAGTATTATAGTAGATTACATACTATAGGTTCAAAGTTGCCTACTTTTGAAAACTCATTTCAGGGAGAAAAGGGGACGGGTACTGCGTCGCCAGAGGGCGGGTCCCGTGTCACAAGGGGGCGGGTCCTGCAATATCATTATTAATTATTTTGTTAAATCTATGCAAAATGTAATTAATTTATTAGAATAACTAGTCAAAGGCCTATAAGAATGACTGTAAAATATTCCCCAATAATTTCTCCCCAGTATCCCCAATCATGTGTCTCCAGAACCACCCCCAATATCCCCCAACATGTGAGTCCAGCCTTGATAGATAAATATAGTATTTCTATCTGTCTATCTAGTTATCTATCTATCCATCATTTTCAGCACGGATCTGGATCCTCAGATCCATATTTATGTGCTTTAAGCTGATCTGACAGGGGGTGGGATGGGGTGACATGCTTAATAAATGTTCACGGTCCTTCCTCATCTTTACAGTGCCCGCCGCTACGCAAGTAACATATCCCCGCTGCTGCGTGAGCGCTGCCTCGCGAGCGCTGAATTTATCTGTTCTGCGAGCGCAAGCTCCCGATTTATCTGTTCTGCGAGCGCCAAATATCTGTTCTGTCACTCTCGTCTTGTGTGGTAAAAAATAAAGAGATATATAGAGAATAGTAAGCCACAATTGTCCCCCCATTATTTTACGTGGTAAAAAACCTCCCATAATGCTGACTATTCTTAATTTACCACAGAATGAGGAAGATGCAGTTGCTTTTTTCCAAGAAAGAGGCATTTTACCCATAGTTGCCGACTCCCCCGGAACGTCCGGTAGACTCCCAAAACGTCCGGGAGACTCCTGGAACGTCCGGGAGACTCCCGGAATCCGGGGAGACCTCCCGGACTCCCGGGAGAGCACCCTATTCTCCCGGAGTCTCTGCTCAGATTCTCACAGCGTTACCAGGAAGTGAGGCGCTGTCCATCCAATCAGCAGTGAGTATCTCTGGACAGCGCTGCACTTGCTGGTAACGCTGTGAGAGTCTGAACGGAGACGGGGAGAAGGTAAGAGCCGGGAGACTCTGTTCTGACTCTCACAGCGTTACCAGCAAGTGCAGCGCTGTCCAGAGATACTCACTGCTGATTGGATGGACAGCGCCTCACTTCCTGGTAACGCTGTGAGAATCTGAGCAGAGACTCCGGGAGAATAGAGTGCTCTCTCGGGAGTCCGGGAGGTCTCCCCGGATTCCGGGAGTCTCCTGGACGTTCCAGGAGAGTCGGCAACCCTGCTATAGTTACTACGCATGCGCAGTAGCTATATATCGGCACATTACGGCTATCTGTGGAAAACAGCCGTAGTTGAGGATCCGGCCCAATATCTGTATGTGTGTTATTATGGGTGTGACACACATACAGACATAATAATACATATACACAGACACACACACACTACATATATACTGTACATATACACACGGTGTGTATATATTTATGTATAGTGTCTGTATATGTGTTATTATGGGTGTGACACACATACATACAGACATAATAATACATATACTCAGACACACATGATTGTTTAGTCTGTAGGGGTTGAAGCTTCTTATGTGATTGACAGACTGGGAAACAGGGAGACAACATGAGGAGAAGCAAGGGTGACCTTTACACTGCCTGCATTTTCCATATCAGTCACTGTATGTAGTCATGCAGATAAATGACAGCCAGGAAGGTTCTTCTCATAAGACTCCAAACCTCCCTTTTTCCTCCAACACAGCCCTGCACTGCGCTCTCTTCACACTGCAATCAGTGACATAGAACATGCATGCAGGCAGTAGAGTGGCCACACCTCCCCTTTCAGGTCCTTTCCTGGCACCTACCCTGCTCTCCGGAGTCCCAGCCTGTTACAGAGAGACCATCCATGAATCAGTCATGGGCCTGAATCCAGAGCCATAGCTAGAAATGTTAGTGCCCGGGACCCAGGAAAATAGACCCTGACCCTTTATTCAAAACCAATTCAACCTTAAAATGTAACTGACTGGCGCCCCTCTTAAGCCTTGCACCCTGGGCGGCCACCCCTATCACGTATTTTTAATTATGGCCCTGCCTGAATCATCATCAAGGCAATCATGGATCACTTCCATTAATGCAAGACATGAAAGCTTGGAGTCAGGTTCTAACCCTGATGATGATCCTCCATATTGTGGAAATGCCAGATGTATGATTAGGTCTGTATTTCTAAAGTTATGGTGTCTGTTCCAAACTCTTTAAAAATATAGATTTTAGCATAATTACCACATGTTCTTTAATATTGTCTTGGTTTACAGATTGATTGATTGATTTGTTTATTTAAAAAACTCTAAGTGTTCCGTTCATTTAATAAATAACCTATACTGATGAACAACTATTTACTTTACTTTTACCCTGAATTTTGTGCAGTGCGCCCAGTAACAGACATGAGATACAGCCATTTAAATTTATAGCACATACCACAACCAGGGCCAGATCCAGAGCTACGCTTTTACTACACTGCGTTCTTATGCTAGCTATGCACTCCCCTCGGCACACCCCTCTCATGTACGCCTTACGCTTTCCATACCCTACCTTAACTTTACGCTGTGTAACCACAATCGGACGTACTTCCCACACATCTCTACGCCCACCAGTAGAGGGCGCTTTAAAGTAAAAGAAATTAACAGTAGAGTAGTATTGTTAATTTCTTTAACTTTAGAGCGCCCTCTACTGGTGGGAGTTTAGTAAGAATTCTTCGAGATCAAGGTGAGGAGCTGCCGTCGTCCTCTGCAGGGATGAAGACTTCGAAAGAATAAAGAAGACTTCAGATTAAGGAATATTGAAGGCTCCCAAGATGCGGACAGCTAATGGTGAGTTTAAAAATGTTTTTTTTTTATTATACACATGTCACACTTTTTTTTAGACACTTAGATTAGGAGAGATGACCTCCTAAGGTAAGTGCATACACGTAGG
>WWET01001098.1:9839-33621 GCA_011038615.1 Limnodynastes dumerilii | reverse complement strand
TGCGGCATGCCCCGGCAAAAACCCGGGTTAAAAAACCCGGGTTTTTGCCGGGGCTTCAGTGTGAACACGGTATAAAACTGTGAGGATAAAGAACAAGGAATTCGAAATGACCAGAAGAATTCACCTATCAAAAGGACAGAAGACCTTCCTTTGATCCTGATAAAGACCATGCTCTAGCCCTAAAGGCCCAGGAGCTTTTGCAGTGATGTTCATGTTAGTGCTAACTTGCGCTGACTGTTGGTGTTGGTGTGACTAGTACTTTTGGATAAGCCTCTCCCTTTTAGAATAAATCTTTTGTGGGTTGGACCGCAGTTGCGATCATATTGTACTTCTATTATTTTACTGGTGTGCGCATTTTTGCTTTGCGCATGAATTCTACAACTAACAGCAGAAACACTGACGAAAATTTAACATAGGATTGGGAATCTTTGTATATCTACAGTTACTGCTACTGCCGTAAAACGAGATACCAAACGTGAGTCCTTAGTCATTTGCATCCCAATGAAAAAGTTTTTGTTTCTACACCATTGCATATACAAATACATATACATATTCATATACATACACATATACATATAAATATACATATAAATATACATATACATACATATACATATAAATATACATATAAATATACATATACATATAAATATACATACACATATACATACAGTATACTATAGTATGTTTTTCTTCTCATATAAAAATCCATAATTGTTTTTCCCAGCACAGCAGAAGGTGCTGGGAAAAACAATGCTATGAATAAATAAATGATTAACAACACAGTGAACAGAATGGTATCTCCCTGACATAATATTGCGTGTAATACTGCAGCTCCTGGTGTTTGTTCAGTAGTATTGGAAGGATCAACTGAATCTGGCTGACGCATTTCTATCACATTAAAGGCAGAAATTCACTTTATCAAGTATGTGCATTCCATGTAATCTGGAAGCCCAGGCAACAAGCCTCACAGATGGTTATCTTCAACAATCAATGGAAAGTAAAATGATCCATAGAATGGAGCAATCAGTTATAATAATTGAACATACTTACTCAGGATATAGAAAATAATGTCTGTGTTTTATGTGTTACAAACCTGTTCTTGCAGTTTACCAAGAGTTGTATGTATGGGAGTAAAATTTATTGTGGGTCCATGTAGAAGATTTAGGCTGGCTGTACACTGAATATTTTAACTGACGATGAAATATCTTGTCAAACAGCAGTAACCATTTTAAGGCCTGACCTGCTTAATGGTGCTCCCATACACACTGCTCTCCATATTACTGTGGAACATTTACAAACTGTTACCCTAAACCATCGCTGCACTGATATGCACGCCCACAAGGTGGCTCTATGCAGAAAGATGAATGGGAATAGTTGCAGTTCAGATCTCTCCAGATATCAGATTTTTGCTGATCGCAAAAATTAGAAGCTCCTATAAATCAAATCACACAGTTTCTGAAGGTTCTGTAGCATCGCAGGACAGTACACAGTGGAAAGATCTAAGAGCACCTGGAATTACACTACCACAATAACATTAGTTTAAAATGAATCAATATTACAAATAATTATATAACTGTCATTTAAAAAGCAGCACTGCAGAGAAACGTGTACAGAGACCAGCAGTTTCCAAGAAATGTACCCCAATTTCTTACAGTTTGACTATATTTGCTTTATGTTTTTACTGTCTTCTGGTGCCGTGTAAATAGTTTTTCACATTGTTAAGCTTATGGAGTCTCATTGGTAATACAGTCTTGCATAATGTATAAATAAAATATAATTCTTGTCATATCCAATATCCAGTCATAAACATGATTGACATTAAAACAGAATTATATAAATACAGGTGCCAGGAATATTTCTGTTTTATAGCCGTGTGGGAAAGCATTTAATGTTAAACATAAAGTTACTGTACATGTCCTTGTCTCTGGTTTTTACTATGAATGGTATGTCATGGTAGATTTCTGAGGTAGCTGGGTGAAAGTACACAGGGGTATGGTTCACCACTCTGGGTAAAAATTTATGCTAATCATATAATGCTGTCAGATAACATAATTATTGGCTTAACATCAAAGCAGTGACACATTCTCATAGTTATAGATTAAGAATATGACAGGAATAGTAGTAGCACTACATACTGTATGTTCCAATATGGGCAAATCCCATTTATACCTCCAAAAATGGATAATGTTCACCACTTCTGTCACAAATAGTTGTCTACTTATCTTCTACTTATCTTTCAAGCCCTCATACCTCAGATTGTATTTTTACTTGTCATTCTCGAGATTCTTGTCTTTTGACTTGTTTGTAATAAATAATTTTTAAATCATATTTCTTCATTTCATATGTGGATTCCCCCTGACGGGGGAGGTTGCTGATTCAAGCGTTTCTACATGAACTGGTTCTACGGGACTTGCAATCATTTCCACATAAGCTTCATTATCCATTAGGTTAACCATCTATTACCAACACCACAAAAGTACACCTGGGGCCAGATTTACTAAGCTGTGGCTTTTCCAAACCCGCAGCTTAGTAAATCTGGACCCTAGTGCATATTCTTATCACCATTTTTTATAATGATTCTATATGGTACTTGTTTGAAAACAAACAGATTAGTGTATAAATATTTAAAAGGACAACTCTAGGGCTCACTTTCTCTGAAGTAATAATTTGACTTTAGAATCCTCTTGGCAGTTAATGATAAAAAAAAGTTTGCTATATGTGTCTACCATCCCCATCTATTGAACCATTGTGGATTTAGGGAGTGTGATCTACAAAGTTATTTTTCTCCTACCCCGAGTCCCTTGCAGAAAAAAGGGCCTAAAGCAGGGTTGAATATTGTGTAGATCACATGATAATCATCAAATAGCTCTAACATCTAAGCAGTATGTACTGAGCCATGATGCTGCAGAATCATTAGAAACTGTACTGCATCATGTGAGTTAATTGTTGGTTACTCCCAATTTTTGCGAATCGGTCTCGATGTCTGGAGGAAACTTCAGTGTGTAATGTCACAAGATCTTCAGAGCAACGATTCCCATTCTTATTTCTGCAAAAGGCCACCTTGTGGACGAGAATATTGTTACAGCAACGACTTATGTGAACAGTTTGAAAAATCCACAGTATAGAGCAGTTTGTATGGAGTATCATTAAGTAGTCACTTAAAGGATTTAAAATTGTTACTACTTTTTGACAAGATGTCAGATTGAGTTAAAACTTTCAGAGTGTACAAAGCTTTATTTAGATTAGGTTTTACTAGTGAAGGCTGAAAGGTGTTAAGTGGTGGGGAACCTGGTTAAACTTAAATGAATTTAGAAACTGGCTATCTTTACACAGCTATGCAAATAGGTAAGTGTATAGTAAATTATAATATTGTAAGATACATTATATATAATATTAGGTACTTCATACAATTTGTATGTTATTAATTATATTATTATTATTAATAATAATAATAATAATAATAATAATAATAATAGTAATAACAATAATGTACAGGATTGCTACTCCAGATTTAGCCACTAGGTGGCTCTAGTTGGTAGAGCTGTTCCTATCATGAGACCAGCCGGAGAAAAGTTATTTCAGTTAACAATGGAGACACAACCCAATTTACTGTAACTAATAAGAGAATAGGTTGGTTTTTGTATTCACTGTAAAGTAAGCCATAGTCCAGGATAAACCTACACACTACTAGAATGACACTTTAATGCACAATATGGCATCCATTTGCAGTTATGTCAATTATTTATTATCATGTATAGTATTATAACATGCAAATTTACAGCCTAAATTAAAGATACAAAAAAGCTATAGGATCATTAAGGTAATGGTTGAGAAGTTTAATAAATCCCTATTACTTGGATGAATCATGCTATAATGCCAGGGATGCACCATTTTATGATGATGAGGCTAAACTATGTTATCATGCCAGGGGAGCACCACATGCAAATATGTACCTTGTAGCTGGATTGTCTCCATATAAGGCAATACTACATACAATCGTGATACAATGGGCTGGATTCACACTTTCTTGTATCCACACCTACTTCTCCGGTCCCCTCCCATGCCCCGCCCCCGTTTTTAGCTGCCCAATGGCAACTTTAAATCACTGTGCGTATTTTCCCTCTTAAGGAGGGAAAATATACAAGGACAATCCCCAGCCCTCCCTTTGTTCTTCTACATGCCTAAGGGCTTTGAAGATTGCGTAGTCAGACTGACTAAGCATGCCCAGTTTAAAAAATTGGGCAATCACGCACCAAAGAAGCCTCTGCTTCTTAGGTGTTTATCAGTTCCAAAGGGCCTGATTCAGAGGCTGAAAATAAGAACTTAGGACCTGATTCACACTTAAGAATCTTCTTAAAATAAGAACTTAAAGTCACTTATTGCACACAGATACCTGATCAGCTTCACTTTTAAACTGCTAATTAGACTTGAGCTGGGAAACATCACCTTTTAACTATAATACTGTTGCAACAAAAGAAATTTGACCCCCCTGAAATCAACATGGTTTAGCCCAGGTGTAACTTTAAGTTCTTATTTTCAATCTCTGAATCAGGGCCAATGTCTTTATACATTGCTCAGTACTGACTATTTCTGTGGTTGCTACAACCAATTGCCACAAGTACCGTTCAGATTTGGATTGTATTCAAACAATTGCCTACTTCTCAATGAGTTTTTGATTTTTTTACATTTTTCTATTTATTGCTGTCAAAATAACAGCATACATTACAACTGACTACAGTATTATGCCCTAAATACCTTTGAAAACAAATTGCTTTCAGTATATTTTGGAGAATTCCCTGCTGCCATTGTTTATCCAGTACTCATTTTAATTTTCAAGTTTAATTTTGGCTGGATATTTTTGAGATCAATTGTCTTTATTATAGGACACTGTGTATATGTTTTATGTGAGATATATAATGCTATAATTTGGTCAGATTTGTTTTTTTTATTGATTATGCTATCTTTATAATAAATTTATAGTTTTTTATTTGTACATTGAGCTACAACTGTTTTTTCCCCCTTCTGTTTCTTCCTTAATTAGCGAAGCTGTTTTTTTTTACAATGGTAACAACCCTTAAGATTTTTTTAGATGGGTTAATTATGAGATTATACAGGGGCGTTTTAAGCCCTGCCAACCCAGGGTGCAGGATGCATGCCACAGGGCCCCCTGTTCTGAGGGGCCCGTGTGCACTGCACACCCTGCACCCATTATAGATACGCCAATGAGATTATACCTAATACTTACTTTTATTATATTTTATGTTTACAATGCAATCAGTTGTTGTTAGTTTAAGATTTTAACACTAACACAAAAACTACTCCTAGAGAATACAGAAATGTTCTTTTCCATTTATTAAATCTAGAAAACTCATGTGAAATACTGTTGTTCTTAAGCCACCAAACCAGTGTGAGAAATTGTATAGAAAACATACAGTGTTTAATGAATCATGGAAGCACAATATCTGTTCCAGTACTCTGTCAATAAACACAATGAGAACTTTGGAGATAAACGGAGGGACAAGGCAGCAAATCTTTTATCCAATGTCAGCTGCTATGATATAGTTTAATTGTAACATTTCTGATTTAGTTTTGAAGACACTTATATTAGTTGATCTTCACCTTCTCAATGCATGCCTGATGTACAATCCCAGTCAACAACTGGGCCCCATTAATAAGCTGACACCACTGACTTCTGAAATAGAGAATCATGGGCATGTACTGTAGTAGAGAAAGATTGCTTTGCTCAGCTGTGAAGACACTAGTAGTGCATAACGGATGTGCTGTCAAGGTCAACCAGCAATAGTGTCTGCTTTTAAGTATTATAAAGTTTTAGGATGCTTAATTGATAGCTGAGGGAGACAAATTAAGTTTTCAGTGTTGGAATAGATGTGAAGATTGACTACACTGTGACGAATGGTGGTTTAATAAATACATTTAAACTTCTGAACCTCAGAGTAAGCCAGAAACATTTGACCAAATAGAGTCTCAGAGAAGACTTCATGATCAGGGGCCTTTTAAAAAAAAGCTCAAACCTCTGACTTCTAAAAGGGAGAAATATTGCGAAGCACTGGGCAAGAATATAACTGAACTGAAGGAACACATTACATAGCACTGAAGACACTGATAGTAGCTGAACCTTACCTACCCATTGCATACAGTATGTGCCATCACGGCCAACAACTGAGGACAGTAGTGTCTGCTTTGAAGTTTTATGATTTCACATTGTTTTGCACAACAATATAAATCCATCGCTGCTGGAGATAAATTATGTTTCCAACTTTGGAAGAGAAGAGAAGATTGCTACACTAGTATAGAAGTAGCTATAGTAAATGCATTAAAACTTCTGGACAACATATAGGCAATAAAATAAAACATTTTGTCAGATAGAAAGTGGAATTTTCAGAGTAGACGATATGATCAGTGGCTCATTAAACAAGTGCTGCCTTTGTCTTCTGAAGTGGAGAAACATCATCAATCACCATTGAAGAAAATAACTGAACTGAAAGAACACCTTACTCAGTTGTGAAGACACTGGGCTGGATCCAGACTTAAGTAAGTGCTTGAAATTAGTACTCTTGGACTAAACCATCTTGAGTGCAGGGGAGTCATATTTCATCTGTTGCAAACAGTATTAGAGTTGAGAGGTGATGTTTCCTATCCAAAGTCTAAATAACAGTGTGATAGTACACGCTGGTCAGTATCTGTGTACAGTAAGCAATTCAAAGATATATCCCTGCATGCAAAGAATAGAATTAACTTGACTCCCCCTGCAATCAACATGGTTTAGCCCAGGAGTAACTCATTTCAAGCACTTACTTAAGTCTGGATCCAGCCCCCTAATAGTGACTGAGCATTATCTGTCAATGCATGGATGATATGCTGTCCAGGCCAACAAATAAGCACAAAAAGTTTCTACTTTTAAGTATTAGGAGTTTACATTATTTTGGAGAGGAAGCTAAATTCATGGCTGCTGGAGATAAATTATATTTAAATAGATGATATGCTTTTTTGGTATGCACAGGAAGATTGACTACATTGTGAAAAAAAAATTAATTTTGTAACATGCATTTAAAATTCTAAACATCCAAAGAAAGTCATAAAGGAAACACTTGTCGAAACAAAAATTGGTGGCTTAGAGGAGTCTTTAGCATAAGTATCCCATTATAATTCTGATGCCACTGACCCAAGCACTGGAGAAAAGCTGGAAGAACTGAAGGAACACCTGTTGCAACAAACTACCAAAGACTGGTGCTAGAACACCTGTGCACTTCTCATCACGATTCTTATCACTTGACCTCTCCTTGTTTCTCTTGACTTGGCTTATTGGTTTTAACTGACACCTGTCAATACCTTATGAACAAATACTGTAGGAATGCATAGGAATACATATGGCCAGTAATATAGAACATAGTTGGATATTTATTAAAAAGTAGTATGTGTCTACCACAAATATATAATATAGGCATATAATGTGTCTCGTCTTTCTTTTGAAGTTTGCAAGTATTATAACAAATAGCTTCAATCAGTTTGTTATGGACATAAATATTTTCCCAGCTTACTATTGGTTTCTGAATAATCATAGACATAAGTGATGGCCACATGGCCCATCCAGTCTGCCCAGTTGTTTAAACTATACTAACCCTAGACCCTATTTACCCTCAATTTAGTTTGAGATTCAGGATATCCTTATATTTATCCCAAGCATGTTTAAACTGTTCTACTGTGTTAACCTCAACCACCTCAGATGGGAGAATATTCCACTTATCTATCAGCATTTCAGTGAAGTAATTTTTCCGCACTTTTCCTCTGAATCTACCACCCTCCAGTTTATATTCATGCCCTCGTGTTCTAATACACCTCTATCAATGAAAAATGCCACCCTCCTCTAGTCAGTCACAATCCATGATATATGTGAAAGCTGCTATCATGTCCCCCTCTCCCTTCTCTGCTCCAAACTATACAAGTTTAGTTCCTCTAGCCTTTCTTGGTATGATTTCTGACACAGGCCATTGACCATTTTAGCTGCTCTTCTTTACACAGTCTAATGTATTTATGTATTTATGGGTACAGCAGATGTTGCACTACTATGGTAGAAAGCGAAGTTCCTTCTACTATTCTCCTTTAATGAACCTGGGTTGAATAACCCTGGAAAACGTTTCATACTGCAGTGTATCTGGGACCAGCCTAGAAATAATCCTGGTAGCAACCAGGGTCGCAGATCCAGGGCTCATGACCCGGGTTGACCCATTCACATTGACACCCGATCAGGCTTATTCCCGGGTTCATGCCTTGGTGTGAAAGGGGTATATTTGCAAATTTCCCTTCAGTCCATTTCTCTTGCCTTCTGCACTATATTCTCTGATACTTGCTGCCCCTCATTATAAATGGCCTTATAAATTTGCCTTACACCAACCACATCTGCTTCCCCCTTTCCCCTTTTTTGCTTCCTCATATCTCTATTGCCTCAGCCCAACTGCCACTAACTGTCACTAACTGCCACTAACTTCCACTAACTGTCACTAACTGCTACTAACTGTCACTAACTGTTGCTGACTCCCAAAATGGCCGCCATTTCTCTTTTGCAATGGACTCCAGAGAAATGGCTGCTATTTCTCTATATTCTATTTTAGTGTTTTATTGACAGGACACAGAAATAAATTAAACCTAAATGAGGAGACACCCAGATACAACTATATCATTTGATATGATCACATATATTATATGATTTATATATATTTTCTAACATTTGCAGAGAACTGTATAAAATCATAGTTGGCAAGGGATGTATGTGTGCTAGAAATAGCTGCAATGTTAGTCCAATATTACTAGTATGCAAAGCTGTGCCTTCCGTGTCCAGGCCTCAAGAGCAAAGTAAAGGTCAAATGAGCACTTAAATTCTTTCATATTCCTTCATATTCTCAGTGAAATAGGAATTGACATGACCATTACATGCACTGTATTGGTTTGTTGTAATTTTGGACTGCATCCAGTCTTCTGTGCGCTGGAGAGGGGGGGATTCTTCCCATGCCCATGTGGCTTTGTGGCTTTTCAAGACTTAAGATTTCCGATCCTTTCTTACTTAAAATCGATCTGGATAGGGTGGAGTGCATAGGACTGACTGCTGTACTATATAAATACCTCCCACTTGCAGAGTAGATGGAGTATATTGCAAAACAGTCCAAATCCTACTGAAATTGCAGTGATGTCACAAAAAGTGGGCATTTTCCAACCCTAACAATCACAAAATGCCCCTCTTTTTGGAAAACTGAGAGAGGAATTTTTTGTATATACACACACCCACATACATTCAAAATATACATAAATACCTGACTCAGCCAGTTTTAGCTACACAATTACGTTAATGAATACAAATAAATGTAACCAGATTAAACAATAAAAAATATATAAAATGTAAACAATAAAATAGCCACAAGATAAAAGAGACATACAAAGGCATGTGCCCCCTTCCCCCAGATATGACCCCTACAATATATATCAGCACCATTCTATTTCTATTATACTTCCTTATTAAAGGTCAGACCACACACAGAATAAATGACACCCCTTATTATAATGCAGATTCTTACCTGACTTGTTCTGCAGCTCCTACTGGACACTTTCTGGGTGCTTTCTGTTTTGTGAATTGTCATTGGTGGTGACATGGGCGTAGATCCAGAACTAAGTACACTAGCCAGAGACGTAAAAACGCTATTTTGCATGTACTGCGCATGTGTTACGACACGTAACTCTGAACATACGTACTATCAACAGCGTAACTACTAACGAAGGGGCGTGCCAGCCATACGCCACCCGTAATTACGCTTCAGAGGCGGGGTTAGGCATTTAAATCGTACAGTCTGGGCGTGCTTAGGCGAGTAAGTACGTGCAGGCCGACAGGAGTTACGCTTGGAAAAGTTAAGATAGGGTTTGGAAAGAGTAACACGGCTAAACTATGTACGACCAAGGGGAGTGCCTAGACTAGCGTAAGTATGCTACGCTACGAAACATAATGGAAACATAGCTCTGGATCTGGGCTATGCTCACTGTCTGACAATTGCTTTACTGGAAGTTGAGGGGCAGAGCTGGTCTGTCTGTGTTTAAGCTTCCATCATAACTGCCAGAGCGAAGCCTCAGCCCTAGTTCGGACAGCCAATCAAGCATTTTGGGTACAGGGTGGGAGCCACATGGCCTCCTTTTGCACTCCACACCCCATTATAGGAAGACCACTGCCAGGATCTCTTGAAAACATCATCAGCATGAATTGCCTTACAGTTCTCTTACAATGACAGCTGCTTTGCCTCAGAAACAAGAGAGATTCAGTAGATTGAAGCAGCGCTGTAGAGAATTGACAGAAGTCTTGGCTAAACATGCACGCTGGCTGAGATCCAAGGTGATTGATCCCCATTAGTACACTCTTACTGCTAAAGGAGGGGATTTAGTGAACTTCCTAACTCCTAAAATTCTGCGAATGGAAAATCCATTTAAAGTTTTGTCCTCTGAAAGATTTTGTCCTCGGCAAGGTCATTTTTTTTTAACAGTTTTATATACTCATGCATGCATGTATGTATGGGATCTTCTATTCCAACAAAGGGATATGAGCAAAAATGTAAACAGATTTATTTATTTTTCTTTTTTATTTAAATATATATTGCTACTATATTATTTAGCATTTACAAATTTTAAACAATCCATCACACCAACTCTTGCCCCACTGGAGTTTTCAGTTGAAATACCCTAAAACACAGAAAGACACACACACACACAGAAACACACACACACACACACACACACACACACTCAGAAACACACACACACACACACTTACAACATGGAAGCTATTAAATAACATTTATCTATTTCGCATCTTACACCAAGAATGTCCATGTATCTTCTTTCATTGTGGTAGATCCAGAACTACGTTTGCCGTACGTTTATTCGCATAGCGTATTTTCGTGTGCGTATATTCTATACACTCCCCTAGAAACAGCCCTTGAATGTATGTATTTTGTGAAGATACGCTTTCAAAACCCTACCTGCACTTTTGTCAACGTAACCGCAGTGATACGCACACGTACGTATGGGCAACACGCATTTACGCAGCTCAGGACATGAGAAACACTGCACATGCTCAGGACATGAGAAACACTGCACATGCTCAGGACATGAGAAACATTGCACATGCGCAGGACATGAGAAACAATGCGCATGTGCAGTGTATTCATGCCGGGACCGGACAGCTGCAGCCCGACGGGACGCCCGGACAGGTGAGTTTAATCTTTTTTTAATCTTTATTTATATTTTCAATGGTTTTTTTAAATGTTTTTTACTGATTTTTATTTTAAGTTCAATTTTTTTTTTTTTTTTTTTACCCCCCTCAGTATTTCTATGTATTCCGCCGGTCTCCCCATACATATCCCCCTTTTCCTCCCCCTAATAACAGCTATTAGATAGAGGAAAAGAGGGGTATATGGGGACATCGCCGGAATACTTACCCCTAACGCCAGTCTGAGCTGGCGATAGTCTAACGCCGGGAGCAGAGTGTAAAACTCCGCTCCGATGTTTTGTAAAAATGCTTAACTTCATTTTAATGCGATAGGGCCAGTTTTGAAGTGAAAACTGGCCCTATCGCACTAAAATGATCTTTGTAAATAGACCCACTGTGCTGTGCTTCCCATGAAATTATGCATTTATACATTTTACATATCTGTACATGCATATTATAATTGCATAGTGTTGCTTCTCCTATAGAGTATTCATGTACATTAACCAATATTCTTTATAATGTATAAGACAACACAAGTCACACAAGGTTAAAAAATAGTACAAAAATAAACAAACATATAAATAAATTGGAAGAAATGCCCTGTCCCTCTGCTGTAAGGGGTCTTCAATGATGAGTTAGAATGTGTCCCAATCAAATAGCACAAGTGCAAAAAGGTGGCTGCTAGCTGATAGAAACACATGGAGCACAGGGGAAATTGGCCTATTATGTTTTCAGAAGATTCTATGCTAGTTTATACATAGAAATATATGGCCTCTGAATAACAGACTATTAAAATAGTCAAAAGCCAGTCAAAATAAAATACAGGTTGCTTAATAATTAAAAGCAGTTGGAATGATAAAATAATATATATGGCGTTCAGTGGAGTACAATGAAAAGAAGTCCTTTATTCACTTGTTTAATCGAGTAATGAATAAATTACTTTGAAGATATGTTTTGTTTTTTGCAAATGCAAAATAGTTTTGGCAGGAACAAAATTCCTCTGGAAATCAATTGCCTTGTCAAAAAACAATTTTTATTTCCTCCAGAATCTGCTGTTTTCGGTGTCCATGAGCAACTTTCAAATTAATTGCATGCTACACTTGAAAAAACTTTACTTTTGCATTATTTCAAGAGATTAATGATTAAATCTAGCAAACAGAAGAGTAGACCAAGCGGATTTTCACTAAACTTGCCATTTGACAAGTTGTGTAAAAATAGAGCAGGCATTAAATACAATGGATAACAAAATAATTAAACAGAGCTTTAGAGCCAAGTTTCCTAAAGGATCCTGTAAAGCAAAATATAAAAGTTAGGTCTTCTGTACTGGACATTGTAATACCAAGGCACAACTTGCTTCTGCAACCCAGGCTCTCGGTCAGAAGCTAATGGAAGAGTCATTCCTCTTAAGGGCCAGATTTACTAAGCTGTGGGTTTGGAAAAGTGGAGATGTTGCCCATAACAACCAATCAGATTTTAGCTGACATTCTCTAATATGTAATAGGAAAGTGAGAGCTAGAATCTGATTGGTTGCTATAGGCAAAATCTCCACTTTTCACAACAAGTTAGGGTAGCCTTCAGCCGGCGTAAGGGAGAGTTAATACGCTCCTACAAGGGGGGGGGGGGGTGGGGGGGGGCGGGGGGGGGGGGGGGGGGCAAAGGGTGCGGTTGCTAAGGGGCCTGGAGCAGCACTCCCCTTGTAATGTCCCACCCAGCTCTGCCCATCCAGACTCAGGCCCTGCCTCCTTTCTATGGGGCCTGAGTCTGTCACCTTTCACCTCTGTGTGGATGGGCTGCATTGCATTCCTATGGTGTAACACAGGTGTGCGCTTGAGTTGATCGAGTATTTTGGACAGAATTCTCAGTTCCAAATTTTACACAACTGGATCAGATGTATGGAAATTCAGAATCTAAGCATCTGCAATTGATTCGCTAACCTTTCTCTTCGCTAGGGCCTACTTTAATGGGTGGAATATGGCAGTGGTGCAGAAATAAGTTCTTACAGAAAGCGAGGGAAGGCCTATAATGTACACTGTAATTCTAAGACACTTCCACCGACGATCACAATCCAGCCTTCTGTCGGAAGCTGAGGTAAATGTCTTTCTCCTTAAGCCTACACAGGTCACAGCACGCTCTCAAATAATGTAGAAATTCCATCGTACAGGAATCTTGAAATTGGGAATTTATTCCTGTATGCAGAATCAAGTAACTCATTGTCACTGACACAGTTTAACAGGCACCTTATAGTGTAGTAGGTCTGTTTTAAGGAATAATAAATAGGAGGCCAGTGGAAGCTCCTTAAGTACCTTTGGAAGTGGAAGATACCTTAAGTACGTTTCACTATAAGACAGCTTTACCAAGGCATTGCCCAGGGCCGGATCCTTATCTGTGGCCGACAGGGGGCTTACACAAGTCATTTACATAGGTCCCCTGTCTGGGAACATCTGCGCATGCGCACGCCAGATGTTCCCTGTGCCTAAGTACTAACAAAGTTATGTACGTTAGTACTTACCATGAAGGAGCAGACCCTTCATTTACGATGGCAGTATACCCGCCATACAGGCGAGGATAGCCATTTAAATGAGGGGGAGGGGGCAGGGGAAGCCCCGTTATGACTAGGTCTGCGGCCCTATGGACAACCTAGTCATAAAAGTAAAGATGCCACAGATACGACAGCGGAAGTGCAGGGGGCGTTCACTCCCCGCTACGGGAGCATAACTACGGACGCACGTAAAGCATGTGGGAGTCAGGATCTGGGCCCCTGTCTGGAAAGGGACCAATCACATCAGAATCCGCAAAGTAATCTGATACAGGGCGAGTATAGCACTGTACTGTATGGTCAGAGATATACAATAGCTGTACTGAGTATTCACCAGTATTAGGAGCCAAGTAACTTAGCTTTTCTATTCTGATATGATATAATATGATAGCATGTAGTATCTTTGTAATTATCAATAACCAGTAACAGGGTATAGCTGAATATAGTGCCTGTGCTAAGAATAGATAGATCTCTGGGCTTTGTTACAGACCAAGGTCCAGAATAACATTATTAAGTATGCAGCACCTACTAAAAGCCTTGTCATTTACATATGGTCTCTCACAAGTGCACCGTAATACTCAAGCTGTTTGCATGAATAAATAGCAGGTGTAAGCGACGGGATCACAAAGACAGGCAAAATAGAGCAATATCTAAGTCCCAGCTTTACAAAGGCAATGTACAATATTGGGATTATGTTTATGCTTTTACTCTACATTGATTTATTTTCTGCAAATCACAGTTGGACAAGATGTTTTATAGATTGTCTGAGCAGCACTTTTAATGGCTGCAGTTTCAGAAAGAAATATGAAAGTGGCAGAGATGGAAGTTGCAAATGTTATTTCATTGGTAATCCTTGGTCACATGCTTTAACCCTTGACTTATCAAATTGCATACCTCTCAACTGTCCCATTATTCACGGGACTGTCCCTATTCGCGGGCCACAAAAAGGGGCTGGGGGAAGGGCATATATTGTCATGTTTTCGGGAGGTATGAAATTATTATGTCACCTTATTCTTTATTTACTCACAAGGTCATAATAGTATTTCATTGTTTGTATGGTGTGTATTCTTAAGAACACCCGGCACACCCAAATCAAAAGTTGCACTAGTAATAATTGACACACAAGCGTTTTAAGAAATGAGGAGGCCCTTGTGCAGAATTTGTACATGGGCCTCCATCTCCTATGGCACCCCTTATCCACCGCAACCAACCCCCCGCAGCACCCCTGAGCACCCCTCCCCTCGCCCACAGAGTACAAAAGAAAAAAAAAGAGACATGATGGGTGCAGAGTGTGTTCCACCGGGCTCCCTGTTCTGATGGGCCCGTGTGCACTGCACACCCTGCACCCATTATAGATATGCCAATGCTTACACATATGTCAGCCTAGCTTGTGTGCATCTCATCAATATAATTTCACATTAATGATTGGACATTAATATTGAAACTCGTCTACTAATCCGACAATATCAGAGTTAATATAATATTAATAATTACCAGCTAAGTTTACTCTAGATATTAAAACATTTGCCAATACAGCTGACCTGTTGTTACTGTCTTGTGCTTTTTTCTGGTCCCATTTTGGAGCTGATCCAGAGCTACTCTTCTTCCTATATGTTAGAAGGAGGTGCAGCAGGATTCCACTCTTCGTATATGCTTAACAGGATCGAGCACAGAAAGTCGAATGCATAGCTACCCATCCTCCTGTGTCTGCTTCCACGTGCTCTGCAGAAGTGAAGCAGGATTTTCCACTATATTGAAATTAGTGGATTTAAATAAATTTCAAGCATCAATGATTTTTAGATTTTTTTAGAACACATTTCTCTTCATATACCACACGTTAATAATTTTTTTCGAGGCCTGAATAGTAGCATATTGCCACACATTCTACCTAGGTATTTTATTGAATAGTGTTCTAATTTCTATTAGGGGATTTCTTTGATTGTATAGCAAAAAAAAAAAAAGTAAATTCATGTTTCAAATGGATGCCCATTCTCAGTATATCCGATCTGTGTGTGGTTCGCCAGTACAATGTGTCTTACAAGAATACAGATGCCACACCAGAGATTTTTTTGTGGCTGGAATCATAACTGTGAATGGTGGACAAATAGAATATTCCCCTCACCCTAACCCTCCCCTTCTATTAGCCTTACCCTAACCCTCCTCTATCCTTAACCATCCTCATCCCACAGACTAACCTTAATCCTTCCCTCTCCAGGGTCTAACCCTAACCCTAACATAACCCTCCCTTCTCTGGAGCCTAACCCTTCTTGTTTTGCAGCTTAACCCTAACGTTTCCTGGCTGCAGCCAAACCATAACCTTCACATCTTTGGAGCCTAACCCAGTGGCGTATCTACCATGGGTGCAGAGTGTGCAGTGCATACGGGCCCCCGCAGACAAGGGGGCCGCCCGTGGCACTCACCCTGCACCCAATGGAAGATCCCAGTACCACTTATTTCTGTACAAACGGTGACGGTCTCCAGCAGCCTTCCGTTCCCAACAGTTCACTGCGCGCGGGTGTCACATGGGGATGTCAGGCGTGCGTGCACTGCGCAGCCTCATGCTCCTCTTCTGTGTGCAGAGCGTGAGGCTGCGCAGTGCACTGTTGGGAATGGAAGACTGCTGGAGACCGTCTCCGTTTGTATAGATATGGATGGGGTGGAGAAGAAGAAGAGGGGGGCCCGTCTTGGGAGGGGGGGGCGTCAGAGGAGGAGAAAGGGGGGCCGGGGTGGGGGTCTGCACACGGGCCCCTTCATTTCTAGAAACGCCCCTGGCCTAACCCGTCCTGTCCCGCAACCGAACCATAACCATGATGGATAGCTTGATGAAATAAGGAATGAAGGTTTTCTTAATGAAAATGCTGTTACCAGAGGTACAGCTGAAAATAAACTTTCGGCTGTATCATTGCCGAAATTGGACACTTGTACCGGCAACTGCATCCTGTCCTATCCAGAGTGGCAAATTCTGGAACTCTGAATGTAATGCACACAGTTTGTGCGTTCACTTCTCTAAAACGCGAATCCTGGTCCTTTATGTCATTAATACATCATCAGCAAAAGACAGTGTTTATTTTTTATTTCATTTCTTTGGGGGGGAGGGGGGGTTGATATTTTTTGAAACAATGAATATTTTGTGATTATCTTGCCGAACATAATACAAGTTTGTACTGTTTTGTATAAGTACTTAGTTCCGGATTTACAGTTACGTAGTTTAAGTCTTACGTACGTTGTTTTAAGAATTGAGCTATTACGCATCTACGTACGTACAGAAATGTAATGTAGAGAGCGTAAATAAGCTACTACGCAATTCTTAAAACAACGTACGTAAGACGAAAACTACGTAGCTGTGAATCCAGACCTTACTAATTTAACATTAATACTGTTGATGATCATTTTGCCACTAGGTTAACCCCTGCGTGTGAGTCTAATTCAATAGTTTTAAATGGAAACCTATTTTTTTATTGACTTATTTTATTAAAATAAGTCTGATTAGTTCAGTTCCACTGTGCATGACTTACCTTCCAATATTTGTAAAAAAGACAGCATTATATTTCACTTTGCATCCTGACATGCTTCCGTTAAGGTCACCTTCACAGATAGACAGTGTGTGACAGTAAACATGAAGTAGTCTTATAAGAGGACACCAGTGGCCTAATCTGGGGGAACATAACAACGATTGCATCCTGTATTAGCTAAAACCCCTCTCAATTTATTAAAGGAAGGATCCAAACAAAATTTATTTAGGAAGGATCCAAGCACAAATGTAAGTGCGGCTTTGAATCCTTCAGTAAGATCAGCAGGTTCTCACAGACACAGACACAGACACAGTACAAACAAGCATGATGGAGCTATATTTCCCAAATGATACTAAATGATCCTAAGACAAGTGCATTATAAAAGTAGGGGTTATGCTTTGTGTGCGTGAATGTTGTATAAATATAATTATTTCTTAAATCAACTGCAAAATAAATAAAATGACTTTTTAAAACCAACACGCAGCACAATGCATTGCAGAAGTCTTGCGCACAGAAGATTACATGTTAAAGCTATGTATGGTGCAATAAATGATGTCTGCACAGTGACATCAGACACTCCGTGATTGCTTGATTATCAGGCAGCGTGAAAAGCATCTGCATAAACTTGCATCTGAGGTTTAGGGGTTCTCTGGACAACAGGACCCCCCTCTCCCATCCCAGGGAGCCCCTGCGGTTGGTGCTCCTTTCTGCCACAAAAGCATGATGCCCAATTCCCTACTGTGCCAGCTTCCACTCCTGCCTATCTTGTTTCATTAACATGTTCCCCAGTACAAATCTTTGCACATTTACATTAAGTCATGGTTGCCGACTTTTTAAAGGCTTCCCTCCAGATCCCGGAGGGAAGCCATTGATGCCTGCAAGGGGCGGGGCCATGTCAATCACTATTGTGATCTCTAATGTTCTAGGGGAGTGGGCGGGGCTTGATTACATCATCAAGTTCCGTCCATCCCTAGTAACTCTAGGGATTACAAAAGAGTTTATTAGGGGTTCGGGACCTGCGTGAGATTTGCCGGATCTCCCGGGATACCGGGAGAACTGCCCAAATTTTGGGAGTCTCCCGGATATTCCGGGAGAGTCGGCAACCCTGCATTAAGTCATGATGCACAACTGGCCTAAAGCTGTATTTGTGCTTCAGAATATCTACTTTAAATGACCTCCATTGTGAGCAAGCTACTTGACTTTTAAAAATCAGTTGAAAAACCTGGTACCCTTCTCATATGAAACAAAGGATCTGGGGCAAACTTGCAGTATTGAGGACCGACCGTACGACCGCTTAAAGGGCAGAGCTTAGGATAGCGTATGCTCTATGAGGTCATTTGTGATTGGCTATGTCTTTTAGACCCGTGCGGTTGATAATGGATATATTTATTTATTATCAGGTTTTTATATAGCGCCCACAGGTTACGTAGCGCTTTACAGTTTATTTACAATAAATGTAATTTGCAACGACAACCTGGGTGCGATTGCTTATTTACAAGAAAAGCTCCTTATCCTTGCCAATATCGATTGTTTACCATGTCAGCGACCTTATTCTTTGATATAAGACTCTGCCCTTCACTAACATTTTGCATGTTCCTTGTTAATTTTTGCACAATGACTGGTACTCAGTCTCCGAAAGTATTGCAGAAGCTGCTATAGTGGATGGAGAAGAACAGAGTGTGCAACAGAATTACAACATTGCCTTTGTATGGAATTGTTAATATAATCATGAGGTAAATTTCTTATATCAGTATGTTTATCATTAACTGCAATGTTAAGACTCACATGACCACTTTACCTCAATATTTATAATATATGTCCACTGCCTGGTGCCCCTTGGTATACGATTCCCATATTTCCATTACATTATATTACGTATGTTTGCTGAATTTGTTTCATTAAATCATTAAAATGAGTCAACTTGCTGGAAAGTAATGATACGGAAACATTCTTGAACTGTATGTAAATTATGACTTCATCATTTAGTGATTGTTGTGGATGATCTTATTTATGAACTAGTTATAGTTATTTCCCCATATTATATCTGCACTAAATATTGTATATGAGCTGCACGTACAGTACATACATACAAGACTGGAACAATGCAGCAATTCCTTTTCCTACTTTGTTGCATGTATCTATACTCACTGTGTTGTTATCTGTTGCACCCCTCATTCAGGCAGGAGGGCTCATGACCTTTAGCTGTAGATAAGGTCGCTACACAGGAGAATGAGATTCTGCTAGCAAGGAATGGAGAGATGTACCTCATACATTTTATCATTGCTGCTTAAGTGTGACTCTCTACTACCACATAAGAAATCAGTAATCAATTCAACAGTTACATGGGTAAATAAACGATAATTGCAGACAACGGGAGAGGAAAAATGTTTTGTTTTTTTTTGCATTTAGTTTAGAAGCAACAGTGTTGCACTAGAAAACATTAATAACAAAATATGAGCTACAACATCCACTACAACCTAGCTGGTTATAAAGCAGAAATACACAAGGGTTATATAGAAATGCTATCACATCTGCTTATGTAGTATAACACATGAAAGTCCTGGGGACAGGGACATTATTTTGCTTCAGGCCATTGCAGGTGCAAATCAGATCAGAATGTCCCTTGGAGAATGAGGTACAGGTATAATTGGCACAGAAAATGTATTTATAGGCACATAGCAAACAAAGCACAAACAAGCATGATGTGGTGCACAATATAACGATCGCTGGTGTACGATTACTATCATAACTTATTGAAGGAATGAGTTTTAGGTGAAATATGGAGATGTTGTTTCTTGGAACACATGCTTGTAAGTGGCCACCTCTGTATATAAGGTCATTTAGTCCCATTTGCACAAAAATTTAGTTACTACATGCCTGTATTATTGTAAACTATGTTACCCTGAAAGTGACTACAGTGATGTAACTATTCTGGGGCAGGGAATGGAGCTAATACAGGACCCGGAGATAAAAAGGGTTTGATAAGCAAAGCAGAGAGGAGGGTCATGGGGTTGTATCCAGACTTAAGAAGGAGCTTGTAAGTAAGGACCTGATTCACACTTAAGAATCTTCTTAAAATAAGAACTTAATGTCACTCCTGGGCAAAACCATGTTGTTTTCGGGGGGAGTTAAGTTAATTGTATTCCTTGCATGCAGGAATACATCTTTGAATTGCTTACTGCACACAGATACTGACCAGCTTTACTTTTACACTGCTATTTAGACTTGGGCTGAGAAATGCCACCTCTCAACTCTACTCAAGCTCCTTCTTAAGTCTAGATCCAGCCCAAGGTCATCTGCCTCCTGGCAATGTCTTGCTCCTTCCCTGGGAGAAGGGACGAAGGTAAATTCATATTTTATGCTGGAATTTCAAACCAAAATTCCCAATATCCAATCACACAGATAAAAAAGATAACTGATAATCATATAGTAGACTTACTAAAATAATTCACTACGTTTAAGTGACCTGACAGACTGCTACTATAGATAGCACAAGAAGAATTTGGCTCAGCATTGCCCTCTGTCTTGCATGAGCAGTACTACAGCAGCTATTTTGTGTGTGTGCTTCCAAAGCAACAGTGTATCTTACACATGTGAAATCCCAAACCTTGGCAATATTTTTCCATAGGTATTCCAAATAGTCACCAGCACTGCCACCCTTCTACAATTACCTCTGACCGCTACATAGCTTGCAACAAGCAACAATGTTCTAATCAACTTTATTCCAAGCCACTCTAAACAAAAATATTTTTTTTTTACTATATTGGCAATTAAGCATTAAATAAAACACATGGCAATAATTTTGAACTGCCAAGATTATTTTATCAATTCATTCAGTGATCCCATGCTTCAGATGACTGTAGGAACCACATTGGCAGTAAGAGGCAATATAACTATATTCATTTCTAAAGACCTGGAAAAGTAGAGGCCAGTTCTGATTATTAAAGCTTATTTTTCTGTACATCTCTTCATAATGGCATTTTTTTTTCCGTTCCTTTGTACTGCAGGGAATATAGTTTTATTACTCTTGTCACAGCATTGTGTAGACAAAAGCTGGGAGAGGTGCTAAAACCAAATAGTAAGCTGTAACACAGAGCGTCCTTGAGGAGGGCTCACCAGAAGGAAGCTGGTGGGAACACACTGGCAGTACACCCAGGCTCCTTTTGTGTTAATTCATATTGGCACATGTTGGCTGGACCAAGATCTCTGTAAAATATGTAACAGCTCTGTGTTTAAAAGGGATGCTTAAAGGAACTGCTATTAGCTGCCAAAGAAAATGGACATCTTTTACAACTCTGTCAGAGGGCCATGTAGCAAAGCCCACAGTGTGAAGCGTAGAAGACAGATGGATCCACACAAGACTCGCGACTAAAGGAGTGTTATTTGTCATTAGTTTTCATGTAGGTCTTGTATTATATATTGCATATACTCTAACTATATACTGTTTCATGAATCATATATATCTATACTGTTGCAAGTGGTACAAATACACACACACACACTTTTAAGAATATTAGACAATGGATAGTGTTGAAATATTCCTGACTACAGTATCTGTTATTGGATAACCTCATCAAAAAGTAGCCCTATCATAACATGGCATTGGCTGGGAGAGGTCTTCTTTCTGTCCGAAGAATCATTATTTGTTCTGAAGATAAATAGGAGATTATACATTATCCCATAAGTCCTTGCTGCTGCTGGGTTATTGCAATGCAACAATGTTTTACGGCCATAGAAAAGAAAAAAGTCGCACAGCAGTTAAGACTTTAAAGTGATATCTAAAACTGAAACAACATTCCAACGGTGATCTTATCTAAATTGTATTTTGGAGTATAGCACAAAGCCCAGTAGTGCTCCAAAGTGCTCATTGTGTGTCTTTATGTGGATTTATTGGCCTTGAAACATGTTTTTTTTTTATATAAGAGAGAGGGTTCAAAAGCATCATTTTATTACCCTAAATTAGTCCTGGGCTGCATAGGGGAAATAAAAAACACAGCCAACGGGTTATTAGTTTAGGCTGCCTCGCTTATTGCTGGGGTCTGGTGACCAGGACTTTGCAGCTTTTTAATAGGCAGACGCAATACGAACAAATTAGATGGTTCACAAGTAAATAGCATGACAGTGTCTCTCTCAGTAACCAGGAAATGGAAATGGATTACAAGGGCAGTCAGCATCTAGGCTTTTCATTTTCTCTTACCTTTGTTAATGTCCAAGCAGCTCTTTCCTGGGCTAAACAGAGAAAGGACCTTGTGCATTAGGTAGTTTGCATTTACCAGAAAGACAGGACTTGTGATGCTTGTCCTTTAAGTGTCTCTAAACATGGTTTGCATAGCTGGATATCAGCTTATCTATTCTTTTGTGCATTTGCTTCCATACATGGATCTGTTCCCAACAGTAACTCCAAGCTGTCAAAATGCAACTATCTGGAAGCTTTTAGCTCTATCCAACACATACGAGATAAAAAAGAAAAGGCTGAGTTTTTGTTTGGCACCTATATAACCGCAGAAGCAACCTTCTTCCGCTGAACCACAATAGGTATTATCAATCTTATAAATCACCCTGAAGTCAGAGGATGGGGGTATTTTAAGATCAAAGGGGAATTATGGTGTTTGGCTGAATCTGAGTGTCTGAAAAGAATAGCAAAGTTTTGCTTGGTGATGAGGTCACGCTTACATGACCATAAGCAGGGTTGTCACTGGCCAACATTTTTATGTTATTTACACAAACTAGTGATTTAAGACTGAATGAAAGAATATGATTGTACATCTACAAGTACATGTAAATGTTTTATATACAATTGCAATGCAGGGGTGCACACAATTATTATGAGATGAGTCATCTGAATAGGATTTTTTAAATAATAGGCAATACTGTTAAGCTGTTATTAACTGCACTGTAGATAATTCTGATTTTGGCTGAAAAAGAGGATTAGGGGAATTTCTGGATCTGTGTGCACATCCATAGTCACAGCTGAACTGTAGATAACAGTATATTGAACAGTTGTTCAGTGCCAAGTATCTGCCAGGGATGACCACTGGTGTCCTGAATTTAGCTGCGACTGAGTGCTGGCTTTTTTAAAGTAAATCTGACAGTGTTTAGTTAATAAGTTAAACAAGGTTTTAAAATGCATAAAGGAAACAATATAGTAAAGAAGCATATAAAAAAAAAGCAAAAACAAACAACCCTACAAAGCAACTCACAATGTGGGATGCAGATCTAGTGCTATCTGCCCTACGGTTCAGAACTTAAGGCGGGGGAGAGGGCAATTTGTTGAGTATGAATGGATGCAGTATTTTTGCAAGCATGATGCTTAAGGAAATCCAGCCAATATTCATGCGACATATTGATGTCAGAGACCTGGATTGTCCTCCTCATCATTCGTAAAGGGATACAACCATTGTGCAATGGTGCAATCACAATCACAGCTATATTGACTGGGATATCAAAATGTGAGCTGGTATTTTCAGC
>WWET01001097.1:424814-443500 GCA_011038615.1 Limnodynastes dumerilii | reverse complement strand
GAGTGTGTTACTGGGTAATGGCAGTGTTGCTGGACATTCTCTATCCTGTGTGTATGTTACAGATAGAATGGTATAGTCTGTTGCTGGGTAATGGCAGTGTTGATGGACATTCTCTCTCCTGTGTGTATGTTACAGATAGAATGGTATAGTCTGTTACTGGTTAATGGCAGTGTTGCTGGGGCATTTTCTTTCCTTTGTTACCCCTGCCTTTCATGCACCTGTTTTCATTAACCTATACTTGATCTGAACCAGTGGTTAAAGTGGAAATTTAGAAGTGGCGCTACGGAAACAGAAATAACAGAAATGAATGGAGATTTATAGTATTTGAATTAAATCAGTGGGAGAAGAGACGGTATGACATACCCCCGAATACCACCCCACCTCGAGCTCTGATCTTAACAGTTGCCATTTTGTGTACTCTCTACAGCATATTATCACCTTGTGTGACTGAGCTACATAGGCCTGATTCAGAGATCCGTCGGCGATCGGACCACAAATACACGCATCTAAGTGGCAGGTCGGAACAGGTTACACCCACCAGAATAAACAGTTACTCCCCTCGCAAACCCTGGCCGGACCTAAACTTACACCTGCATTGACTTGCCCTATCTGGCCGCACTAATTTCCAACCTTATGTGTATTAGTTGCGTATATTTAGGGCCCTAACTCTGTAAGCGCGCCCACTTTCACTCATCTCAATGCCTCCCCCTGCCCATTTCTATTTAAATCCTTAGGTCCGTATATTTCCGCCACACTTAGGGTCGGAATCTTCCCCGTCCGATTCACAATTCCGACCTTAAGGCATTTCCGACCTTAACTTCAACGTACATGGCGTTGCACTAATACTACACATGCGCAGTTGATGCAAAATCGATCCGATCCTAAATATACGCAAGGAACTATCGTTAATATCGGATCTCTGAATCAGGCCCCATGTTCTTAAGTCTTAGGCTTAGTGGTTGGATGTAGATTGAGGAGCGCCTGTGGTAATTCTTCTTGTGTCTATTCAGAAATACTTTCTGTTTACGGCTTTCTCAATAAGAGTTTTCAATCTAGATAAACAATAAATATAAGATAATGGTTAACATTTCAAAGCTGTAACTTTGAACATAGTGTGGTGGAATGTTACGAAGATGACAGCATTGTGCTAAATCCATCAGTGGATGCGTGAGATGGGGAGAATGTGAAATGATTCCTTTAATCCTCGCACTGTTTGTTCCCACCTTACTGTTGCGTTATCTCTTACGGTTGAGAATAGTTGTACTGAATAGATTGTATGAATAACGATTAGATATGACTAACATCCATTAACTATACCCTTTTCAAGAAAGTGACTCATTACTAAGTAGAGTTGGTTGTAGAGTCACTAATGGTCATTTATGAATGTGATTTTATATATATATATATATATATATATATATATATAGACAACACTAAAGGTTATTTAAAGATGTTTCTTATATGACTAAGGTGTAGTATTAAAATGGGAAATGGGTTACGTGTGTTTAGTATATTGTGAATTGAATTCAGAGAAAGAAGCAGAATATTGATAATTATGCTTCATTTACCACTATAAAAAGGAAACTTTACCATTAATACCGCCATATTTTTTTTGTTTATGGAATAAGCACTGGAAATCGTCATATGGCCATACTAGGAGGGCTAATATTTCTTCTCCTTGTCCCCCTCCCTTTAACCATTCACTGGCATTTGTACGATAGGGAAAGTAACAGTGAAAGAGGTATAGGGTGCAGATGCGTGATGCAGTGTCATTTATTTCACGCTTATGTGCTGCAGTGTAATTTTTGTTATATCCACTATAATATGGTATGCAGTTATCTCAAGTCATAAGCTGCTTTAGCTCTGTGGCTGCAGAACTTTAAAATGGACAATATCAGTTATTAATCGTAAAGGTAAAATACATTGCTCACATTGGGCCAGATCCTGAGCCACGTACGCTGATGTATTTACGCTAGCCGCTGATGTAAAATCGGCAGTTTGTATGGACTGCACATGCGTGCAGCAGATGTTACGCAACTTAACTCTGATCGTACATAACTTCAGCGTAAATACGAACTAAAGGGCGTGTACAGTATGGGCCGGGTTAGGCCGTTATGTACGTCAATACATTGTGTATGTCATAGCTTGGAAAAGTTAAGGTAGGGTTTGGCAAATGAAAATCGAGTAAAGTATGTACTAGTGGGGGGGGTGGGGTGCCAGGGGAGTGCATAGTACTTACGATAATGTAAATACGCTACGCAACAACAACTTAGGTCTGGATCTACCCCATTGCTCACATTCCACGTTATATATCTCAACCCCCAACATATCCTAAATAGTACTGAAGCAGGTCAAAAAGTTCAGTCACATTCCCTCAATCTCCCTCAATATAGAAAATGTTGATAGTGACCTTCTACGTAGGAACATAAAACTCAACATATTTAGTGCATATTAAGCTATGTATATATTTTTCCACTACAACTGTTGACATATTTTTGGCAGCACTTTGTTTACAAGCTGCTTTATCTTAAATGTATTTCAAACGTTATATTCCAAGCATACAGAACAGAAAAAGTATTGAAAATAAGTGTATTTTTTAAAGTGTTAAGGGCAGGGGCGTTTTTAGAAATTAAGGGGCCCGTGTGCAGACCCCCACACGGCCCCCCTCCTCCTCCTCAGACGGTCCCCCCCCTCCCAAGACGGGCCCCCCTCTTCCTCTTCTCAACCCCATCCATATCTATACAAACGGAGACGGTCTCCAGCAGTCTTCCATTCCCAACAGTGCACTGCGCAGCCTCACGCTCTGCAAACAGAAGAGGAGCATGAGGCTGCGCAGTGCACGCACGCCTGACATCCCCATGTGACACCCGCGCGCAGTGCACTGTTGGAGACCGTCACCGTTTGTACAGAAATAGGTGGTACTGGGATCTTCCATTGGGTGCAGGGTGAGTGCCACAGGCGGCCCCCTTGTCTGCACCCATGGTAGATACGAAACTGGTTAAGGGGCGTGTCATGGGTGCTGCCTTGCAACGCCCGTGCATATAATTGCGAACCTTTCTCTGATGATTCTCTGAATACGGCCCAGTATCTACTGTTAGTGATTGGTGAGTCAGTTATTATTATTCTATAAAAGTATCTAATGACCAAGACCAGAGCAGAAATACATTAAAAGCTATTTTTTTCTAAATAAATTTTGTCCAAGTTATGCAGAAATCAGACCCTTTCTCTCTCTGTATGATTGTCCATATTCAGTTACCGTACATCTTAACAATTGTGATAGCCTTCTGAATGTTTATATGATAGTCATTTCAGATAATGTAACCTCAGCCATTAGAATCAAACGTCCGCTCAGTAATGACTCGTTTCAGACACAAAGCATTATCTTGTCAACTAGAGCATCCGGCACAAATTTTAAATTACCAACGAATACACTTACAGCCTGAGACTGCAGGAGCGAAGATAGAAATGTGTGTAACTGGCACAGAAAACATGTGAGAATCAGAAAGGTCTGATGCTTTACAAACAGATATTCAGTCTGAGGGCTAGAAAACTTTGCTGTGTTGGTAGTTGTCCAGTACCACATAGTTACTGACTCTCCCGTAATGCCCGGGAGACTCCTGAAATTCGGGGCAATTCACCTGGTACCCCGAGAAAGCCGGCAAATCTCCCACAAGGGACTTGAGGCTTGTGGTTTCCATGAAACCACGGTCTCAAGCCCTGCCCCCCTGCCTGGCAACACTAGTTTACTAGTGTTGCTAGGGACAGGGAGGGACTTGATGACGCAAATTGCATCATCAAGCCCCACCCCTATTCCTTTGAAACCCTGAGAGGGGTAATTGATTGTCAGGGGCGGGGCGCTGTTAAGCCCCACCCCGTGAATGCATCTATGCCCCCCCCTGGGATCTCCCGGAGGGAAGCCTTTAAAAGTTGGCATCTCTGTTTTACCAGCAGATCTCCTAACAATCTGCTGAAACAATTGTGACTCCATACACACTGTACAGATATCTGCCTATTCTAGACAGACTGCTGTACCTGCATACACACTATTCACATTTGTCTGACATCATATCATCGGTGATTGAGATTTTTAGGACATAAATAAAACCAAATCATCTGATACAACCTTTCTTATCACTACAAATCAAGATCATGGGATTGTACCCACACTTTCAATATTCCAAATTGTCAAGTTTGGGCATTTGGTAGACAAACTCTCAGACTCCTATTAAATATCTGTTGTTCCATTATCTATTTATGCAACATTGGCTCTATATCTTACAGGTTTCTACACTTTTATACAAAGTTCCAGTAAGAGATGTTTGTCTATCAGCAAAATGATTCTCTAATCTATTTGTCGCATTATTACGAACTTCACAAGAATTTCTCAAATGTAAAAAAAAAGGATCTTTCTAAATATGATATATATATATTGTTGAATAGTTATTTTTTTAAATTCTTACTATTAGTTGCAAAGTTTTCCAGCTTACATTGCTAGATTTCACCTGTTTATTATTTTAATCAGGCATAGATTTTTAATGTTAGGGTTTTTTTATATAATAGATTTATAATTGGAACAGTATAAATCATAGCGGGTAAAAAGATACTGTAAAATAAGATGAGGTGGGCATAATAGTGGTTCCACATCTGCATAAAAACATAGAAGCATGGAAAGTGACAGCGGATAAGAGCCACCTGGCCCATCAAGTCTACCCATTTTAAACCATATTGACCCTAGACCCTATTTGATCCTTTATTTAGCTATAGAGCCCAGTATAGATTATAATATGGGTATCAAGTGGATATACGTTCTGGATATACGTTGTAAAGGGGAGTGGGTCAAAGAAAGTTTGGTATCCACAGAAATGGTACGTAGATAGTGTAAATAAGCTGCTATGCATGCATAGCAGCTTAACTCTTAAAACAACGTATGTAAGAGGAAAACTACGTAACTGTGAATCTGGACCTGCTTTATTAGCACAAGATGTGCACTGCCTGGCATTACCAACCCCTGAATACATACTGCAATTTACTGGCTTTTTTATATAGAGCAAGCATCTCTGCAATAAAACCACTTTACTTTCTGGGTGGAACTGGCCTTTTACATTGCTAGCAGCATGTTATTAATGATACATACTGTATTATAATCATAAAGCCTGGGTATTTTTGATACTTGGTCTGTAATGTCCTTGATAGAACCTCGGGGGATCTGCGAGTCTGTCAATTCCGTTTAATATCAAATCAGCCAGAAATTAAAATTGTACACCACAAAAAAAGGGGTGATATTATTGTAGGGTTGCTGCCTGTAAGCAGAATTGGAATAATCCTGTTAAATAATAGAAGAAATAAAAGTAAAAGAAAACATACTTGAGTTTGTTATTGCAATTCAAGCTGGCCAGACATTTCAACTATATTTAATAGATTTCTTAATCTGTCTTTTTACAGCAAGCTCTTAGACGATAGCTGATCGGGGGCTATGAGTCATGTTTCCTGAAGCATGCAGACCATATGCTTCCCCTGGCGAAATGGTTTTTAAAAGCAAGATATTTCCTTTAATGATTTGATAGTAGAAAAAAACACATTAAGCTTTGATCATGGTTTTTATGCTGCATATTGAAGTTTTACATAAATTAGAAAGTTTATATAGATATACAGTACAATGAACAAAAATATTATTATAATTTGGTATTTTTTCACTCAGTACATATTAAAATGTACTGCAGGAAGAGATCACATTCCCTTTCCCTGATGCCTTACCAATCATGCATATCATGGGAGACAAGCTCTCAATGTGTCCATCTCCTTCTGTGCTGTTCCGCGTAGAATTTTCTATTTCTCCATTGTTAACGCTATGTTGCAATATTTCTCATTCATCCTGTGGACAATGATCCATCCAATCCTGAATGATATTGTGGTCAAGTAACTCCCTGGTCACCAGTGAAATCAATCACTTTGTAAGCTATTACATTACGCAAAACGGAATGTTCATCAATCAAAACTTAATATATCCTTAAAAACGTGGTTATAGCTACAGTCTTTGGTTCTGTCAAATGATCAGTGCTGGGCATTGGAAATTCTAGTAAATAAAACATTAAAACAACAGCATGGCTGTAACTTTCTTGCAGCTAGCAGTGTCATATGGCAACTAGACAATTTAGGGCTGGATTCACACCTAAGAAGCAGTCACTTCTTTGGTGCATATCTTTAGTAGAGGACCTACTGGGCGTACGCAATCTACGTACCAGATCGAGTATTTCAGGTAAAAAGAAGTGGTGTAATTCCACCTCCGGGAGGGTTTGTGTAAAAAGCGGGAGGGGGGGTATTTAGCTTAGCCGGGGAGGGCGGAGGGAAGGCGGGTAGCGGCAATGTCCGTGTGGACATTGCACGGATAGTTAAGGTAAGTGCCATAAGATACCTAAAAAGGGGGGCAAGATGGGGGCAGAACGGGTTGAGTTAGGTGCAGGTCTGTCCACACCTAACTCACACCGGATCTGTGAATCCGGTCCTTAATAATCGCATTAAGCCATGGAAGAGTTATCATAGGTATTTCTCAATAGGAAACCCCCCACCACCACCACAACCTCAAATTTGATATCATTAAAATTTTCATTTCATTGTGAACATTCTAACATAAAATGTATTTTTCTAAACATACCCAGCATATATGATTTAATCAAGCTGAATATTTTATTATGGAAACCAAAATGATCATTGACTTCTAATTCACAGCTGTGTTTTATTCATATGAAATAGACAGGTAAATTATTTATGTGTGTTTCAGCCACACTATTTATCCCGAATATTTAAAGAAGTCAAAAGTTTAACATCTTAAATATTTAATATACATTGAAACAAGTTTAAGAGGTGAAGTGTTTATGGTTGTTAGCTTACATTGCAGCTTGCCTTCATTTGGTTAGTTGAATTTTTATCTTTGACTGCAAAATATTAAGAGGCATAAAATGGAGCATGTAGTGTTTGGAAAACCACAAAGCACTTTATTATAACTTTCTTTTTATTGAGGTATAAAGGTGGTACAAAACCATGTTGATTGCAGGGGGAGCCAAGTTATTTGTATTCTTTGCATGCAGGGATATATCTTTGAATTTCTTACTGCACACCGATACTGACCAGCTTTACTATAACACTGTTATTTAGACTTGGGCTGGGAAACATCACCTCTCAACTAATACTGTTTGCAACAGATGAAATATGACTCCCCTGCAATCAACAAGGTTTAGCCCAGGAGTGACTTTAAGTTCTTATTTTAAGAAGATTCTTAAGTGTGAATCAGGTCCTTAATTTCAAGCTCCTTCTTAAGTCTGGATCCAGCCCATGGAGTTGGGGGGTAGAGAGGTTAGGGAATTAGAAAAAATAGAAACCAAGTAAAGAATAGAAAAGGAAATGAAAGTGAAAGAAGAGGTACACCACAATGATGGTATGCTCACATTTGTATCAATTTGAACTACTCCAAATAGTTCTAACCTTGCATAGGTAAACCAGCATAAGCAAACCAAGGGCTCCATATACTATAAAACTTTATGGAGGGTGTTATGTTGAGAGGTTCTGTTTTTTTCGGAATTAAGGGCCGTATTCACAGATCCCTTAGTTAAAGGTACGCAATTATACGCACGTACGCTGCAAGCCAACACCCATGACACTCCCCTCACACGGACGGGTTTTCGGTGACTTCCGCCTCCAGAGGGCGCCCTTATCTCTACGTGTGCATTTCCCCACAGGCTTTCCAACATAAATCAGACATAGCAGGATATATATTGTGTAATTTACCCTGGGCTAAATACCAACGGGAACAAATTTTATATGCATTCTCTCGAATCGCTACGTTAATAGAAATTTTTAGCTATTCTATTTAGGTTCTATAGAGGTCTCCAAATGTTGTTCCCAGGCTGTTCACCTATGTCCCATTCTGGATGTACAGGTGAACACATGTTATGATAGCTATAAAGAATTGATTGTACCACGATGCCCCGTCTCAGAGAGACACTGTGCCTTAAATGTTGTAGAGGCCCATATGTGTCTGGACTGAAGTTGTGATTGTATGAATCCTTGAACTTGTATGTGTTCAAAAAGTGCCCTGAATGGACCTTGTCTAGGAGAGACACAGAAGGGACATTGAGAAATGGTGAACGCAAGTAAGGCTCATAGTTTTCCATGAGTCGCCCATCGTCTTGGTTGATCCTGCCGGAAAGAGGGTATGGCTCCAAATCGGAGTTAATGGTAGCTTATATGTATGATCAATTCTGTCCCAAGGCCTCAATGTAAAACATATTGTGGGGTGTGAATATGCAGTGGCTGGTCTGTGTTGTAATCTTGTAACCAGGGTAGATAGCTCATTTTACTAGAGAGTAGTAGAGCATTTTCAATATCAACCCATCTGCATGTTCTGCAAGAGAAACTGTGTCGCAGTGTAATAGCTGTAAAGCACTTTAAAGTAAGCGACAATTGTGTGGTAATGCAGCTGGGGTTACTTGGTTTCAGTGGGCTCTGTCTGTCTGTTTCAGACCTGTTTTGGTGCAATGAAGGCAATAAGTGTGAGGCAAATGCAGGGACATCATTAAAAGCTATAATGCAGGATAACTGTAAGAGTTTCTTCCTATATAACTGCATGTGAAATGGGACTTAAGTATTGATTCTCTTCTCTCTCTCCTGCCAGTAGGATAATGCTGTAACAAACATTGTAGATATAAGGGGTATTCATGAGAACTTAAAGTGGCCCTGGAAAAAATCTCTAAGAGGCCACATTAATAAGACCAGTGATAATATATAATGTGGGTGGGTTATGTAGAGCCAATTATATACAAGAACAAGTGTTATATAAAAGAGTTAGAATTAAATACAACATATACTAAGTAGTAGTTCATAATACAATAAACTTATAGTTACCGCTATATAATGCACAGAGCATCCTTGTAACCACCACCTAAAACAGAGAGAATTCTAGTGACCACCACCAAATACGGTGAACATCCCATAGATCACCACCTAAATTAGAGAGCATCCTAGTGACCACCACCTACTACTGTCAACATCCTAGTTACCTTGAAACAAAAAGAGGGCCTACTGGTGGCTGGAAGATTAGGTTAGTCCTAAGGCCAATTTGCCCCTGTGTTCATGGTTTCATCCCACAGGCTAAAATTTACCAGTCAGTCCCTGTAAAACAGGTTCATCAGTCTTACAATGGGCAATACAGGGGCCCAGAAATGAGATTCCCTACTTGTCTGGTACCTTGAACGTAACCTGCTTCAAGTGCACCGTGATAATGGGCTGGATCCTGACTTAAGTAAGTGCTTGAAATGAGTTACTCCTGGGCTAAACCATGTTGATTGCAGGGGGAGTCAAGTTAATTGTATTCTTTGCATGCAGGGATATATCTTTGAATTGCTTACTGCACACAGATACTGACCAGCTTCACTATCACACTGTTATTTAGACTTGGGTTAGGAAACATCACCTCTCTACTCTAATGCTCCATACACACTACAGTTTTTTTAAACGATAATCGTCCAAAACACCTGTGAAAGGAGTGTTTTGAATGATATCGTGCAAGTGTGTACGCTGCAACGATCATGCCGTTTGATTGCATCTTTTAAAAAGTTTAATATAAACGATCAAGCCATTCAGTACCGAAGGCTCAACAGAAAATCGTTTGTAGTGTGTATGCAGCCTGATTGCCAATAAAAATGTTCCGTAATGTTGTCCATCGTTTAAAAAACTGTAGTGTGTATGGAGCTTAATACTGTTTGCAAGAGATGAAATATGACTCCCCTGCAATCAACATGGTTTAACCCAGGAATAACTCATTTCAAGCACTTTCTTAAGTCTGGATCCAGCCCAATGTAACTTCTAAAATAAAACATTTCTAAGTACATCTCTGCTGTTCTCCTTCTTCCTACTTATATGCATCTAGCTGTTATAATGACTGAATAAATTAAGCGAGGTTAACGTTTTATTGTTTTGTTTTACATAGAGCAATATAAATCTTATTGGAAAATGAGTGATGAGAACTGTGGCACAGTATTATATATGTTATAATTTAGGGAAATGGTAGGATACTTTTTAAAAAATAATTTTATATGATATGTTACATAATTATTATTATTACAGATTTGAAATGAATAAAAAAAATTTTGCAGAATTCACTCTTTCATAGAAATTTTTCTTCTTTGTTTACTTAAACCTAAATGTGTCACTTGACTGACAGAGCAAACTGTGATAACAAGCCTGCACCTTCATGCATCGAGCTTCAAGCAGCACTGTACACAATAAACACTGCTCAGTTTCTCCGTTGCATTAAGAGCACTTACTCATTGTCTGTTTCAATAAATGCCAAATTCCACAATCCATTTCGCTTGTGTATCATATGATTTAGTTGGTAAAAATAGTAAATTGCTTTTTTTGTGTATTTTGACAGCTCATTTTCATTTGCTGTGTAGGACATCCTTATTTAACAGCAATCAAGGATGATAAATATTTTGGCGGCCTGTCAAGCTCAGCATTTAGACTATTTGGGGAAATGTTGTGTTGATGAAAGATGTTCAGGATCCACCAATAACATCTTCGTTTTTTTTAGATGCTAATTCTAAATTGTATATGTACAGCAGGGCCGCCATCAGGGGGAGGGGGGTTTAGCCACTATTGTCAAGGGCCTGGAGACAGATGGGGCCCGCCATACTTACCTTAGCTCTGCAGCAGCAGGTAACGGCAGTATTCTGCCACCAATACTTGCTGCTGAGAGCTGTGCATTAGCAGGCCATGCCCAGAAGAGGACTTCCCTGTGCATCGGCCCAGTGTTAATGCAGGTCCGCGGTGCTGCACCTATATGTGACGTTACGGGTGAGGAACGTGAATGTAATGTCAACTGCTCAATGCATTCTGAAAGTTACACTCTCCCCTCCACTGTGGCTTGTTTCCTTTTATGTGTGTCCAATGAAATGATTTTGGGAGGTCAAAAATAGCTAATAGCAAGTAGCATTATCCAATAGTACTTTAGTATCTAGTACAATAGTATTTTAACCAGGAGCAATAACAGACTTAGGGGGCTGAATGGCACATGTAAAAATAGATCCCAAAATCATTGCAAACATATGTAAAATAAATAAAGAAATTGTAGAGTGACCATATATCTGCATGATAATGTAACAAAACACGAGGGGACATGGATATGAAAAATAATATGTTATTTTATTTTGGTGACAGCACCAAAGTGAGGGTGAAAGGATGGAAAGAGTTGCAGAAAGTAACAGAAGATAGATAACGGGACACATGATTACTTAGAACCAGATTTACTAAGCTGCTGAAAAGTGGAGATGTTGCCTATAGCAACCAATCAGATTCTAGCTCTCATTTTCCTATTGCATTGTCAAGAATGTCAGCCAGAATCTGATTGGTTGCTATTGGCAACATCTCCACTTGGCCCTTGGTATGTAAATGGTATTCACCAAAAAGAACTACAGGTGTACAGCATGTAATTATCTTGCATGTGTCATCATGTTTATATTTAGATAACCTGTTCAGTGTTGTAGTTTAGAAGTATCACACTATCTAGACTGGCAAAATATTCCACAATATTGAACTATATTATGTAGCCCAGCTAATACAGTAGTGATGAGGTAGATCTTACGTAGACTGTGATTGGAAGAGTAACTAAATGGAATCTACCAATGGCAGATGATACCATTTTCTGATCTCTGGTTCAAGTCATGTATCCTTTTCCATAAAGGGAATAAAAAAGTATCGAGGGAAAGGAAATGTCCCAGTTGGCATGGCTGTATAAATTGGCATATTATTCACATTGTGACAAGTATACATAGAAAAACTAATAGATAATGCATGGAGAAAATGGAAAATACTGCTCTATTGATGGACTGATATTACCTCTACCATTATGTTTACACTATACATACAATTTGTATGTAAGTTGTATAAAATGTATTCTATATCTTGTTCCCTTCAGTAAGTCCCAAATAAACAAGATTAACAAAGACAAATGGTCTTCAGTGACACATGCTGCCTCTGAAAAGGCAATTTAGCAGCACATATGATGTGTGGCTTCCAGACTTTTATATTTTAAAATCAAATCTTTCTTTTTTTTTTCCAGACAATGTTCGATAGAAATGTTGTGTGCACTTTTACAGCTACAAAAAGGCATAAATAGCTTAATGGGTGCTAATGCAAAGGGAAAAAATGTGCTAATGTACCCATAATCTTTCCTCTGCACATTAACGTTTATTTAATGGCCGCTAAATCAAAAATAAGAGTTGCCTTATGTAATAGAGCATCTAGTTACATCACTACTGTTCTGATCTCAGCTCTGAGGTTGATTTTTATGTCATTTCATAAAAAAGAATATATATCAAATATATTCCCACCCCCCCCAAAAAAAATCACATCCCTCACCTGTCTTGGGAGGTACATTGGTACATGGGTAATCGATCCATGGAGCACCGAGCTTTCAGTGCTCCGAAAGGTAAGCAAAAAAAGTCCCCCCAATCCTTACTCTAATTTTAACCCTAACCCTCCCCTCTCACTACCCTAACCCTGACCCTCCCTTCCTGGCAGCCTGACCCAACCCTCCCTTCCTGGTAGCCTGACCCTAACCCAGCATCTCCTGCAGTCTGACCCTAACCCTCCCTTACTTGCTGCCTGACCCTAACCCTCCCTCTCCCGCAGCCTGACCCTAACCCTCCATCTCCCGTAGCCGGACCCTAACCCTCCCTCCCCTGCTGCTTGACCCTATCCCTCCCTCCCCCGTACCCTGGATATCGGTGGCGGCGTTATTTCCGAATAAGAATGGGTGAGTATGCGATCTGCAAAAATAGAAATTGGGCATTATTCGAAATAGGGACATCCGATAAGGAACTTATCCCTATTTCACAAAGCAGAGTTTCTAAGCTGGGAGTAACAACGTTCTTTTTCAGGGTCTGTCCAGATTTGTACATCTGAAATCCTGTTGGTGTTATATGTCTGTAGATGCAAATATTTTATTTTCATTTAAGCTTTAATGATTATTGAATACTATGAGCCACTGTACAATTTCTTTCCAAGGTAAAATTAAACATTTTACTTAATGTTTAATTTTTTACAAAATGTCTGCTCCTATTGCCTTGTTGAAACCATGCATTTCTACATTCTTAGAAGTGATTTCTAGGGCTAAAGCTTGTACAATTTTTCTTGGTCTTCTTGGTTTCATGATTGTTCCTATTGGCTTGTGACTATGGACCGGATCCAGAAGTAAGATCAGATTCCATATCTTAGTCTACGCAACGGACGCCAACGTACAGAATTTGGTATCCTAAGTACCGCACATAGGAGAGCAGTGCCGAAGGCGGGTGGAATACTGGAACGTTTGCCAAGCCTTACTATGCTATTAAAATATCAAAGAACACCCATCATGCCCACCCCGAATGCAGTCGCCACATCCAGCACAGCACAAGCATAATATATGGCGTACATAAGTTCGCTATCTCACTGAAGTCTGGATCCGGCCTTATGTCTGGAAAATTGTATTTTCTTTTCTTTTCAATAAATAGAAAATTAATGAAAAAAAAATTATTTGTGCACCCAATGAGCAATCATTTGAAAGACGCAAACTGAAGCTGATAGGCTGAGAGGTGTAATGCAGCAGTCAATACAGGTTTGCAAGTTTCAAAGGTATCTTCTCATTTTCTTTCTATTTTTAGTTATTTTAAATTGCTGTCATTACTATATTCCTTAATTTTCATTAACAATTTAAATATTTAAATATCATTTTGTTTGTTTTTAACAAAAAAAACTTTAAAATGAATGTCTGTCTTTTACTAATCATTACTAGTTACCAGAAACACTTCAATAAATTGCATTTATTTGCATCACTAATCAACCATTAAGGCACACACGCACAAGACACTAGGAAACAGATATCCTATAATGAAATATATATACATTACCAATGATCTTTATTAAATTACACGTATCAGCATCAGTGCTGGCCATGGATCATTGTTCCAACTGCTATGGGATAGGTATGGGAGTGAAGACAGGAGGCGTATGTGGGCCATAAGAAGGAAAGAAAGAGAATAACAGTTAATTGACACCATCTTTCAGATGAACCCTCTTCATAAAAATGTGCTGTTATTCAAATTGCATTTTTCTTTACAAGCAAAGAAAATAAGTTTTAAGTACAATCAGGGGTTATAGTACATTGCTTGGTGAAATGGCTTTTAAAAAGTAATTTATGCTTCAACATACAAGATCTATTTTTAGACCAACTTTGATTTAAGCTTCATAAGGTACCAACATTTGTTGTCATGCATAGTGTAACAAACGATCAAATGATGTATTCCTGCAGTAAAGAGAAATCATGGCATTTATCTACCATACTTTATTAATAATAAATAAAACAATATTAGTGTCCTTTTACTTACATTGTTTATATCATATAACACAGCCCCGTACAGAGTGCTATTGGAGTAGATAGTGTAAAGTAACTAAAGCATAAGCATACAGGCTCTAGGAACTATGGGCCTGATCCAGAGCTACGAAATTGGCCGATTTCGAGCGAGCGTACGACCGTTTTTTGCGTATTTTCGTACGAAAATTCGCACTGCGCATGCCCAGTATGACAGCTTCCGGTCGGCTGGAAGACATGAGCGTATAGCGGTCGTATTGTGAGCGAAATGTTCGCTCGAGGGGCGTGCGTTCAGTACGACGGTCGCCTGGGCGCTCGTTTTACTACACGGAGGCGGGGATAGCCATTTAAATTGTACAGTATGGGCGTGCTAAGCCCGTACGCTTTGCGTAATATGTGCGAAAATTCGTACGGCCGACGGGAGTACCTAGTGTAGGGTATAGCCGCCGTAAGCAGGTACTTTTCAATGGGAGTGTTAGGGGCGTGTATGTTTATACGCACGGGCGAACGTACGCATTCGCCCGTCGGACGGCACCGTCGTAGCTCTGGATCAGGCCCTATGTCCCGTATTCAGAGTACCGGACGTATAACATATACATCCGGTGTTTAGCGATTTTTACTACTGCGCATGCGTAGACATTTTTTTACGTAATCAACGTATCTTTTTTCTTACGTAGATTGCATAAATGCGGCCTAAAAGACCGCATTTACGCAATCTACGTAAGAAAATGATACGTAGATTACGTAAAAAAATGACTAGGCATGCGCAGTAGTAAAAATCGCTAAACACCGGACGTATATGTTATACGTCCGGTACTCTGAATACGGGCCTATAGCAAAAATACTGTACCTAGAAAGTGCCCTAGTCAGAGCAAACTGCTTATTGGTAAATTTGCTAAGGGAAAAATTGTGTTATTGGCATAGTATATCTCTGTGAAGTCACTAGTAATAATGCACGGTGTGTTTTGGAGTACTCTGTTGTCAGCATCTTGCGATCCAGGACAAATTCTTTATCTCACTGTATCTGAAGCTCTGAGATTAAATTGTAACATCCCTAGGGTATTCTATGCCTGCTTTCTGATATGTATGCAAGGCGCATAGCTTTCTCTCAGCATTATATGCACATACATTATAGTTATGGTATTCTATATTACCATAACCGTGTTAGTGCACAGAACAGTCATATGGAAATTATTAATGTAAATTGCATCAACTGATCATTTCAGGTAATTATATTTAGATCATTTTTATAATGGTAAGTATGTAATGATTCTTCCTTATTGTATATGTGAATGTATTTTCATTCTAGTAAAGAACATAGAATTGTTCATCATATTAATATGTGCCGTACAAGGGAACAGGTTTTTTTATGCAATAAAATACTAACTTAGAATAACACTCTCTCACTGTCTATTCAGAGGAACCTGCAGAAATGCACTGAAACCAAATGAGCTTAAGATCTGATCATGATTTTGGGTTCTTTTACTACAAAAAAAACCCAACAAAGTTGGCTAAAAATTATTTTAAACACAGTTTTTCTGGATTATGGTTTTACCTATGGTGATATTTTCCAAACTGAAAAAAAAATGCAGTGCAATAATGGATCTTTTTTTAAATTTTTATTAACCTGTTTATTGAAGCTTGCAAAAGAAAGATTTACCATACATCGAAACAATGTGTCGCACAACAATACTCAGGTACTTTCAGCATAACATCTAATCTTAGCAGTGTCTCAAACCAAATGTGAAGATAAAACAAAGAAATACACAGGATATTATATTAATGATAAAACTGTTAGCAAAACGAAATTGTTGAAAAGGAAACTATAATATGAATAAGGAGCATGCAGGAGTCGCCCCGGATTACCACCTCCATCAGATTATTCTTCAAAGGATATGGGAGGGTCGTTAGCATACGCTATAAGTGCATACCACATAGTTCCCTGGACACAATCCTGTACTTTTTTAATGGGTTCTGCAAGTGTGTCAATAAATGATTCCCAAGTTTGAAAACATTTTTACACTCGTTTCCTTCTGGAAAGAAGTTTCTAGCCACCAATCTATTTTGAATAAATAAAATAGTTTCTTAATAATGGATCTTTTAAGAGCGATCCACACATTCCATACAGTCACATGACAGCAAAGCACAATTAACTGATGCTCCTTTCCCCAGTCAAACATTCGCAGTGCAGTGTTAAATATATATATATACACATTGTTTATGCTTTATATGCTTTATGCAAGGATTCTTTGTTAATTGACAAGGCGAATTAACAAAATCTATGGACCGTATTCAGAGATCCGTTTTTTTGGAAAGTTCCGTGTGTATTTTTACGATACGATGAACTGCACGTGCGTAGTAACAAAATTTACGCAATCTGTGTTGATTTTACGCACAGAAGTCCATTATGCATGCACTTGTGTATCGCGCGTGTGAAGATCCATACGGAGGGGCGTGTTTAAAATCCGTCTTGAGAAAGATCAGTGTAAGTGGGTGGGGCGGGGCATTTCAATGACCATTTGTGGGCGCGGTGAGGATGCGGTTAGGTAGATTCGCACGTTGGGATCAATTACACGCACGGAAATGTCCACTTAAACATATGGGTGCTGGAAGCACTCGTAAGTCACCGCCAGCCCGTCCGTGTGAGTGTCATGGGTGTTGCCTTGCTACGTCTGTGCGTATATTTGCGTACTTTATAGAAACGGATCTCTGAATACAGTCCTATATAGTCATAAATAAAATATTAAATATATTTTTATTAATCACACATTTTTTTAAGAGCATAATACTTGCACCGATGTACCTAGGCTGATAGCACAAAGCATAAGGGACATTTCCATACCTTTACCATTCTTGTCTGAGCGGTGGCATTTGCATACACTTTTCTGAGTGTACAAATTGTGAAAATATGCAAAAAATACATTATGCTGTCAGGTGTTTGCCTCAGTCTGGATTACACCTGTTAAGTACATTGTACAGGTGCAGTAATGGCAATTTCACTGCCAGCATTTAAGCAAACAATAAAAAAAATGTCACCAAAACTTTACATCTTCTACTATATTAATGCTAATTAACAACTATGGAACGGGGCTGACAACAACTAAGCATAAAATATCACTTTATTGATTGGAAAAAAATATCCTTAACAATATAGACAGTCTGCCAAATACACAGTATAAATATACTTGCTCCATATAGACAATTCAGAGATCCGTGTTTAGATCGGGCTGCAAATACACGCAGGGACAGAGCAAGGAATGCCCACCAAAACCCCAGTTACTCCTCTTGCTAATCGGTGCCCATGGAGACTTCCGCCTCCATAGACCAGCTGTAACTTTCCGTGTAGAGTTCCGTGTGTATATGTCCTCCGTCTGTGCGTATCTTGATAATTGCACTCACTTTTCATCATTTAAATGCCCCCCCCTGCCCATTTATATGTAAATTCTTCCATGCATATTTTTACGTGTCAGATACGGACATATGTGACACCATGCGATTCACAAGTCCGTCCATGAGGCACTTCCGTGCGTATAGTCTACGTGAACTCTGTTTAAACGAACCTAAAAATACGCACAAACTGCCCGAAAAAATGGATCTCTGAATACGGCACAATATGTATATATATTACCTGTATTATAGCCTCACAGAAGGGGAGATATGACACAGTGTACTTATGAAGCTATACACTATATTATCTATAAGAGATTCCCCGTGGTACTCAAACATAAACCCCTTAAGTAAGTGGAGCAGCAAATGGTTGGTGTTGCTGCCACTCAGCACTGAGATCATGAATTCCAGTCCCAAACAGAGCCCAATTTTATCTGGAGTTTGTATCCTTTCCCAATGTGTGTGTTGCTCTCTGATAGATTCTCTGGGCACCCTTTACACTTCAGAAACATATTGATCTTTTTTATTGACTGTGCTTGTGTTTCAGCCTGACCCTAAGACTCCCTTCCCCGCAACCTAACCCTAAGACTTCCTTCCCCACAGTCTAACCCTAAGACTCCCTACCCTGCAACCTAACCCTAAGACTCCCTTCCCCGCAACCTAACCCTAAGACTTCCTTCCCCACAGTCTAACCCTAAGACTCCCTACCCTGCAACGGGAGTCAGTCCCTCCCTTCCCCGCAGCCTAACCCTAAGACTTCCTTCCCCACAGCCTAACCCTAAGACTCCCTACCCTGCAACCTAACCCTAAGACTCCCTTCCCCGCAACCTAACCCTAAGACTTCCTTCCCCACAGTCTAACCCTAAGACTCCCTACCCTGCAACCTAACCCTAAGACT
>WWET01001097.1:372479-393540 GCA_011038615.1 Limnodynastes dumerilii | reverse complement strand
TTTCCTGACCTGACCTAGACTAGACTTATCAGTATTGTAAGTGAATTATACCAATCATGCTCAAATCAGTGCAGTAAGATCAAGGTTATGTATAATGCTGGTCAGTCTGCTCTTATAATCTATAATTACAATATATATATAAACATTTCCTGACCTAGACTAGACTTATCAGTATTGTAAGTGAATTATACCAATCATGCTCAAATCAGTGCAGTAAGATCAAGGTTATGTATAATGCTGGTCAGTCTGCTCTTATAATCATACCTATAATTACATTAAATAACAGAATGTAATTACATTTTTTGTTTACAGTGTGCCATGTGGCTGGTAGCAAATTGTACTGACGTCTTTGGCTTGTTGTGTTCATTTTTATTTTGCCATATTAGTTCACTGAGAGTGCCCATTGTTCATTTCCCTGAGTGCCTCTCTTCATAATCCCTTTCACATGATGCTCCTCTCCCTAACAATTCGGCTGTCATGTGCTGAACAAGATTTTTTGGCCATAAAATCTGTAACTGCTCAGCGTATCACAATCACTTACTAATTCTTTACGCATTGATGGGATATGGGATATTACTGCCATCACAAGTGACAAGTAAAAGAGCTGTACCGAGCATGCCTTCTGGATGAATGCTGTCATGTCCTACTCTGAGTAAAGCCGTATGAATAATATCACGTTAGTATTACAACTGTTGGCTCTCTGTCAACAGTGGATAAACTTTGATCTAAGAATCATCAAAAAGACTTCAAGTATGTAGTTGGCCTCAGTTAGTTCCAAGGTATGCTTATGTTAAATAAGTGATTGTTTAACCACTAACACTCTACATATTAAATGACAATATCTTTTAGCAACTAGATTAGAATTAGGTTATATACATTCACGTTTATGGCACTGATGTAGTTTGCTAATATTATACTGGCTGACAAGAGACATAAGGCCATATTCAGAGAACCGTTTCCATAAAGGAACGCAATTATACGCACGGCCGGTGCAGGCCCCACCCCCTCACACCCATGACACTCCCCTCTCTCGGCCGTGCTGTCGGTGAGTACCGCCTCCATAAACCACTTGTAACTGTCTTTGAGCAGTTGTGTGCGTATGTGTCTCCGTACGTGTGAATCATGTAAGCCACGCCCACATACATTCATTTAAATGCCTTCCCCCGCCCATTTTATTTAAATTTTCACGTGCATATTTTTGCGTCGCAAATCCGTATGTATTTACCTAAGTGCGATTTACAAGTCCATCCGTGAGGTACCTACATGCGTATGGTCTATGTAAAGTACATATAAAATGTTACTAGCTAAAACGTGCCTAAAAATACGCACGCAAATCGCTGTGAAAACAGTTCTCTGAATACAGTCCATAAGCATCTAGGACTGGATCAGAACTAAGCGACGTGGGTGATTTCTACACTCTGGACCTGATCCAGACCTCTGTGAGTGTCCGCACAAGTACTGATGATGATGATGATGATGACGACACTACAAATGACAATGGGGTAGATCCAGAACTACGTTTGCCGTACGTTTATTCGCGTAGCGTATTTTCGTGTACGTACCTTCTATACACTCCCCTTGGTACACCCCTTGAACGTACGTATTTTGTCAAGATACGCTTTCCAAACCCTACCTTAACTTTTTCCAACGTAACCTCAGTGATCCGCACACGTACGTATGGGCAACACGTATCTACGCAGCTAAGCACGCCCATATTGTACACTTTAAATACAAACCCCCGCCTACATAGCGTATTTCTGACGTATTTTGGACTCACGTAAAATTGGCACGCCCACATGTAAGTATTTACGTGACACATACATAATGGCCCATACGTTCACAATTACGCTACGTTACTGAGCGTATTTTCTATGGTGTGCATGCGCAATACTTACCAAAACGATTTTGACGTCTCCGCCATGCGTAAGTTCGCTCACAAGCGTTGTTCTGGATCTGGGCCAATGCTCTTTTTACACTCACCGCAGAAGAGAATAAAGTCACAATCACATTTGTTTTGTGTTTGTCTGCTGTTATCCACAACATACAATAAAAACAAGAAGGTCTTTATCCTTATTGTTTAATATGAGATATACTTGTGTTCTTTTATTTCTGGAATACATACAATACAAACAGGTTCTGCTCTTATAAAAAAAAAAACTGTGTTTGAGATGATATATATTGTGTAATACAAATTTGCAGCTATGGGAGACAACAATCAGGCAAGTGCCTAATAACTATCATTTCACCCACACTTTGCCTCTTAGGTGAAAAACGACAGTAATCAGAGCACTTTCCTCCCTCTCTCTTCTAGTTGCACGGTACATGTCTGCACAATTTTGTTTGGAGAATACACCCCTATCAATATAAACAGGACTTATTTTACTGTAGTCAATACAGGACATTCATTCTCCAGGAGAATGTGCAGGTGTGCAATACATTTTCAATTGACATTTGAAGTGCTCCCAATTATTTGCCTTGTACATAGCAGAACATTCCCACTGTGCGCCCGCCGTCTGGATTTTGGATGACCCTTCAAGGGTTTTGGGTCTGGCTGGAAATACAAGATTAATCACAAAATAAAAAGGTCAATTCAGGATCCATCCAACTACTGCATTTCAACAGTTATGTATTCTAAACCATTCCTTATTAAACGTTATACTTTCTTATGTGAGGTTTGTTTTCTTCTTTAAAGACGAGTTGATCAGCCCTTGATTTTGATGTCAGATAAAAACCACTTGACCCATCTAATTTTCCCTTTTGAGTCACCCGCCACCAGCAAGCAACACTTGCTGAAGCTGCCCACAAGCCCACCACAAACACACACACACACACACGCTAGGGTTAATTTAGTCAGCAGCCAATTAACCTATTAGAATATATTTTGACATGTGTCAGGAAACTGAAGCACCAGGAGGAAGCCAACACAGACACAGGGAGAACATACAAACTCCACACAGATAAGGCCTTGTCCAGGAATCAAACTTAGTACCTCAGCACAAATGTTACTCACTGAGCCACTGTGCTGCCCCTGAGCCAATGTGCTGCCCCTAAAGGTTTAAATATCTCCAAATAAAAAACCTAACAACACAGTAGAAAGCAAAAAGAAAATAGCCCAGCATACCGGGGGTGATTCAGAGATGCGACTGCGAAAAGATTGCAAATATACGCAACTAAGTTCAGATCTTAGGTTACAGCCCACTGTTTAAATAACAACTCCCCTTGCCCACTGCATAAACAGTCACTCCCCTTGCAAACAGCGGCGGATCTTAAAGTTAGACCACCATTGACTAACCCTAACTCTGCGTTGTCATTTGAGATCTTAACTGAAGTAGTAGCATTTATTTGCGATACTAAGTGTCTGCCCGCGTCCACTTTCCCTCATCTCCCTGCTTCCCCCCGCCCATTTTCATGCAAAGCCTTCAGATCTTAAACTTCCGCAGCACTTAAGATCTTAAGTGCTTGCGATCGATTCACAGGTCCGCGCTTAGCGAATGTAAGATCCTAACCTCTACGTAGACGGCGTTGCACTATTACTACGCATGCGCATTGATACGAATTTTCTAAGATCCTAAATATACGCACCTAAATAGCGAAAAAATCGCATCTCTGAATCAGGCCCACCATTAGCTAAAAGTTTTTAAGTTTTTATCATTACATACAGTATATTTGACTCATCAAAATAATGTACACATTCCCAATACAATAGTGATGGCACTAGCAATACAGGTCCGGATTCACAGTTACGTAGTTTTCGTTTTAGGTACGTTGTTTTAAGAATTGAGCTACTACACATACGTAGTAGCTTATTTACGCTATCTATGTACCATTTCTCTACGTAGATTGCGTGAGTGCAGTCTAAAGACCGCGCTTACGCAATCTACGTACAGAAATGGTACATAGATAGCATAAATAATCTACTACGCATGCTTAGTAGCTCAATTCTTAAAACAACTTACGTAAGACAAAAACTACGTAACTGTGAATCCGGACCGCAATCAGTTTGTCACAGAAGAGTCAGGAATTATTTCTTTATTTTTATTGTTTTCAATTCTAATTAGTAAGAAAAGTATAATTCAATGTGCTAAAAGGGAAGGAGAGGATCCATTTTAATTCTAGGTGTGTCCTACAACAGAGCCTTTCCAGCCATAGGGGGGCACCACGTATAGGCGTTCTCTCCCAAAAACCAGGCATGCGGTGAGTGTTGGACCAGTCACACAAATAATGAATTAGGGAAGGAGCATACATTTTGTGCATTTTTTTTAAAGCTGTTTCACAATTATAATTTTTGTATAAAAAAAACAACAAACATTTCAGTATATCTTGGCTTGTGTTATACTGATATATTGATAAGGTTTACACATTTTAAATTAGCCCCCCCCCCCTCGGCAGTTCAACATGGTTTTGTCAGAGTGCAGTTTTACTCCTTTTTTTGCTTTTACTCCCAGCTGTAGTTGAGCCTTGAATATTCCTTGCTGCTGCGGCTGCATTGGCCATTAATATTCATGATGCATTCGCAGGCCGTATTGAGCATAATGTTGCTCAGACAGACTCTAAGCACAATAAATGTCCTTTCTAAATCCAGCACACACCTCAAAGTGACCTAAACCAAAACTTTGTGCCTTTCATCATTTTTTGGAATCATAAAAATGAACTTTTAATGACATGAAACATATGGTAATGGCGGTTTTATCCAAATGAGCCTGAAATGTAATAAGCATGGTCCTGTTATTAGAATAACACTTTCAGTTTGTGTTGTGTGGTTTGCCGGTGCGATGGATCGAATTTCAACACATCGTTTTCCAGAAGTACAGTGGTGACAGCAGTAACTTTGCAGCTGCAGCAAAATAGAAGATCCAACTGCTGCAATGGTGACAGGCAAGATTTTCCCCTAACCCAGTGGTTCCCAAACTGTGCGACACGGCTCCCTGGGGTGCCGCGATGCTCTCACCGGGGTGCCTCGAAATGTTTCTATTTCCTATTGAATTCTATTCTATTTTTGTCTTTGGGGTGCATTGAAAAAAATATGGAGACCCCAAGGGTGCCTCGAACTGAAAAAGTTTGGGAACCACTGCCCTAAACCTTAACCTAAACCTTCCCCTTCTATTTGCCTAACCTTAACCCTCAATCTCCAGCAGCTTAATCCTAACCTTCTCCCTTTTATTAGCCTAACCTTAACCCTCTATCTTCCGCAGACTAAACCTAACCCTCTGTCTCCCACAGCCTAAACTTAACTCTTTATCTCCCACAGCCTAAATCTAACCCTCTGTCTCCCGTAACCTAAACCTAACCCTTTATCTCCCGCAGCCTAAACCTAGCCCTCTGCCTCCCGTAACCTAGACCTAACCCTCTGTCTCCCGTAACCTAAACCTAACCCTCTGTAGCCTGCATTGGGAAGAGCACATTTTGCTATTGGAAACAGGTACTGGAATGACGTAATAGGGCCATTCACTATAATATAACTTTTGCGCATTGCTTACATCTGGATCGCAATTTTAAAACTCATATTGTGGGCGTTTTTCTTCGACCCTGACGAGAGGTTTATATATGCAGTTGGAGAATACGTTCTTACTATAGATATTTCTGGCAACTAGTCTAACTTGATGTATTATTTACATTATGTCTCACAAGTTTTTATGATTATATTTTTATTGTTTGACATGTTATGGTTTATTAAAACGAATACCTTGTACAAATATCAATCATTGCTCTTATTGACTCTCATTATATACATTATTTTTTTACAATAGCGCTGGTTACTGCAATATATATACATTTATATATTGTTTACGATTCTTGCATTTTGTTTTCACTGGGTCACCTATATCCCAGTCTACCAGCTGCTCGCATTAGTACTTGATCCTCTGTTCCTTTGTCTAATTTTTTTTACCATTCACTATAAGTACCCGTTCTCAATAGTAATATTTGGAATGAGAATCATTTCGGCATCGATACAGCCGCAATTCAGCTGTTGGTTGTATCAGTGACAAAATCGTGCCTTTCCCATCGGCAACTGCCAGCTGTTGATCTCTAATACATTACATTTTATAACGATCCATTCTCCATTACACAGCATAAACTGGAAACTCTTCACAGGTCACTAAAGAAGAAACAACCTGTTATAGGTGTTGCAAAATATTTATTGATCTTTTTAGTATGTGCCAGGGATCTTTAATGAGCCCATTTGTTTCTCTCCTGTAAGGAGAGAGTGGTATTGATATTGATTTCAGATACAGTATAAAATGGGTGGGATGACAAGATAGAGGTCATACTCTGTAGATGAACAACTAAAAGCACAAGTCCAAGAGTCATCTATAGCCAGAACAATAACAATGGATGTTTATTTTATTCAGCATATTTGACATATATTCAATGAAGATCTAAATTTAGTCACAAGCACTGAAGATGATCAGTATTAATGGCTTCTATAGCCATTGTTATTGCATAGCATGTGTAAAATGAATGAGTGCTTTAAAAAATAAATATAGGTTGTAGGTATTTGCTAAACTGCGACTGCTTTCAGAGGGGGATTTTGTTGGAGGTAAAGGGGGGGTGTCAATATACAGCGAGGGTGTGAACATAAGCATATAGAACCTGATTGAGACCTCAGACGCAGGCACAAGTATGCAGAGATTACAGCAAAGCTTAAGTAACAGCTACAGTATAAGCAGCCTTTCCACTACACATTACAGTACCCAGACCTACCAACATAACCCAGTCCATTCGGTACAATTTAATCCGCTCCTGAGCTTCCAACTGTCACTCACCTGGTGAAATGACTTAACTGATATTTAAAAAACTATTTTCCTCTACAAAAAAGTTGGTTACCATAGTAACTGAGGAGCAGAGTATTTTGTACCTAATAGAATGGGTCATGTTGGAGGGTATGAGTACCCTGCATTGGTTTGGATTGCAGAGGAACAGGAATGTATCTGTGCAAGTAGTTGCATTGTTACTGACTGTACTGTGTACCTACACAACCTGCCTTATTTGCCTTACCACCTGACGCTGCGTGTGTCTGAATCCCATTCTTTGCCTTCGGCTGTATGAGATGCACGATGTGTTTGAGGCCCACAGTGAACCCCTCCATACATATCTGTAACCTCTTTGGGCTAGAGTTTTGAGACAATGGACTAGATTCACAGATGCGTGTTTACCACGTGCGCGTTTTTACGCACACACATAGCAAGGCAACACCCATGACATTCCCCTAGCACGGACGGGTTTTTGGTGACTTACGCCTCCATAGGGCACCCTTAACGCTACGTGTGTACTTCCGTGCGTATGTTACTTCCGTACGTGCGTATCTTACTAACCGCGCCCTCAAAAGCCCATTTAAATGCCTCTCCCCGCCCACTTTCACGGAACTTCGAGCGTACGGAAAACAACCACGCCCCTCCGTACGTATGTCCCCAAGTGCGATTAACAAGTCCGTGACTAAAGTGCTTATGTGCGTAAATTCTACGTAATTTGCGTGGAAAAAGTTACTATGCTTGCGCAGATAATCCGCTCCTAAAAATACGCACGCAATCCGACGCCAAAACGTATCTGTGAATACAGTCCAATTAGTTCAAATTTGTTATTAAAACTCCATTTGTGACAGTGCTCGCGCTGTTCTGTGTGTGTATTGCTGTCATACACAAAGGTCAGGCAGGGGCAAAGCACCATGTAAACGGGCAATCATTCCACTCAGAATCCAGACTTTTATTTAGAAGCACAGAAAGAGAATTAAAATGGTGGATATATTGTATAGGAATGAAAAAACAGCTTGGTGTGTAAGCAGCTACTTCAGGAATCCAATGGCAGCAATAAAAACTGCAGTTCTATTAAAAACTGAACTTGGCATGTCACATGCATGTAAAAAAAGACTTACTCAAGTTACCTACACAATAAGCTGGAATGTTTCACCCAAGTATGGGCCCATTGGATATTTCAAGTAACACAGAGGCCTCTTTACACTCTCTAACAGCACTAGTATGATACATAAGGGATATTCCACACAGCTTATTCTTACTTGCTTACATATTTCTTCTACTTTGTAGATTTTCCGCTCCCCATTTCCATACTGTACCTAAATATTGTACATTTTTAAACTTAGTATGTATTTGTTCTGGAGGCCATATCTCCAGAAAGATATAAATACATTAGAGACTGTTCAAAGAAGAGCAACTAAAATGGTCCATGGCCTGTGTCACAAAAGGGGTGGGGGTCCCCGCAAAGAAAATCTGAATTTCGAAAATTCAGATTTCTCCCAGCCAGTTGCAACGAAGAGGCATTGCAATCGATTCCCAGCCAGTTTGCAACTTTTGATTGCATATGTCTCGAAGAGGCATTGCAATCGATCCACGGAGCACCGAAAGCTCTGTAGTACTAAAAGTAGTAAAAAAAATAGTCCCCCACTCCTTTCCCTAACCCTACCCTCTCACTACCCTAACCCTCCCTTCCTGGCAGCCTGACCCTAACCCTCCCTTAATTACAGGCTGACCCTAACCCACCATTTCCTGCAGACCGACCCTAACCCTCCCTTCCTGGCAGCCTGACCCTAACCCTCCCTTAATTACAGCCTGTCCCTAACCCACCATTTCCTGCAGTCTGACCCTAACCCTCCCTACCCTGCAGCCTGACCCTAACCCTAATACCAACCCTAACCCCTAGAGATAATTTACTTACCTGTTCCAGTTCCGGCGACAGCAGCAGCGGAAGGACGGTGGAGGGATATTGCGCATTGCAAAAGTGAATGAGTGAAGTATGCCAAATGGCATACTCACCCATTCACAAAAAAAAAGTAGAAAGCAATAAGTATAGGAAAATGGGACATCCGAAAAGTAACTTTCAGATGTCCCTTTTTATCGAAATTCAGAGTGTTGTTGCAGAGAGTCCTCCCTTCCTGGCAGCCTGACCCTAACCCTCCCTTAATTACAGGCTGACCCTAACCCACCATTTCCTGCAGACCGACCCTAACCCTCCCTTCCTGGCAGCCTGACCCTAACCCTCCCTTAATTACAGGCTGACCCTAACCCACCATTTCCTGCAGCCTGACCCTAACCCTACCTTCCTGGCAGCCTGACCGTAACCCTCCCTTAATTACAGCCTGTCCCTAACCCATCATTTCCTGCAGTCTGACCCTAACCCTCCCTACCCTGCAGCCTGACCCTAACCCTAATCCCAACCCTAACCCCTAGAGATAATTTACTTACCTGTTCCAGTTCCGGCGATAGCAGCAGCGGAAGGACGGTGGAGGGATATCGCGCATTGCAAAAGTGAATGGGTGAAGTATGCCGAATGGCATACTCACCCATTCACAAGAAAAAAGTAGAAAGCAATAAGTATAGGAAAAAGGGACATCCGAAAAGTAACTTTCGGATGTCCCTTTTTATCGAAATTCAGAGTGTTGTTGCAGGGAGTGTAACCGTCACAAAACATACCAAGAAAAGCTGGAGGAAGTAAACATGTATAGCTTGGAGCAGAGAAGGGATAATATGATAGCAGCTTTCACATGTATAAAAGGTTGTGACTGGCTAGAGGAGGGTGGTATATTTCAGAGGAAGAGGTGTAATAGAACACGAGGGCATGAATATAAACTAGAGGGTGGTAGATTCAGAGGAAATGTGCAGAAAAATTACTTCACTGAAAAGGTGATAGATAAGTGGAATATCCTCCCATCTGAGGTGGTAGAGGGTAACACAGTAGAACAGTGTAAACATGCTTGAGATAAATATAAGGATATCCTAAATCTCAAAATAAATTGAGGGTAAATAGGGTCTAGGGTCAGTATAGTTTTAAATAAACAACTGGGCAGACTGGACCATGTGGCTCTTATCAGCCGTCACTTTCCATGTTTCTATGTATTTGTATATAGTTTATTACAGTGATGTAAAAATTTAGACTATGCAAATATGTTTTCATACTGATTTGTATTAATATACTTATATATAATATGAGTCTCTTGGATACTAAAGTTCACTCCATTTGACGTTCAAGAGCAAACAGGTCTACTAAGATTCTCGATGCAGGCCAATAGAAGAAAAATCTGAATGATGTGGAATGATAATTACACATCTCTTTTAGTTAAAATCTTAGAACGGATTTGGAAATATACTGGGCCACATAAACAAACCTGCTTGATAGGTGTATGGGTAGGCTAGATAAAATAAGTTATAGAGAATCCATTTTATTTGAAATGTTTGACAAATAAACTTCCACCAATAAACATAGTCATTGCATGTCTTGAGATGCATTGATTTTGCATCAATGGTACAATGTTGGTGTATGTACAATGATTCATACTGTAGGTGGAAAAAAGCTATTCTGACTGCTTTAGAGATGTAGATAAGCATCTGCACCACCTCTGGTGTAAGCACTAATGAAGATGGTAGTAATTATGCAAACTTTACTGAAATGTGTATGGCTGTGATTATGGGTGTGTTTTGCCAATTAGAACAGCGGATTTGCACCAAACCACATCCTGACTGAAGAGCAGCGACGGAATGCCTACTTACTGCTCTTGCAGTAAGTAGGCATCTTGACAGTGCCTGGAAGAAGAATTCCAAAAGTGACAGATACGTTAACCATCCCCTAACCTTCTCCTGCTAACAGCTTAACCTTAACCCTCCCTTTCCTGCAGCCTAACCCCAACCTACCTCTTCTAGCAGCCGAAACTTAACCTTCCCTGTCCCTCAGCCTAACCTTCTACTTCTAGCTGCCTAACCTTAACCCACCCTCTCCTACAGCCTAACCTTAACCATCCCTCTCCTACAGCCTAACCTTAACCCTCCCTGTCCCACAGCCTGACCCTAATTCTTCCTGGCTCGCAGCCTAACTGTAACCTTCCCCTTCTAGTTGCCTAACCTTAACCCTCCCTCTCCTACAGCCTAACCTTAACCCTCCCTGTCCCACAGCCTAACCCTAATTCTTCCTGGCTCGCAGCCTAACTGTAACTTTCCCCTTCTAGCTGCCTAACCTTAACCCTCAATATCCCGCTGCCTAGCCCTAACCTACATGCTATAGGGAATGTGTTATTGTTTAAATAGGGCCATCTGACATAATACTGTTCCCAATATAAATTTTCTGTATTATTACTATTTCTGGCACTGATACAGATGCGATACAGCTGTATCAGTGTCAGAAATAAGCAGCAACTGTATCCCGGTGGTTATGTACACAATTGCATTTGGCTTCTGTGCGTCTGCTTTTAATAGAAAATTGTGAACAAATTACTCTTAAATCTGAATCAACCCCAAAGAGCGCAAACAGCATCTGCTTAACCCGCACAAATAGCATACAGCTCAGCTTTGTGACAACTATGTTTACAAGCAAATAACTGTTCTCATATTTATTACGGTGTATCCGTAGATTCATTACAGGCTTTCCAGCTGTCAGGACCTGGAGAGATCTGTATTCTGGTGAGTCAGGCAAAATAATTGAAGTCTATATGACTCACCTGCAGGTAAGGGAGTAGAAACTGTGAGGGCTCCGAGGAAATGCTCATGAAGGCTGCCCTGTGCTTTTCAGGCCTATTTAGATTATTTCTGCATGTTACTGAAAATGAAGTAAAATAAAACACTGGATAATATCTATATGTAACCTCAGACGCATTTACTTTCTTTTAGCTGTTCCAGTTTTTGGAAAACTATTGCAGTAATTCTATTACATGCAAATTTCTATATCTTTATGCATTCATACAGAGAGCCACCTACTTTTAGCTTTTTTGTTTCATTGTACTTGATATTATCGTTTATTTATAAGGCGCCACAAGATGTCCGCAGCGCCATACAATAAAATACAGCACAGTCATACAGGGTAGGGATGGACAGCATAGTACATAATAAAATATAAAACTATCACAAAAATACAATAAAGTGAAGCAAGCAGAGAACGCAAGGCAAAATGCCAGGTGTCAAGCTTGGCAGATCAGGAAGGAGGGGATAAAGCACAGTGAGAGTTTGAAACGGAGCCACCAGGTGGGGATGGGATTATAGGGTAGCAGAGGGAAACAGGAGGGTGCGAAGTGAGGGGGGAGTGGTGGAGGATGGAACAAGACTAGCATGGAGGGCTCCGCTAACATGAGCTAACATACTAAGTGGAAGGGATGAACTTGCAGAAGACATAAGGAGGGGGAAGGAAGTGGACTGCTGGTGTGAGCAGAGGAGAGGGGGAAGGAAGGAAAAGAAGGGTAATGGTTTCTGTATCTATAAGAATGATATCCATGTGACATGATATGAATGAGCTGGAATAGTATCACATAGCTTTTTCAAGAAAAAAAGCTGTCACTGGAATCCACCTGGAATCACTATCTGTCAGAGATAGGTGACAATTACTGAGGCTGTCAGAACACACAAACACTTGTATACAGCACGTTCGGTATTGTGCACATTCCTATTATTCATATGTAGACAGATAAGTGCTAGAATAATATAATAGAACCAGAGACTTGACTTTACTCCATTTCAAAATCTTACTGAATTAAAGAAAAAAAAATATTGACTATTTGCGAACAGTAGAAACACTTGTCTTAGTTTCCCGGTTGAGTGCACCAATACATATGGCTAATTAGTGTGTTTGCAGTAAGATCTCCATGATTACAAACGCTGTGCATAATGTCCCTTGAAGCAATTATTTTAATCATTCTGCACAATGTTACATAAAGCACATATATATAACAGTGGACAACAAGGTGGTTTGTTTGTTGTGCTTGGGCAGACTGGACAAGCCAAGAAAACCCATGAAAACCAGACTTTCATTTTTTTGTTGCACAGGTTTTCTGAGCTCAAGGAGGAAAGGTTAGGGATTTACTTTGTACAGTAAGGGCATGCTTTATACCTACTGCTCCATCCAGACTTCCATTCTGTCCCCATTTTATATGAGGACGTATTGCAGATCTTGGCCCGGATTCACAACACCGTACGTGTTCCACATACGGTCTTAATTCCCCAATAGTAGCTTCTACACATGCGTAGTAACTATTTTACGTAATCTACGTATCGTTTTGTTACGTGGATTGCTTATATGCGGTCTTTAAAGACCAAGTCCTGGCCTTGGAGCATCCTCATGAACTCGCATGGAAGGTTGGATCCATGATCCAGTCCATTGAATTGATTAACCGAGAACAACTTCGGTTTTAGAGAGAACAATTATGGAGAGTAGCATGAGGAGCATGTTAATGAAGTAGCCAAAAAATGGGTCTAAAAATCAGGTGCGTCTTATACAGGGGATGTAACACTGAACTTTATCTGGTCCCTCCCACAGTTTCAGGCTCTCTCCCATGCAGCTGTGACTCAGACTGTCTCCCTCGCGGTGCGCGCTGTACAATGACATTGCGCGACCTTAGGTCACGCAACGTCATTCCCATACGTTCACAATTACGCTACGTGAATGTGCGTATTTTCTATGGTGCGCATGCGCAGTGCATTCTAAACAGCGATTTTACGTCTCCGCCACGCGTAAATTCGCTTCGAAGCGTTGTTCTGGATCAGGCCCCAAGTCCTGGCCTTGAGGCATCCTCATGAACTCGCATGGAAGGTTGGATCCATGATCCAGTCCATTGAATTGATTAACCGAGAAAAACTTCCGTTTTAGAGAGAACAATTATGGAGAGTAGCATGAGGAGCATGTTAATGAAGTAGCCAAGAAGAGCTTGCAACTTAAATCTTGTATTTACTTGTATTTACCTAATTACCGTATTTCCCCATGTATAAGACGCACCTTTTTTAGACAAAAAATGGGTCTAAAAATCAGGTGCGTCTTATACAGGGGATGTAACACTGAACTTACCTTTGCTGTCCCTCCAGTGGTGTTAGACTCTCCCCCGCAGCTGTGACTCAGACTGTCTCCCTCGCGGTGCACGCTGTACAATGACATTGCGCGACCTTAGGTCACGCAACGTCATTGTACAGTGTGCACCAGGAGTCAGAGCTGCATGGAAGTCTACACCGCCGGAGGGACAGCAAAGGTAAGTTTAGTGTTGCATCCCCTGATCCCTTGTATAAGATGCACCCAATTTTTAATTAAGTAAGGCCAAAAATAATACTTAATAATAATATTTAAATCATTTAAAAATTTAGGCTCCAAAAATGGGGTGCGTCTTATACAAGGGAGCGTGTTATACATGGGGAAATACGGTAATTATCATGGTGTAATAGAAACAATTGAGGAAGGTGTTATCTTTGTGATTCCTGACTCACACATTCTAATACCCTCAGTACTGCTGCTTAACCCCCGCCAATGCTGCTCCGCACTATACATAAAAACCCGGGTCACATCATATGCCCAGAGATTGATACGTATACGGTCACTGACATTCAGTAACAGATTTGGTCCTACAGGAGCCCTGTATTACTCGTTGAGTGCTCTAAAAAGCCCAGCCGCATACACAACGGCGGGGCTTTAAAAAAACAAAACAAAAACAAAAAAAACTTTGTCATGAGAGTCTCGGGACAAGTTGTGAGGCGGACGGGACAGCGGGACAGTCCCCCAAAAGCGGGACTGTCCCGCTCAAATCGGGACAGTTGGGAGGTATGACTTGACTCCTCCTAAAATCAACATGGTTTAGCCCAGGAGTAACTAATTTCAAGCACTTACTTTAGTCTGGATACAGCCCAATGTCCTAATGCAATAAATGCCCTAATGCAAGTTTATAAAACCTGTTTATCTTCAGCAGTAAACTACAAATCCCAGCATGCACTGATCAACACAAAACACAGATCTCATTTAACTACTGCTTAATATAAAATACTCAAATAATAATTAGTGTTGTTGGTAACCTTTATTTATCCAGCAACAAAATATATTGCAAAACCGCATGAAAAGAAGACAATGCCAGGGAGTATGCATGGAATTTATAAGTGGCACCTGGGGAAAAATACATGATTTTTGTTTGGCTCTTGGTGTACAGTTGCTGTGGTGATTCCACCTTGTAATTGCATGCTTACCATTAAAGATTTCAGATATTGGTGGGCTACAATGGAATATCTTTCTACAATTATAAATAGAATTCTAAAGTGGAGCCTCTTGTATCTTGTGTATTGTTCAGCTGGAAAGGTGAGGTGAGACTGAGTATTGTACTTATATTTCTTTTTGTAGATCATATTAATATATATATTTTTTAAAATCAAGCATTCAGACTATTAATATGTAAGGAGAAAATATCTATTTGTCAGCTGATATCTTTTTAAATATGAAAGATAAACACCTAGGTGATAGATGTGGGCGCTATATAAAAACCTGTTAATAAATAAATAAATAAATAGATGTAAGGGTTAGAATATTAGTATGGTATCCTTTTCACGGAATGCATTCTCCGCAAAGTAAATCCTATTTTAGAAATACAGGCAGATGAAAATGAGCTTTTGGCTATCTCTATTTCGAAAATATTAGTGATTAGAAACGAAAGGGTAAGCATGCTGAATTAATTTTTTGGCATTCGTTATTTCAGAAACCGCAGCTGCAGGGGAGTCTATGGGGAGTCTTAGGATTAGGCTGCAGGGACGGGAGTCTTAGGGTTAGGCTGTACTGAGTGGAGTCTTAAGGTTAGGCTACAGGGAGGGAAGTCTTAGGGTTAAGCTGTGAGGAGGGAAGTCTTAGGGTTAAGCTGCGGGGAGGGAAGTCTTAGGGATAGTCTGGGGGTACGGGAGTCTTAGGGTTAGGCAGCAGGGAGGGTAATCGTAGGATCAGGCTGTGGGGAATGGTGTCTTAGGGTCAGACTGCAGGGAAGGGAGTCCTAGGGTCAGGCTGCGGGGAAAGAATTCTTAGGGTCAGGCTGCAAAAAAATGTGTCTTAGGGTCAGGCTGCAGGGAGGAGAGGGTTAGGGCAATGGCCACGGAGGGTTAGGGTAAGGATTAGGAAATGGGTTGGGGTTACATAAATACTTAACATTCGCTGCTGCAACTTCTTCCTGGGGATGATCGATTGCTTCTGCACGGCAAGGCAGAAGCAATCGATTTGAGAGAGTTCAAAACTGGGTGGTATAAAACTGCCCTTTCTGAAAAACTACCGTCTAAAGCACTTACTGAAGTGGTCACTTACTGATGTTGACGATTGATATGATTATATCTGGATTTGTGTATAATTTTCCACTTATAAGACTAAGTTAAAGAGACAGATCCCATGGAGTTGTTCTAGATTAAATGTAATTTTATAGACAATGTTAAAGTATTCTTCAGTAATTAAGCAGTCGGGGCCTGATACTGACAGGCAATAAACGCACATGGCATGTGTATATCTGGCTGTGTGAATGAACTGCTTATGCGCGTGGCAGATGTTACTGATCTTAACTCTGAATGTACGTAACTTAGAATATGTTTTTAAGGCACATAAGTAAGAGAGCAAGATACAGAATGAAAGGTGATGTTATTTTATTAACCAGGGGCTGAAGTAAGTTCCGATGTACAAGTCTAGATGATATAAGAGTAATCCAGCAGCGCATTAGAGCAGAGGGAAAGGTTAATATCATAATTAATATTTAATGCTATAGCATTACACAAACAGGCAGACCTAGGGCTGCAGGAGACCCTTGGAGCTATCGGTTGTCTCCCTCAGCTCCTTTCTGTGTTGATGGCAGATTTACTTGTTATCAGAGGTGTAGCTAGCTGCCATGGTGCCCAGAGCATGGGTATGTTGCAGCGCCCCAGTACTGTATTTGTGGCGTGGAGACATGGGGGGGTTGCATTTGAAGGGAGAAAAAGAGGAAATTCCTAAATTGGCGAGAGTCCATTCTATTGTATTAATCATAAATACAATACCTAAAGAAAGTGAGGCGCTATAGTTGAAATTGACTCAAAACAATGGGTGAACACTTGTTTGTAATATTTATTATATCGTTTTTTAGTTTTAGTTTTTTAAACAATCAAAACTTTACAAATATAAACAGATCTTAGTTTACATTTTAATGAAAATGTGACTGCCCGGCTGCAAGGATACCTCATTTACATAGGTCCCTACACTTAAAAATAAACTTCTATAACACGGTACTTACCGCCCTCTGTAGTAACTGCCTACATATTATAAATTATTGATGGCAGGACCCAGTCACGTTTTAATACAACACAATCTTTGTAAAACAACCTATGTACCAAAATAAGATATATATAACTTACCGGCCCTCTCTCAGTGATAGGCTGCAAAGAAATGATTGGTTCACCCACAGTACTCTGTTATTTAACCTGGAACACAGGGGCAGCTGATCTAGATGGGGGTATTCAAAGACCTCTGTAGTAACTGCCTACATATTATAAATTATTGATGGCAGGACCCAGTCACGTTTTAATACAACACAATCTATGTAAAACAATCTATGTACCAAAATAAGATATATATAACTTACCGGCCCTCTCTCAGTGATAGGGTGCAAAGAAATGATTGGTTCACCCACAGTACTCTGTTATTTAACCTGGAACACATAGGCAGCTGATCTAGATGGTTGTATTCAAAGAGCAAAATAAAATATATCTGTAATAAATATAACTAAAAAACACCTCCTCTATTCTCTGCATCATCTCCCCCTCCCCATTCATCATCTCTTCATTATTCTCATCACCCCCCTCTCTTTTCCCTTTATCATTTCTCATCTTCCCATTCTCCTCATATCCTACCTTTCCGCTTTATCATTTCTCTATCCCCTCATCATTCCATTTATCATCGCCCCCTCCCCATTCTTCACCTCCCCATCATTCTCCCCTTTATAATTTCTCTATCCCCTCATCACCTCCTCCCCATTCATCTCCCATTCTCCTCATCACCTCCCCTTCACCATGATCTTTTCTCTATCCCCTTATCATGTCCCCCTCCCCATTCATCACCTCCCCTTCCCTCTCCACTTTATCATTTCTCTATCTTATCATCATCCATAATCTCCCCATTCATCAGCACCCCCTCCCCTTTATCATTTCTGTATCTCCCCACTATCACCATCTTCCCCTCTCAATTAGCTTTATCATTTTTCTACCCCCTTCATCATCCCCCTCCCCATTCATTGTCTCCCCCTCCCCATTCAATTCACCATATTCATCACCCCTCCCCTTTCTAATTTTTTTTATACACTTCAGTATTTTCCCCTGCCGGACTCCTGCGGCGCCACTTGGTCCGTTTGGTGCCTGGAGCTCGAGCTCCAGTTGCTCCGCCCTCCCTACGCCCCTGCTTGTTATAGCTTATAACGTTGTTTAAGATGCTGATTAAATGAGTCATTTGTAATTATTGTCAAATTTTAAAGTAATGGGAGGTTATAGACACCTTGTTGCCCCCTAAAGTGTATAATCACTGTTATGCAGGAATCAGTAGAGACAGAAAGTGGTTATATTGTACTGAACAGGAACAAAAATTTCAGTTTTGTTGGTCATCATAATTTGAGGGCTAATGGTGCAAGTACTGGCCATAAATAGGCAGAGTTTTGCCCCATTGAAATATGTCTCTGGTAGGTTCAGATGCAAAGTTTGAAATCACAAAATGGTGGGGCTGATCCATAGTCTGACAATAAGGGCAAAACAGGTGCAAGTTCACAGTTCAGCTAAACCATTATGCAAAGTGAGGGGTGCTAATTAATTGTAATTCTTTTGCATGCAGGAAAAAGACTTTACTTTTGCACATAGAACTCAAATACTGCCTAGCTTTATGTGTAATCTATAACATGCAGTGGAGGTAAGAAACTTCACCTCCTAGGAGCGAATCCGAACCTCTGAGCGTTTACCTCACACATGGAGGTCAGAGAGTCCGCACGGGAGAGGGGAGTGAACTCCCCGTCACTCCATTCTCTTGTGTGGAGTTTAAGTGACTTACTCTGCCATAAGGCAGCTTTAAATCACAAGTGTGGATCAGCAGTCTGTACAACCGCTGATCCACGTGTAAGCCCTAAATCTCACCCCAACTGTAAAATTTAAATGCTACCTCCCACCCACCTTACAGTGTTAAGGTGGTCAGAGGGGATGCACGTTAGACTGATCTCCATGGGTATGGAACTTGGTATTCTGCAGCTTGCAAGGCGAATTCAGTTCTCTTTATTAAGTGTGAATTAGGTCCTTAATTCTAATTCTGCTTTCACAATTTCAATTTGTCTCCCCTTGCAGATCAGCGCATTATTGCTCAGGTCTACACTTGTATAGCTCTGAAACAGCCCCAGTGACTGAACTACCTAGCAAACGTTGACTGTAAAGAATGACTATAGTAAAACATATGGTTTGCAACTTTTGGAAATAAATGTCAGTGAGATTGTGATAGCACTATCAAGAATAACTCCAACCATGGGTGTGTCCATTGCTGCCAGGATAACTATTTCTCAATAAAAATGGCAGCATCAGTATTTCATGATTGTTAAGTAGTCAGTTAATAAATGCTTTTAGTATTTATTGTGAAGACTGTGAACAGGAGCTCTACTGACTTCTTTATCTTTATAGAAAGCTTCACATAAGTGACAATCCATCTGATTAACAAGAGACCAAAGTGTATTTTTCATTTCTGTCACCATTATTGAAGTCCATTTCTTAATTCTGTCATCAATCTGCAATGACTTTTGGAACTGAGGGGCTGATCCAGAGCTACGTACGACAGGGGAATTACGATGGCCTATATCGTAATTGCAGTCATGTTAGATGTGCGCATGGGCACACCGGTTTTACGAGATCGTACCGGCTGGCGTACGTAACATATTTACGTACGCGTACGCCGGTGAGTACGATAGAGGAGTGTAAACCCTAATTTACGATGGCCTCTATGGCGGAGATAGCCATGTAAATTAGGGTTCAGGAATCTAGACACGTAAGTGTCCAGATTTTACTACCAAGAGCAGGGAGTGTATGGGGCGTGCACTCCCAGCTACGAGAACGGCCGTAATGACCTTGTTTGCCAGTAAGACGCAGGTAGGTCAGGATCCGACCATGAATCAGTATCAGGGAGATTGGCAAACACTTCAAGGAGTCATGGAGATCACCCACTCCTCGGGGAGTTTCTCTGGTGTTTAGCGACAGTTGGCAACTATTAGAAAAAAACGAATTATGCCAATACATAAAAAGGTTTTTATTATCTTTGGAATTCTAATGACTTTCAATTATAAAGAATTGAAGATTTACAGAAGAAAGCAAATTAGAGGGTAGAAGGCTGAAAAGTGACACAAATAGAGGATCCATGTGCAATTGTGAAATGATAATGTTTGTTGCTATCAGTTTGATGATTCATGGCAGTGGTGCAGAGCTGCAGAACTCAGCAGTGGATTGTGTTTGGTCTCTGGGAAGAGAGCAGGTACTTCCACACGTGTCAGCACTGCGGTATTTCACAGGTCGTGGAACTAATAATTCATGCCTGAACTATCAATAAATGAGATGGTGGCTGTCTACCTGTAGTGGAGCAGATGGCGGGAGGGAGTATGTGGTGGTGCCTGTGGCAGCACAGGCGCTGGATCCTCCTCCCTGTACTTTCTATGTACATAGGCAGCTGCAGTACATGACTCCCAGAGCTCTGTCCTAGTCACAGGCTCCCGTGGAGGAGCTGCCTTCTCCTCACTCTGCATGGCAGACACTTCGGTGTAACTTGCATGGCAGAAATGGCTCAGCAGCAGCAGCAGCAAGTGGGCAGCTCAGACACCCTGGCCGTGCCCGACGTGGAGAATTCTCACTGCCCCAATGCTTGGCTTAACGAGGACTTGGTGAAGACTCTGAGGGAGAACCTGTTGCAGCATGAGAAGCCCAAAGCCACCAGGAAGTCCACGGTGTCCCCCCGGCTGTCCCCCATCATATCCCCGCGGAACTCCCCCAGACTGCTGCGGAGGATGCTGCTGAGCAGCAATATCCCCAAGCAGAGGCGCTTCACCGTGGCACATACATGGTAAGGAAAGTTGGCACCATGCCCCTGGGAGGTGTGCAGCTGGCCCTGGTATCTGTTTGTCCTGTGCAGTGATAGTAATGCAGCAAGAGACAAGTCACAGTGCACATCATTGTGTGTGTACTATGTGCATTGTATTGACAGTTACTGTGGGATAAAGGGTTAAATCTGTGAGAGTTTTGTTTTATAAAGAGTGTGTGTGTGTGTGTGTGTGTGTGTGTGTGTGTGTATATATATATATATATATATATATATATATATATAT
>WWET01001097.1:349235-370852 GCA_011038615.1 Limnodynastes dumerilii | reverse complement strand
GTGTGAGGGGGGGGAGACACTTTAATATCAACATTCTTTTAAATATTAAATAAAAGTTAAAGAAAAAACTTGTTTATATATTGAAAAAAATGACACCAATTTATGAAACTATTTTGAATACACTCTTGTTAATTGCTTATTTTGCCAGAGATGTAAAAACACTATTTTGCATGTACTACACATGTGCGCGGCAGATGTTACGCCACATAACGCTGAACGTACGTACCAAACTACTATCAACAGCGTAACTACAAACAAAGGGACGTGCCGTAATTACGCTTCGGAGGCAGGGTGAGGCATTGAAATGGTACAGTATGAGCGTGCTTAGACGCGTAACTATGTGCAGCCATTACGGCCGTCAGGGGTTACGCTTGGAAAAGTTAAGGTGGGGTTTGGAAAGCGTAACACGGCTAAACTACGTACGGCCGAGGGGAGTGCCCAGGAGAGTGCATAGGAATTACGCTACGCTAGGAAACGTAATGGAAACATAGCTCTAGATCTGTCCCAATGTCTATATAGCCAAGTTATGTTATGACCTGCTTTATACATATCCAGGGGTGCAGGTAAGGGGGTATGGGGCAAATAAATTGTACACTTCATTTTTTGGAGGGTACGCTGGACCACCTCGCCTGCCCAGCTGCTGGAGAAGGCCTCATACCATGACCAGACCAGCTAGTATTGTTTTAATTGCCTAAATATACATATGTAGAAGATGTAATATGGAATTTTAAGGAGTATCTAATATAGAATATTTTGAGATGTGATATAGGGGAGAAATGTTAAAGTAGACAAAAATGTGCTACAAAATATCAGTGTGATGGACAGGTGTAAAGAGGAGGGGTGTTTATACACTACCACTGGAACAGCTAAATCTACTTATGTAACTTTTAACATCATTTATTTTATATATTAGAATGGTTGCACATTATTATGGTAATGGAGAGTTGTGTAAATCAATATGGTGAGGTAAAATTCACCACAAACGATAAAACATTTGTACAGAACAGGCCATTACCAGCTGATATAACTGATTATTGTACAATAAATTGATCAGTCTGTTGATCCTGTTACTGTAGCACATGGAATGGATTCGCCCTCTCTTGTCCATTATACACCTGCTATGTTGGCAGTCAGAGACATATATTGTATGTGATCAGCATTACAGTGGTAGGCGTACTTCCAGCACTGTCACTGGGGATAGCAAGGATAGAAGGTTTTGTTTATAATGACACATATGTATGAAAGTGTCATTCTTTTTTAAGCATAATAAAGATTTGGGTGTGCACTCATGATGTCAATATGATTTAAGAAGTAATTTTGTATGTTTGCCAACTGTTTTTCCTCACATGACACTAATATTTGACAATCGGGAATTTTTACTTTGAACTTTTTTTTAACTTAGCAGCTATTAAGTTAATGCAAATTAATATTTTGGGTGTTATTATTACAAGCATAATATTAACATATATGTACTATAGTTCCTTAAACATTCCTGCATAAACACTGCTGGTGTTCTTAACCTTGTGCAGTTTGCAGTCTTTTCTTATAATAAATGATAACACTGATTGTCAAAATTCTCTAAAAGATAAAAACTGAAACAAACTTTAGACTCCAATAATTTCCAAAAAAGTGTCACTTTTGCCACAAAAAGTCTGGTTTACAGCCATAACTTTTAAGAGAATTCAGTTATTGGCAATAATCGTGGAATATCCTGTTGTGGTAATAGGGTATGGTCACACCTCATCGAGTCTGTGTCTGTGCATGCAATTGAATTGGGTTGCATGGTGAGCTATGTTGCTATTCAGAGGTAGCCTCATCTTTATGTGGAACTTTAAACTTTTAGTTGGAATACCCCCTATGATGGTATTGAATTAGAGGTGAAAATATGTCAGGTGATTAATGCATTAATTAATGCAAGGTAATGAACTGTCACTTTTTGAATGCATTTCATAGATATGTGAGTGACAGCCTGCCTGCTATTTATTGTTATTTTTTTCTTACCACCCCTTGCCACCCCAGAAGAGATATATAGTAATAATATAACAGCTATGGGGGGAAATGTCATAGAAACATGGAAAGTGACGGTAGATAAGAGCCAAGGTCCATTCTGTCTGCCCAGTTGTTTATTTAAACTATGCTGACCCTAGATCCTATTTTACTCACAATTTAGCACTTACACCTTAGCTCAACCCTATTTTATAGATTAAACATAATGGGCCTGATCCAGAACAACGCTTTGGAGCGAATTTACGTGTGGCGGACACGTAAAATTACCCTTTGGTAAGTACGTATGCGCATCATAGAAAATACGCTCCGTAACGTAGCGTAATTGTGAACATATGGGCCATTCATGTATGTGTCACGTAAATACTTATGTGTGGGCGTGCCAATTTTACGTGCGTTCAAAATACGTCTGAAATACGCGAAGTAGGCGGGGGTGGTATTTAAAGTGTACAGTATGAGCGTGCTTAGCTGCGTAAATTCGTCTAGCCCATACGTATGTGTGCGTATGACTGCGGTTACGTTGGAAAAAGTTAAGGTAGGGTTTGGAAAGCGTATCTTGACAAAATACGTACGTTCAAGGGGTGTGCCGAGGGGAGTGTAACGAATTTACGCGCACAAAAATACACTACGCGAATAAACGTACGGCAAACGTAGTTCTGGATCTACCCCAATGCTCTGATTGTATTTGAGTTCTATGTGCAATAGTAAAGTATTTTTCCTGTATGCAAAATAATAAAAATGAATTATCACTTATTCACCCTTATTTTGCAAAATAGCTTAGCCGGGCTGTACACTTGCACTTGTTTTTCCCTTACTCTCAAACTCTGGATATGCCCCCTTATATTTATCCCAAGCATGTTTAAACTGTTCTAACCTTTTATCCTCAACCACCTCAGATGGGAGGTTATTCCTCTTATCAACCACCCTTTCAGTGGTCATTTTTCTGCACATTTGTCATCTGCTAATTTTACAAGTATGGCTCTTAAAAGATCTGTAAAAGCTTTTACGTCCTTGAAATATGCAGATGGTTCAATACGTGATCTGGTGAAGAACTGATGATGTAGGATTAGTGACTTGCTCTTTTTCCACCTAGAAATGCCCTATACCCTCTGTTCATTATTATATTGAATTGTATATGCAACTATTGTCTTTGCTATTGCCTCTGTACGGCGCTGCGGATACTGTGTGGCGCCTTATAAATAAACGGTAATAATAATAATAATAATAAATCATAAAGATAAAGAAATAAGGTTACTTCCTAGAAGCTCATCCAGTTGTGTACTTCATAACTTGGAGCAGAGAAGGGAGAGGGAATATGATAGTAGCTTTCACATATATCAAGGGTTGTGACCTGCTAGAGGAGGGTGGTATATTTCAGAGGCAGAGGTGTAATAGAACACGAGGGCATGAATATAAACTGGAGGGTGGTAGATTAGAGGAAATGTGCGGAAAAATTACTTCATTGAAAGGGTGATAGATAAGTGGAATAGCCTCCCATCTGAGAGTGGATGCGCCATGTGGCTCTAAGCAGAAATTACTTAGATTGTATGTAGAGATTATTTGCTAGCCTTAAATAAAGGAATGGCTCAAGAAACATTAGAATTATTACAGTTACTTTAACATTCCATACAGAGATGTAATTAGACTTTTATGGATCTAAATTTTTCAAGGAGAAAGTTGTTTGAGAAATACACAACATAACTTCCAATAATAGCAATACTGTATGATTCTGTATATTTTTTCCTTAAGTGGGATAGACACTATACCAGAACTCAACAGATAATGGTCCCCAGGATGGCGACTAGAAATTGGGACCTGGCGACCAGTTTTGTATAAATGTGCAACTGCCACTATCCACTGGTGAGGTCACCCTACAGCTGCTTTCTCGTCCATTAAACTAATGGGCACAATTCTGACTGTCCCTGTAGTTTCAGCTGGCGTGTGGTCAGTGGTTGCGGGGGCCTCCCCTGTGAATAAAACAGGAAGGAAGAGAAGACTTTGGGTGGTAAATAAACTGTATTTTTTATATATGATGGCTTGTGTTTGTGTATACAGATTTTTTTTTACAGTTGTATAGGTTGTATGTTGGAATCATTCATCGGCACACTAACAAAAGGGTTCGCTAACGCTTCTGATTGATAAATAGGAGTGGTCAGTTAGCACAAACGATGCAACCACACGGTAAACATGCTAGTGTGCGCCCGGCTTAGGTGAATTTTATTTGGAGTTCACATTGACACCGAAGAGTTTCTAGATCAATAAACCTTTCTGTTGCCATTTACTGCATATAGAATCTGAGGGTTGGAAGATGCGTGCCCCGTAGATGACATAAGATACAAATGACAAGTGTGTGGGAGCATTTTACTGTCAGTTATTAAACATTATTATACTTTTAAAAGCTTTTCTTTTGTTTGTTTTTTTTAAACACTTTCCAATGAAAACTGAATAATTCCGGTACTGCGGTAAAAAAGATTATGTGGCATATATTCTATACAGAAAGATACTGTATTTTTTTTTTTTTATTGAAAGCCGGGAACGTGACTTTCGGTGCTCTGTGAAAAAAGTGAAGTGTAAACTAGTGCAAAACACAAAAAGTGCACAGGGCTCGGGCTGAAGCCCTCTCCAAAAGGAGAAGAGCTCCAACTATCCCCGCCACTCCGTAGCCAGTAAAGACCACTGGAATGGACAGGGTCGGTGGGACCCCTTCGCCGAAGCTAGGGGGACCCTCAATCTTGTGCCTGGGATCACCATAGGATCACCCAGGACACGACAACTGTGCCTCTCCCTCATGCCAGGCAATTGGAATGGTCACAGTGGGTCAGGGGGGGAAGGAACCATACGGCCCCACATCCCCCCCCCTAGATCTCTGGATCAGAGCCCGTAAGGGCGTAGCCGAACCATCAATCCGTGAAAAGTCACAAAAAAGTGAAAGTGACAAACAAAAAGAAAATAAATAGTGCTGAGTGGTTACAGCCCCAGCCGAGGGCCGGGCAGAGGAACAAAAATTAAGCACACAAGAATCTTATTGAAACATTCTAGTCCACTGCAGACTGTAACATAAATATGAAAGCGTCCTGCGTTTGGTAAAATCCCTTGCCATTAAAGGGAGGTTTAAACCCCACCACAAATGCCTCTCTGGATTGGTATACGATGGTTGTGTCCGGACACATAACAGCTGTAGACACATTCCCATCTCCAGCTGTCTAAACATAAGGGCAGGGTAGTTTGCTGATATGTATCATTGAATTTGTGCTTAATTGATAGGACAAATATACTACAAATATAGCAATGAATAACATTAACATAAAATAAAATAACTTGCAATACAATGTATAAGCTACATTTCCATAACTTTTATGAAGCATTCAAAAATATAAGTTCTACCACAATGGTCTGATATAGGCTGTGTGTCGACCGTCAGCAGTTCCCTTGAATTAGACAGGCTCTGTGGTAGGTGCAAATGTTTAGCCATAAACTGTGTGTACTTTAATGATTGTTTGGGTCTGGATTGAGCTCATTTGCATGAACACGCCCTTTTTGTGTCCATCCACCACTTCTCTTCCATGGAACTCCCTGCTTAACGCAGGCGGTCTCAGCTGGGTTCTAGAACTCTGTAATTGCATGTGCACTTGTATTAAGATTGCACAGTGTGGTACGCAGATATACGATACGTTATCAGGCATACATTGGAGTCGGGATCAGGCTTTCTGTGTATGCCTAAATTATATTTCCATGCTCCCTGGTGTGCAGTCCCGATCTCTAGCAGACTTCTTTTTTTGTAGCTATTATTGCACAATGGGGTTTCTGCAAGTAGAGCACATATGATTCTCTTACTGTTAATGGATAATGTCTATTACTTCTTTGAAGCTGTGATTCCTAACTAGATATAACAAGCATTATAATATGGTGAATAATTAAGATGACTGATGTTTTGACAAAATGAACCACAATTAACATTTTCTTTAATTGTGCTTTGTTGGTATAAATCAAGATGTAAAAGATGATTTGCTAACAAATTGTAAAGCAGACTAGCAATTCAGTGTTTTGGTAATTTCGCTAAATTTCATTAATTCTGGACCAGCAAATTAACTTTTATACTATACTTGATTTACATAATGTTGCTAATCAATCAATTGCTGAGTAAATAGCACATACTGTAAAATTAGGCAACCCTATTACTGTACACTGCATTATTGATTAGCCTACCACTGGCATTGCTGGGGACACATATGCACACACTCAAACACACAACATACATTTTCAAAGTTTGACATGTTAATTAACATATTCTAACCTTGGAGCTCACTGTGGTGCTCTCCTGTAGTAACAAGCACCAGAAGCAAGTGCACACGCAGTTAAAGTTGTGAGAAACATCATCTGGGAAATGAAGATAATGTGAGATGTGCTCGGTTCTTCTTCAGAAATAAGGATCGTGTTATGCTAAATTTGTGATAACGTCGTACAGAGAGAGACTGGGAGTTCATTGAGGTTTCTCATTAAAGTGTCCTATTTTCCTCCTCCTGTAGCTGAATCTCACTAGGTTTAATTGATCTAGACATTCTCCGGAGACCATCTGAAACTTTGCTAGTCATTTTTCATTAAAATACAATTTTCCCCTTTTTTTAAAAAAAATAAATAAAAACCCCAATGTTAATAAGCAGTATATCTACAGAACAAGACTCCAGGTAGATAGAATCCTCAGACCAGGAACTTCAAGTAGTACTTATGTAATATTGATGTCATGTATTTAACTATTAAACTGCTCATTAAAAAATCATTTTTAATTTCATCAATATGCATACTTTTCCTGCATAAGGAAGTAAGTGTTCGTCCATGTTCTATTTTTTATTACAGGAAAGTGGGTTCACACCTAAGGGTTACAGATTGGATTCCCACCTAAGAAGCTGAATGCGTATTTTCCAGTATGTAGCCACTGCGCATGCGTAGTCAGGTAGACTATGCAATGTATGTCGCAGTTCACTACGTGTGGTCTTTAAAAACTGCAGTAGTTTTTTCAGCTAGAGGAGGTGTACCAGAGCTGCCTCCATAGAAAGTTAGGAGAAGTAGGAGGGGGGAGTCGTTTAGGGAGGGTTTGGCATGTCCGTGCGTATTAACCAATCATATTCTAGCTAACATTCTCTAGTATGTAATAGGAAAATGAGAGCTAGACTCTGATTGGTTGTTATGGACAACATCTTCACTTTTCCACTGTTTAGTAAATCTTTTGATCCCACTACTAATGGGATTATCTTTTGACACGGCGATATCCCGGGTTCACAGACCTGGGATATTGCCAGGGCGGAGATGTGAATTCAGCAGTACATTTATCAGAGGGTGCAAAGGGCACATTCCTATAGAGGATGTTTGATTGGTGGAACAATCTGAACGTTTTATTATGTGCAATATGCTTAGCTGGCAAGTGTCCAGGCCCTCAGAGGAAAGTCTTTGAATTCCATTATTGTTACCTTTTACAAGACACCTACTTATAATGATATACTTTACTGCTTCAGCTGTACTCTTATGAACACGTGAGGTGTGCCTTTTGACATAAATCTTTGTGGCACATAAGAATCACTTTGGTATTCACCATTTCCCATGGTTTATTTGTTCAGGCTTGTTTATGTGATTTATAATAATGGTTCTGATCCAGACCTCTGTGAGTTCTCTGTTCACATGAGGTCTGTAAGTCCACATGTGAGAGGTGATTGAATTCCCCCGTCCCTCCTCTATCACGTCTGTCCGAATGGAATGCAAATCCGTGTTTAAGTGTTTCCTGTTGCTCACAACTTCATCTACATGCCTATAACTATGTTAAAACTCCATGTGTAATACCCATATGCCCTCATCAGAACACAGCAATCCGCTGTGAGATATGCATGGGGGATGGGCATTGGTTTTTAAATTATAGCGGAGGTTAGAGTATGGAATCTAGTATTAAGTCTGGATCTCTAAATAATTGCAAAAATATGGGGAGTAGGTATATATCTGGACTTGATTTTTTATACTGAGTAACGCTTACTTAGAAAAAGGTTAAGAATTTCTGCTTTAAACAAAATATTGAAAGCTGCCCTCTTGTTAGGTGTATTTCAGTATAGAGGGAAAAGGCTTTGATTCTATTACATAGAAACATAGGATGTGGTGGCTAATAAAAGCTACTTGGCCTATGAATTCTGTTTGTTTTAAACCATACTAAGCCTGATGCTATCAGATCCTGCTGACGCTTCACTTGGGATTCTTGGTAGTCTGTATGCAGTCCTGTGTCACTGACCGTATGTTGCAGCATGCTCAATAGTCTATATAGCATGAGACGCAAGCAGATTGTATATTAATGGCTTTATCTCTTTTTGTGGGGTGGTGTGAAATGTAAACAGGTAAAGGAAGTAGAATATTGATGTTTAAAGGGAAGTTTATTCATTGATCCAAGTTAGCTATCTGTTGTGTGCCAGACATATTGCAGCGCTCACAGTATGGGTGACTTAGGGCAGGTAAATCTGTTGTGACATTCTTGTGAAGATGAGATTAAACAATTCATCACCTTACCAACAAGCGGCCACATCCAGATGGTGAAACTGAAGGAAGACTCTTTAAAAAGGGAAAGCAGTTTGCACAGCCAGGCTACTGATCTGAACAAATTAAGTCAGTAAATGTCCCAGCAGATTTCTGTAGACAACATTTGATTTGTGCTGGATGTGATTTGTGTCACAAGCGTTTCTTTTAACACCTACTTTTTTGTAACTCCAACTACCATTGGGTCAGTCACTTTCCCACTTTATTTGCTGTAGAAAGACCATTGGTAGTGACCCCTAGTGGTACGAAACATGGGGATACAGGATATTATGTGGTTTTGGAACCCTTTGGATGCAACTGATGACTTGTGGGGCCATGTAAATGGGGTGGATGGGAGATTGTTATTTTTTGTTATATGCAGATGTATTTATATTTGGTAAATTGAGGTTGGCATTGGTGTTTGGGATTGCTGGTGTAGTCTTATGTGGCTTCCATTCTGAGAATCATATGTAATAATTATAATTGGCAAAAGCAAAACAAAATCACTGCTGCTGACACTAACAAGTATTGGGGCAGATCCAGAATAACGTTTTCGTGCGTATTTACGCCTGGCGGAGACGTAAAAACGCGATTTGGTATGTACTGAACATGCGCACGACAGATGATACACTACGTAACTTGTAAGGGCCTTTCACGTATCAGTTGCGTAAATTAGTTTCTAGGGGGCGTGCCAATTTTACGTTAGCCATAAGTACGATTAAGTTACGTAGTGTAGGCGGGGGTTTGCATTTAAATCGTACAGTATGGGCGTGCTTAGCGGCATAACTACGCGCTGGTTATACAGGCTATACGTACGTGTGCGGCCAAGTGTTGTTACACTGCCAAAAGTTAAGGTAGGGTTTAGAAAGCGTAAAGCACCCAAAGTAGGTACATGCAGGGGAAGTGCCTGGGGGAGTGTATAGAAGGTACGCTCACGTAAATACGCTACGCTAGTAAACGCATTGCAAGCGGAGTTCTACCCCATTGTTTGTAAAGAATACTGAACATATCTGGTCTATTCACAGTGTATTTTATTATTATTTTATTTTATTTATATCTATTAATAATTATGTATATTTACATTGGTGACTTTAAGGGTCAGCTCTGAGGTCCTGACTTTGATTCCTGGACAAGGGACCTGATTCACAGATAAGAGTGAGTGAGGTGGGGGCAGATCCGCCCCCTGTTTTTAGGTACATTTTGGCACTTACGAGTGCCATAGGGCTACCTTATCTCTCCGTGCAATGTCCGTACGCTCCCACTTCTTCCTAAATACGCCCCTAGGCGGCATAACGCGGCCTCTATGGACGTAAATCCCTGCATGCGGCCTTTAAAGACCGCACCTACGCTATCTACGTACCATGCGCAGTAGGTCATTTCGGGCAGATACGCACTTAAGAAGCAGAATCAGACCCAAGGTCTTATCTGTGTGGAGTTTCCTTCCACAATGTCCATAAATGTGCTAGTAAATCAGCTGGCTACTGAATAAAAATGACTCCTAGTCTGTGTCTGTGTATAAGCTCCATTGGGGCATGGACTGATGTGAATGGTCGTTTAAACTTTGCAAAGTACAAATATGTAATATGATGCAATATAAAAAGCTGTTAATAACAGCACACATGCACACCTGAACTCTCCTTAGACTCATGAGAGACAGGAGACTGATTCCCATCATGTCCATGTGAGCACCATTCATAGTTAGTCACTGCATCATGGGCCTGTTTGGTGACAGGAACCATGGAAATACACTGTAGTGGATGGATCATTTTACTATATAACATCTTTTTTTTTATTGAGACAAAGTAATGTAGATAAAATACAACCACATTATGGATGAGAAAAATGAACAGCAATAAGATAACATAACTTATACAATATCTTGTATTACTCTTGCTATAGCTCAATATTGCATATCACTTGTACATTAAGGATCAACAATAGAGTGTTTATCAAATACACATTTACCCACTCCACCTCACCGAGTGTGAGTCTATACATGCTTTCCCTGAAGTAAAAGTAATGGGTCACCCTCGCTGCTACCACTTTCAATAACCATCAGGACTCTCTTTTGTGGATTTAATACCAGGCATATGAAGAGGAACCGTCCCCCTAACTGATCACAGGTGGATTATTTTCCACCATCCTTAGAAGATACAAACTTGTGTTTTCAAAACATTGAATTGGACAATTTTTAAGATATGGGGATAGGGTGTCCACATAGCTCTCCCATGTGTCATAAAAATGTTCTACTGTGGACTCCTTAGCTAGGGATGCTTCTAGCCAGTGCATCTGGAATATGAAGAATCATTTTCCTGTAAATAGGGAGAGAGGGGGAGTTCCTGGCTTGTTCCACACCTGAAGTATTGTTTTTCTCCCCGCTGCACTGATGGCCAAAAGTAACTTTTTATCTCCCCTGCTTAACCTATAGTCTTTTGGAATGTAACCCAATATAGCCCAGTCGGGTGTAAACGGGATAAAATTAACGAATGCGTCCATTACGTATTTTCGCACCTGTAGCCAAAAGTGGCGTATAAAAGGGCAGTCCCACATGTAAACATCTTTAAATGTGTTTGCATGTGCAATAAAGTTTGAATAAATATTATGTTATATTTAAAGTGTGTAGTGCCTCAGGAGAACTCTGCAATGCCTCAGGAGAACTCTGCAATGCCTCAGGAGAACCATGCAATGCCTCAGGTGAACTCTGCAATGCCTCAGGAGAACTCTGCAATGCCTCAGGAGAACTCTGCAATGCCCAGTTGGCAACTCTAGAACTTCTCCATTCTTGTGTTTCTATCACCGATACAGTATAGAGCATAACAGTGTAAAGATATCATACAACACCACTACCTTGTAGAGGTAAAAAAGAGGTCAACCAAGCTTAATACAATAATTACAGGCCAGTTGAAGCATGTACAGCATTACCAACAAATAACATTGAGCGTTTACCCTTATTTAATGTCTGTTCTGCCTTAAATTCTTTTTTTGCTAAATAAAAAAGGCTCCTCGCTTGGTTTTAAAAGGAAAAACAAACTTGTTTTGTTTTTGTCCTAATCATTTGTTTTTTAATTATGTGGCGTTATCTGTGTTAAATATGGGTAAATATACTTAACGCTATTGAGCCAGATCTAGCGCTACGTTCGCTAGCGTATTTATGCTTGCCGGAGACGTAAAAACGCTATTTTGTATGTACTGCGCATGCGCGTGGCAGTTGTTACGGCGCATAACTCTGAACGTACGTAACAGCCTAATATCAAGAGCGTAATCAAGGACAAAGGGGCGTGCCAGCCATACGACACCCGTAAATATACTTCAGAGGTCGGGTGAGGCATTTAAATCATACAGTATTGCTGTGCTTAAACACGTAAGTACGTTCAGCCATTACGGCTGACAGGAGTTACGCTTTGAAAAGTTAAGGTAGGGTTTGGCAAGCGTAACATGGCTAAACTACATACGACCGAGGGGAGTGCATAGTAAATACGCTATGCCTGGATCTGGTCCAATGTGTTTAAAACCCCCCAAAAATGGGCCAACTACTAAACAAATGCTGTCATTTAAACTTACTGACACCACCAACACACAGAATGGAAAAGGTGAAGAAATGTACTTGCCTTTATGTGCATCAGTTTAGAGTGATTTCCCTAGATATGTTCTGCAAGATTATGTGCTCAAAATAATTTTATGCTAGTTTGTGTTCTGTGATTGATGTCAAAGACGATTGTGAGCATAGTAAAAGGCTGGTGATGCAAAATATCATGTGCTCATACATCTACATATAAATAACTACATCATCAGTCTTATAGAGAATCAGAAAACTAAATCTTGGAATTAGTTTTCTGATTATGAAATCTGGTTTTAGAAGAAAGCCTTGTCTTAAACTAGATTATATACAAAAAACTATTTATTTATATTGAAGAATCCATTTGAAAACTTATTCCAGGATTTAGTTTTCTGAATTCTCCATAAGATTGATTATCATAACACTGAGGCTCTCTGTTGTAATTCCCACCTTGCTAACAAATTATTTATATATGAGTATATTAGATCACATGACATTTTGCATCACCAGCACACTAATACACACTATGTGTATTATATTAGAATTTATGGAGTAGGTTAGGTGTGGTGCTAAGACACTGTTTAGAGGTGTACCCTAATTCAGTCATAAGAGCGACATACATAGGAATTCCAGGCTTCGTTCTTGCTTTCTATATTTTTGAGTATAATTCCTAAATTTGGGCTTGACATCACCCACATTTGGGAATGACATCTGCTTCTCATTGCATTGAGAGGCTATATATATATGTTACTTGAAATTTTTGGGCAATGTAAAACAATCAGAATAAAGGGCTAACTTATTTAAGATGGGGTAGAAAATAAACTTGGGCTTAATATATCAGCTATAGGCAGTGGACAGTTTATATATTCATGGTAGGAGATTATAGAGGATATGGTTTGGGCAAAAAAAAGGTAGGGACAACACCCTTTCTATTTTTCTTGTAGGTGGGATCTCCTTAGGAGTTCAAATGTGGGGATGGTGGACTGCTTTATAATCACGTTTATTAGAATGACTGATGATTCTTTGCCATTTTATGAATAAAACTGTGTCCTCCAGTGTCCTACATGTGCATCTTTATCTGTGGTAAGATTGGGTTTTAGGTGACCTAATAAAATATAACATAAAGACTATCCATTTCTATTGCAGCAAAATAGAAACAAATGTGAATGCAGTCATTTTAAGATAACTCAACCTTAAGACCCTTTCTTGGGTTCATAAATCTCATTTACAAGTGTAGCTTTGTTGGCAGGTACTAGACAAAGTGGGAGAAGGCCACAATGGGCCCTATTCAATGAAACGTGAAGGACGCGTTATTTTGATCGCAAAGGTAAAGTGCGCAAATTTTTTTTAGGATTTTAACACGCACCTTATAGAGGCCCTTTGTGTTTAATTGAATCGGGCACATAGAGGTGCACACTAAAATCCAGGTATTTTGGCTACCGTAATAGCCAGTTTCAAACGCATTTAGCTTTGCGATCAAAATAACGGGCCCTTCGCGATGAATTAAATCGGACCCAATATGTGGAAAACAAATTGTTTCCATTACCTGCGAATGAGTGATATAAAAATACGTTTAGACTGTGCTCATAATAGTGAACCCAGGATTTGATTCCCTCAAGACTCAGCTTCCTATACAGCTTTTACAAGGGTAATGGATTTTCTCCTCGTAAAGCTAAATTAAGGTTCTGCTTACCATTGTCTATTTAGATTGCTTTCAAAACTCAATTCTCAGCTGAGAGTTGTAGTTTGACAGAGCTAGGAAGCTGCATGTTGCAAAGAAATGGTGATATTGCTATGGATGTAGTATAATGTTACATTTTAGACCTAGAACATGAAGATTCTTATTGTATCATATGTAATGTATTCTTTGCAGTAAAAATACTTCTCTTCACGTGATCAGAATGGATTGTATGCACACACAGCACAGTGGATAATATTTATGCCATCACTGAACCTGTGGGTTAATTTCCTACAGGGGCTACATTTACTAAATTGCGGAAAAGGAAAAATGGAGATGTTGCCCATAGCAACCAATGAGATTCTAGCTTACAATTTCCTATTACATACTAAGGAATGTCAGCTAGAATCTGATTGGTTGCTGCAGGCAACATATACATCTTTCCCTTTCTGCAGTTTAGTAAATCTAGCCCCAGCTATATATGGAGAGTCTGTGCTTTTTCCCTGTGATTGCATGAGCTTCCTCTGTGCTCTGTAATTTAAACATAAATTAAAAAAATGCAGCACCTGATACCAATGTATGGGAGGGGTGTTGGCCTCCGGTCCGAAATTCCCATTTTCGAAAAACCCGATTCCCCTGCAGCCTGACCCTAACCCTCCCTCCCCTACAGCCTGGCCCTAAGGGTTTACTCACCTCCGGCGATAGCTTTACTCAGCTTCCGAATGTGAATGGGTGAGTATGCCAAACGGCATAATCACCAATTCAAAAAAAAAAAAAAAGTAGAACAGTGTAACCATTTCCCTATCCCTAGTTCGCAAATGGGACATTCGTATCAGAGAATGACAACAGTATGGGAGGCACACAAGATTAGAGTTGACAAAGCTAGGAAAAGCGGTCACAGTGCCTGCACTCCAACACAGCTGGTCTCTTCTTCCTCAGTCTGAGCATTAGAACCATTCTCTCTTATTACACTTACCTGCTTCCAGATTCTTGTAACAGTAGTGAGCAGGCTGATGTGGTTACTGGTACTGTAAATATGGCAAATGCCTTCCAATCTTTCAGAATGAATAATAACATCATATTTCTGAATGTTTTAAGCTGTGCCCCTTCTCTTGTTTCACTTTAAAACTTAAATATCTATTTCATACCGACAGAACCGCATCTAAATATCTATGGCAATGTATCTATATGTCCATATCATTACAGTTTTTAAGGGGTATATTTGCTAAGGTCGATTTTGCTAAACTCCCGGGACTTTGCAAGCGATTATGCAATCACCGTATTCACTAAAGGCAAAGTCCCGGGACTTTAACCTTCAGCAAAATCGACCCGGCAAACATCGCTGGACAAAAACCATCCAGATGTTTGCCATTCAAATAACAATCGCCGTATTCACTAAAGGCGATTTGAATACCTTTAGATCGACGGCAAAGCGCTTAAAACAAAGCTCTTTGTGTGTGGCGCGCTTTCAATGAAAGAGCCCCCACTATACCAGAAAAACACATGTCAATTTATTACGGTCACTAGAGGGCAGCCTTTTATAGTAATGATGACATCATAAACACTAGAGCGCTCACTAGAGCCCCCTAATGTAAATTACGTCATATTTTCTATAAAAGGCTGCCCTCTAGTGACATTGGTCATTAGGAGCGGCGCAGAAGAAGAGGAAGGAGCCTGTCGCCAGGGCAAGTGCGGAAGAGGCCGAAGAGCAGAAGAGAGGACCGGATCAGCATCTTCAATCAACCGGACCAGATTCTACAAGCAACTGGAGAAGATTACCTGCAAAGAAGAAAGGAACTCCAAGCAACTCGTCCCAAGAATGATGACAGCTAAACGGTGAGTGTGAAATTTTTTTATTTAATTTATACAACACACAATACATTAAAACACATTTAGTATAAAACATGGTGGCCACCGGAGGTAATTTAACACATTAGGGGCAATATTATGCAGTGTAAATGTTTATTTTAGCCACAGAGGTATATTAATGTATTTGGGTATGTTTATTTCACAATGTATTTTTTTTTTCATGCACCGGAGACAACGCAGCATGTTTAGAAGGCTTAACATGCTGACTCTGATATTACTACAAGGTTCAGCAATGCTGAGCCTTGTAGTTCTATCAGCGAAGCAATGCTAAGCATTCCAGACATGCTGTGCTTCTGTTTTTTAACATTTTTTTTGACAAAGCGACCGTGATTTTTCCAGGGAAAATTGCTGTGCTTTTCTATAGAAAAGCACAGTGATTTAGCCCTTGAAAAATCAATGAAACTCGACGGGGATTTAAAATCGAGGGTAAAAATAGACGGTTAGTAAATACGACGATTTTAGCAAAAAAAATTGCGTCAAATATACCTCATCTAAATGTTCACAGCACTGCATCTAAATGTCCATAGCACTGCATGCAAACGCCTATCTTAATGTCTTTAGTACCGCATCAAAATTTCCATAGCATCACAGCTTCTAAATGTCCTTAGCACTGCATCTAAATGTCCATAGCATTGCATCTAAATTCCCATAGCACTGCATTTAAATGTTCACAGCACTGCATCTAAATGTCCATAGCACTGCATCTAAATGTTCACAGCACTGCATCTAAATGTCCATAGCACTGGGACAAGTTGCTTGGATTTTCTTTCTTCTTTGCAGGTCATCTTCTCCAGTTCCTTGTAGAATCTTATGCATTCTGCGCTGATAGAACTACAAGGTTCTGCATTGCTGAGCCTTGTAGTAATATCAGCATCAGCATGTTAAGCCTTCTATATACCTGTGTGGCTAAAATAAACATTTACACTGTATAATTATGCCCCCTAATGTGTTAAATTACCTCCGGTGGCCATCGTTGCTGGGGCAAGTGCTGGAAGAGGTCGAAGAGCAGAAAAAAGGACCGGATCAACAATCTTCAATCTTCAATCAACAGGACCAGATTCTACAAGCAACTGGAGAAGATGACCTGCAAAGAAGAAAGAAACTCCAAGCAACTCGTCCCAAGAATGATGACAGCTAAACGGTGAGTGTGAATTTTTTTTATTTAATTTATACAACACACAATACATTAAAACACATTTAGTAATAAAACATGGTGGCCACCGGAGGTAATTTAACACATTAGGGGCAATATTATGCAGTGCAAATGTTTATTTTAGCCACACAGGTATATTAATGTATTTGAGTATGTTTATTTCACAATGTATTTTTTTTTCATGCACCGGAGACAACGCAGCATGTTTAGAAGGCTTAACATGCTGACTCTGATATTACTACAAGGTTCAGCAATGCTGAACCTTGTAGTTCTATCAGCGCAGCAATGCTAAGCATTCCAGACATGCTGCGCTTCTGTTTTTTTTAAAAATTTTTGACAAAGCGACCGTGATTTTCCCAGGGAAAATCGCTGTGCTTTTCTATAGAAAAGCACAGTGATTTAGCCCTTGAAAAATCGATGAAACTAGACGGGGATTTAAAATCAACGGTAAAAATCGACGGTTAGTAAATATGACGATTTTAGCAAAAAAAATTGTGGCGAGTTAGGTCGATTTCAAATAGCGGGAAAAAATCGACCTTAGTAAATATACCCCTAAATGTCCATCTAAATGTCTATAGCACCTCATCTAAATGTTCACAGCTCTGCATCTAAATGTCCATAGCACTGCATGCAAATGCCTATCTTAATGTCTTTAGTACCGCATCAAAATTTCCATAGCATCATTGCATCTAAATGTCCTTAGCATTGCATCTAAATGTCCATAGCATTGCATCTAAATGTCCTTAGCATTGCATCTAAATACCCATAGCACTGCATCTAAATGTCCATAGCATTGCATCTAAATGTCTATAGCACTGCATCTAAATGTCCATAGCACTGCATCTAAATGTTCTTAGCATTGCATCTAAATGTCCATAGCACTGCATCTAAATGTCCATAGCATTGCATCTAATTGTTCTTAGCATTGCATCTAAATGTCCATAGCATTGCATCTAAATGTCCATAGCATTGCATCTAAATGTTCTTAGCATTGCATCTAAATGCCCATAGTACTGCATCTAAATGTCTATAGAACTGCATCTAAATGTCCATACCACTACATCTAAATGTTCACAGCATTGCATCTATATGCCCATAGCACTGCATATAAATGTCCATAGCACTTCATCTAAATGTCTATAGCACTTCATCTAAATGTCCAGCTAAATGTCTATAGCACTGCATCCAAATTCCCATAGCAAAACATCTAAATATCAGTAGCACTGCAACTGTATATATCACTGAATCTCAATGCCTATAGCACCTATACTGCATATATATGTCCATAGAAATGGATCTAAATGCTCTTAGTAATGCATCTAAATATCCAGAGCATCACATGTAATTGCACGTATATATGTCATCTGCACATGGTTGATGCAGATGGTATGCTAACCAATGACCATAGACATCGTTGCAGCATGAGACATATATTTAGCGTTTGTTTGCACTGGCTTACCAACCCTCCACTCCGGCTCTGCATTTGTTTGTGCAAATGTTTTTGAAGTATGACCATCATTACAACATGCTTATTGTATAATAATAATTACTTAATCTTTGTCTCTTTAAAGATCAGATAATTACACTTCAGTCACAACACCAGTAGCTGTACAGCTGAAGGACCAATAACCAGTCTATTTACTTTTTGGTAATTTGTTGCTGGGGTAACAGTTATAGCCCAATTTTATTTATTGCTTTACTAGCAGAATTTATAGCTGGAGTCAAACACTGATTTTTATTTTTTTTTGTCATATGGAGAAACAACAGAAACAATTTCTGAAAGATGGAACCAAAAAGTATATTGTTGGTGTATTCATTAATATGCTTAGTTAGGATGTCTAATACGTTTAGGAAAAGCTCTGACTCCGCTGTCCTTAATGCAGCAACTCACATTTCCTTTTTGAAAATATAAAATTAAGTTTAAAAGAGAAAAGGGGGCTCCTCATCTTGTCAAACAGTTTTATTTTTCTAAAAAATAACATTGTTATAAAATTTTTTGTAAAGTTACCATTAGGTACAATCTAGTCTGCTCCTGAGCTTCTGCTCACCTGTTTAAAATTAATTAACTGATATTTAAAAAAGGTATTGCCTCTTAAACAAAGGTGGTTACCATAGCAATTGACAGTTGGTAGCTCAGGAGCAGAGTATTTTGTACCTAATGGAATGGGTCATGTTGGAGGGTCTGTTAAGTACCCTTGAAGCATACATTTTTCCCTGTTACCACCCTTGAATCAAAGGTCTCTTTGCCAAGGATACGTGACTGATACAGTCAGTCTGGCACACAGACACAGTATGGCTTACAGCATGCCATGTGACCACAATGGAGGGTAGAGTTAAGGCAGAGCTCAGAGGGGTGTGTACATCCAATCAGTGGTTGCTGTGGCAACCAGATCATAAATATGGCCTACTGCAGTGAATTATGTTGAAAATAATGTTACCCCCAAAAAATCTAAACACAAAATTGCTACTTTAAATATGTTCCGCTTTAAAAACTTCTTTAAGCCTTTGCCTTGTTATTATAGCACTTGGTAAAATGCTTTCCTCAGAGATCCTAGCAATAATAGCACATTATAACATAAAGAATTATGATCTTCTAATTTGCAAATGTTCATTTTATTGAAAGGATCTCTAAGTATTTAAACTGCTAAAACATGTTTATGGTCAAGAAAGTAAATATTTGAATCAACATAAATACAAAATAAATTTTGTTCCTGGCTGTTTTGTCTCTTTGTTTAGATTGTTACATTCATCGGTTTCTGTTTGTGTTGTTTTGGCAGTGCTGTGGTGCACAATGAGAGCCAGGCGCATTTTCTCTGCAGTATGTTAATCGCGGCTCTCCTGAGATTTGCTTCTCCTTTGTGCTGTGACATTTCTCGGATATGTATGCATACAGTACGTAGCCCAAGGTCTGAGATTGGGACAGGCAAAACCACTTTTATCATCCAGTAACACATTTGTTAGCCTGCATCATAAGTGAAAGAATATTTTCCATAGCTTGACCTTTCTTTGACATTTTCATTTTATACAATTTCTTTTTCAATTAATTATTAAAGTATTAAAATACTCCAATTTATATTTTTCAACTGAAATATGTAGTTCTATCTATTTATAGCCCAATTTGCTTTGGTTTCCTGATGTAGAAATATTTCCTGCAGCGTAACTGCCACCTTCTTCCCATCCTCATTTGATGGGAAAGCCAGGTGGCAGATTTTTACTGACTGGCAAGAAAATGAAAGGTACATCTGACAGTGACAAATCCCACATGTTTTCAGGGAGAGGAGGCAGTTTATCTGATATTCTTTTATTTACCCATTGAATTCTTCTTTGACTTTCTGTTTTATCCTCTACAGCACAGAACTAAAGAATGATATATAGGAACAACCACAGCCGTTTTTCTACTATGGAGATCAACCCATCACCTCTAAACCCTCACCTGCTGAAACTGCAGGAAGAGAAGCTCCTGAGGCTGAAGAAAGCCAGCAATGTGTTGCTGGGAGCTTCTCTCCCAGCAGTTTCATCAGGTGTACATGGGAGAAAGAGGCTCCACTCCATTGATAAACCTGCTGTGGTTGATCTCCACATATGTCTGGTCACTCTGTACTAATTGGTAGTTGCCACGGTGAACATAAAATATGTAATTAAATATTAAAAATATTTATCTTCTGGACCTATACTGACAACATGGAAGCAGCTGTTGAAGGCATGTGTACTAAGGGAAAAAGAGAAACAAATGTCTCTTTGCATAGGAAAAAAGGGTGTGATATTATGGAGTGTTAATAAACAGCAGTAGATAAATTTATACATTTACTTCTAAGTGTATTGTTTTCTGCTAGTCATCAAGAGTTAGGTGCTTCATTAGGGTATTGGCTATAACTGCTCTTGAAAACACATTCCAATACGGCCGTACTTTCATAGATGGTAAATTAATAAAGAAACATAAAAAGTGAATGCAGATAACAGCCACTTGATCCATCCAGTCTGCCTAATTTTTACATTTTCTGTTTTAAACCAACCGTAGTCTCTATTTGACTATTTATTTAGTTTAAGATTTAGGATATCCTTATATTAATCCAAAGCATGTTTCATATGTTATACTGTGTCAGCTCCCTGGAACATATTGGGCAAGTGTGTACGCTGCAACAATCATGTGGCATCTTTTTAAACTACTTTGTTTTACCGATCAAACTATTAGATATTTTAGGCTCAAAATTGTGTGTAGTGTCTTCATAGCTGATTGACGATTAAAATTGTCAGAAAATATCTGATCATTTAAAAAGCTGCAGCAGTCCTCAGCTTAACAGAATAAAGTTGTTTATAAAACGTTAAACTCAACCCTGTCAAGGATGATAATAACAGTCGTCTTACATACACTGTAATATCAATAGGAGATAAATGTTGTATAAAAATTCTGAGATAATACAGATTGGTTGGGAATGGCAGTGACTGCACTGTGGACCACTTTCCATTTTAAGAGATACAGTATATAGGAATGTTGCATAAACCGTTTCCATGAAATTAAGGTAGTTAGTAAAATACTTGATTGTACTTTTCATCCGATCCATTTATATTCTGTATTGAATTACCTAGGACTGGATCTGCAAGGAAATGATGTGTGTGTGTCTATAAGCACATAACTAGTACCATAAACCCTTGTATTGGGTAGCACATTACACTTAATCTTAGTTCAACTTAAAGAAGACTTATAGAAGAAACATAAATGTAATACAATACCAGCAGACAAGTGTTATAAGCTATAACACAAAACTTTAAATAAAACATTTTTTGGCTCCATTCATTCATTCTTTATATAT
>WWET01001097.1:324035-349206 GCA_011038615.1 Limnodynastes dumerilii | reverse complement strand
AGTATACACATATCAGTATATCATATATCAGTATATCATATATCAGTATATCATATATCAGTATATACAATACAATATATCATATATCAGTATATCATATATCAGTATATCATATATCAGTATATCATATATCAGTATATCGTATAGCGGTATAGAGAGGGAGAGAGGGGTGGGAGACAGAAAAAGAGAGAGAGAGTCAACTTAAAGAAGACTTATAGAAGAAACATATATATATATATATATATTTTTTTTTGTTTGGTTTCCTAAGATTTAGGATATCCCTATGTTTATACCAAGTATGTTTAAATTGCCCTACAGTGTTAGCCTCTACTACCTCTGAAGGGAGCCTGCCCCACTTATCCACTATTCTCTTGTCATCTACCCTTTCACTGAAGTAATGTTTCTCACTTTTCCTCTTCACCTGCTTACTTCCAGTTCTAATGGTTGCCCTCATAGGGTTAGATCCAGAACTAAGCACGCAAGCTGCTGACGTAAAATCGCCTATTTGTATGTACTGCGCGCGGCAGATGTTACGCTACATAACTGAACGTACGTACCATCAGCGTAACTATAAACGAAGGGGCAGGTCATCCATGCGACACCCGGAAATACGCTGTGGAGGCGGGGGGAGGCATTGATACGTGAATCCATTATGTACGTCAGTAGTTGCGTTGTGAAAAGTTAAGGTAGAGTTTGGGAAGAGTAAAATGGCTAAAGTACGTACGAGCGAGGGGAGTGCATAAAAAATACGCTAGCGTAAATACACTATGCGATTAAACGTAACAAGCGCTTAGGTCTATAATCTATGAAGAATGACTCCCTCCTGTAAAAATGTTTATATAGTGGGCAGCTTCTATAATAACTGCTCTAGTCTCTTCTGTGCTCCAGATTAAAGATATTTAGATCCTTTGGTGATTCTGGGCCAGAGCCTCACTTCTGTAGAATAGGAATTTTCTATTTGCCAGGATTGGAAAAGAGCACATTTAGCGACCATGTTTGTGCACGCGCCACACTTAAGCAGGGTACACACTGGGCTTTTCAGCAGATAATCTTTCCAGTCACACAATCAAAAGACTGTTTCACCAGACATCTCACCAGTGTGTACTGTCCAAAGATCTCCACACTTCCAAAAAAGCAAAAGATGTCTTTCCATCGTTAATCTGGCATATTAGGAGCTCCGAGAGATCACAGACAGTTTCAAAAGATTTTTGAGCATCTTTGGACAGTACACACTGGTAAGATATCTGGTACTCACCCTTCCAATAATTGCCCTCTGCTGTATGCATACTTCCTAGCTGTCCCATTTTAAGCGAGGACACAGCAAGCAGATTCTAAGGTAGGATCAAGGATCGTATGTTCAAGCATCCAAGGTCCTCTTTGCACGGAATGTTTTGTGATGCAAGCCAAAAGCCAAGCACCATTTTGGATGCCCTGCATTGTCTCTAATGTATTTATATACTTCTAAAGATATGGCCTCCAGAACTGAACACCGTATGCAGTATCCTTGGCATACTGTTCCGTGGTTTATTTAAAATAAGCCAACTTAATTGCCTCTTGCGGAAAATGTTTAATTTCTAACTTTCATTTTTAATTAAACATTAATATTTAATTAAGGCATACGAATAACTCCTAAGTATTTTGCATTTAGTTATGCTTTGTAATTTAACTACCGGTATTTTACATTCTTGTTTCTATATTTGCTTCAGAATGAGCAGTATTCACAAACGAAGAAGAAATATTTTGTGCAAATAGTAGTTATCAGGAACAATACGAATCACAACCACTTAATTATTTCTTTGTAAAGCCACAGTAGTACAGTAGTATATATGGTTGCAACTTGTCCCTGTACCATTCAAAACAGAAAAATACTTAACCTAGTTAGTGGTAAGATTTAAAGATCTGTATGCTACAATAGCAGAGGTTTCATATAGGTTACGATTTATCTAAATGCAGACTTCCCATTTTAACCAGGCAGAACATTTCTTTTAAGTATATTAGTTAAGGGATGATTAAGCTTTAATGATTAAGGGCCGTATTCAGAGAACCGTTTTGCGGTGAGTTCCGTGCGTATTTTTAGGATCGGATGAACTGTGCATGCATAGTAACTAAATTTATGCTATCTACGTTGATTTTACGCACGGAAGTCCATTAGGCACGGACTTGTGAATCACACTTGGGAAAATACGTATGGAGGGGCATGGATGTAATCCGTCCAGAGAAAGATATGTGAAAGTGGGTGGGGGGGGAGCATTTAAATGAGCATTTGAGGGCGTGTTTAGTTAGATATGCTCGTCCGTAAGTATTATACGCACATAAAATCTAACTAAAAGATCAGCGTGCTCGAGGGACTCGTAAGTCTCCAGCCACCCGGAGACTTGGGTGTTGCCTTGCAACGTCGTTGCGTATAAGTGCAAACCTTTCACTGACAGATATCTGAATACGGCCCTAATGCTTTAATGGCAGGGTAAGCCCCAAATTTAGGGTACTTCTGTTTCTGAGTGTTGAAAACAGAAGCTTTACTGTTGTAGACAGACATAATACAATGTTTCACCAAACTAAGGAATAATGCAGCCACATTATTTGTTAACATCTGATTCATCTATTACTTTTTTTGATGGAACGGTCTGGTTATGTAGCATGAGCCTGTGAATGGCTATTTTTACTATTTAAAAAGTTTGGCTTATATATAACACAAAAACTTCATTTCACATCACCAAAGACAATAATCAATTTTTTTTATCCAGCTTATTGCTAGGGCAAAGAAAACAACCCTGTTTTAAGACCTCGGTAGCGCGCTGGCCCTACACTGTCAGGGAAGACCTGGGACCAGGAATTTCCCAGGTCTTAAAACGGGGTTGTGTTTTTGCCCTGGCAATAAGCCGGATTGAAAAAATTGGACATGGGAAAAACTCTTTCTTTTCTCTGGTGTCTGAGTTTCCTGATTAGACCCGCAACCAGGACCTGGTACCTTTCACATCACCACCAAAAACCTAGGACTGTAAAATAGCAGAGGCCCAACCTAGGGAGCTAACCCACTCTCCATTTTCAGCTGCATAACCCCTGAGTGTCCAGCCTCAATTGGAGCTGATGATTGGGAGCATGCACATGATAAGTGATAAAATGTCTTCCAGGCTTGTATTACAGATTTGGAGGATATTTGAAAGGAAATAACATTTTTACAGCCCTGAATTCTTTGGTAATGGCTGATATCCATCAGCGATCTATAAGTTAAAGTGATGATGTTACTTTATTTTAACTCAATCCAATTACAGGCTAAGCATATCAAATTAGCATTAGAAAATTACATTTGTTGGGTAACTTGTCCTGGAAGAAATACAATCAGAGCTCCCTTTAGTATAGAGCCATCTGCTTCTTTCCTGTGGGAGCTGCCCTGGTTTCTGTTGACAGTTGCCTGTGTGTGATGAGGTTAAACATTAGTGCGTAAGGCTCAGTACTGGTGACTGACAAATTAAATACTATGCTGTATATACTATGCTGATTATAAATTAGTTTAGCAACCATTGGTTTCCATAGGTAACAGAACAAAAGCCTCGGCATACCTTAGCAGTCATTTATTCACAGTGCAGGTTACACTATAGAGGAGGGGAGGCTGGGGGGACTCTGACTGACAGGAAGCATAACATTTTTTTTTTATCTATTTGCTAATATATCAATTTCTAAATAATAAAAGTTTAAACCTAGCACATAAACATGTTCATTGGTTATATTGGCGTAATGCACAGCACCAAATGCGCTTATTGGTCTCTCCACACAGATACAGGAGATTATCACTTGTCCTTTGAGATTCGACAGGGTGAATGACTTTGCAAGGTAATAAGGTATTTGATGTTCAGCATTTACTCAAGGGGCCAGATTTACTAAGCTGTGGGGTTTCGAAAAGTAGAGATGTTGCCCATAGCAACCTATCAGATTCTAGCTGACATTCTCTAGTATGCCATAGTTAAATGAGATCTAGATTCTGATTGGTTGCTATGGGCAACATCTCCACTTTTCCAAACCCGCAGCTTAGTAAATCTGGCCCAAGGAGTTGCAGAATTGGTGTTTTAGGTTTAATTTAATCTACTTTTTTATCATTACAGTGCCCATGCTTGTACAGATTCAACAGGTTCCTCTTATTTTGTGTCTTCATGGCCTCTATAAACCTCTGAAAGGGTCTTGTTATAATATTTAAGGTACATTAGTGGTATAATGTGAGATCTACATTAAAGGTATAATATGTTTGGTACATTGGTGGTATAATGTGCATTGATGGTATAATATGTAAGGTATATTGGTGGTCTAATATAGGAAGTACATTGGTGGTATAATGTACATTGATGGTATAATATGTAAGGTATATTGGTGGTCTAATGTAGGAAGTACATTGGTGGTATAATGTGCATTGATGGTATAATATAAGAAAAAAGGAAAAAAACCTCTAGCGCTTATTGCTCCCTCAACAAGGAAGCAGGCAAAACTTAAATGTTTAAACCTGAATTATAAGAGAAATAGAATGCTGTATGATAACTTTTATGTTTGATTAATTAATAATGCAACAGATGTGTGTTTTATATTTAAATGGCAACCTTGTGCTAGTCTCGATATTGCTTTGAGAAAGTCTGCTGGTCAGATGAAACGCGTCAGTGGTTAATGAGCGTGGAATTGTTTTACTGAGTTCTGACTGGAGGCGTTAACGGAGACCGTTTGGAGGAGGAGGCTGCTTCTGGATATATCCAGAGGATTATTGCCTTGCTGGTCACAGATTATTAACATGGGCAAGCGGCTGAAACTTGTGCCAAAACACAACATACAGGGGTGGCCATCTAAGTGCAGCTAGCGATACCCACAGCAGCGTAGAAGGATAAACGGCTTATTCGTCAATCTCCCGAAGATATTGGTTAATATTGCCTTTATTTCCTATTACACCTTTGGATTCCTGTGAGGAACTATCAACTATGCCTAAGGAGTAACTTTGAATTGTGCCCTTTTGTTCCTACGTCCCGCTGCAAACAGAGCAGTTTATACATTGAAAGTGCATTAATTTCTTTACTAGTCCTTTATTTGCTGCAAGGAATTCACAGAGCCTCCTGATATCTCCTCTATCCACTAATGATTGTGTGGTTCTCCTTGAAAACAGCCCTGAGCCATTATTTGCAAATTCCACCCATGAATTTTATTTGTCTGAATTTTATGTTTAATTAAAATTAATTCTTAGATACAAGGTTGCCGTTGTTTGTTTGTTTCCTCAGAACCACCTATATTTTTATTCAAATTGATGGTATAATATGTAAAGTACATTGGTGGTCTAATGTATAAGGTATATTGGTGGTATTATGTGTGAAGTACATTGGTAGTATATAATGTGAGGTACATTGGTGGTATATAATGTGAGGTACATTGGTGGTATAATATATGAGGTACATTGGTAGTATATAATGTGAGGTACATTTGTGGTATAATGTGTAAGTTACATTGGTAATATAATGTGTGAGGTACACTGGTGATATAAAGTGTGAGTTACTTTTGTAGTATAATATGTAAGGTACATTGGTAGTATATAATGTGAGGTACATTTGTGGTATAATGTGTGAGTTACATTAATAGTATAATGTGTGAGGTACATTGGTGGTATAAAGTGTGTGTTACTTTTGTAGTATAATATGTAGGGTACATTGTTGGTATAATGTGTGAGGTACATCGGTGGTATAATGTGTGAGGTACATCGGTGGTATAATGTGTGAGGTACATTGGTGGTATTATGTGTGAGGAACATTGGTGGTATATAATTTGAGGTACATTAGTGGTATATAATGTGAGGTACATTGGTGGTATATAATGTGAGGTAGATTGCTGGTATATAATGTGAGGTACATTAGGGGTATATAATGTGAGTTACTAGTATAATGTGTGATGTACTTTGGTAGTATAATTTGTGAGGTATATTGGTGGTATATAATGTGAGGTATGTTGATGGTATAATGTGTAGTGCATGGGGGGTTAAATCATTATACAATATACATTAATGTGGTTGTTACAGCTGTCTGTATGAGTTTGTTGGTTGCCTCTATGGGTCATGCTTGCTGGGTTGCCTGCAGCTCAAGTCAGTCTTGAGCTAGACTCTGTGCCCTGGTGGGTGGCTATCCCAGATGCTGTAACAGTATGGGGGAACAGTATGGGGAATACAATGACAGTACCCTGTTTGAGGTACAATAGTGGTATAATGTGTGGGGTACACCTGTGATAAGATGTGAGGTGTATGCTGGTGGTATAATATGTGGGGAGACTGGTGGTATAATGGGCGTAAACAGGTGGTACAATGTGTTGGAGTACACTGACAGTAACCTGTTTGATATGAAGTATAAGGTACACTGATGCTATCATCTTTGTTGTAGGGTGCTTTGTTCATATAATATGTGGGTTATGCTGGTGTGCTGAAGCCTGTTTGTTGGTGTGTTGATTGCTGGTATAATGTATGGGGTATGTTGGTTGTATAATGTGTGTGAAGGGTACACTAATGCTATAATATGTGTTGCAGGGTACTGTGTTCATCTAATATGTGAGGTATGCTGGTGTGCTGAAATCTACACTGCTGGAATAATGTGTACAGCAGAATATTTGTTTGCGGGTGAGCTGTTGGTATAATGTGCGGGTTATGCTGGTTGTATCGTGTATTTCAGGGCACACTACTGGTATAAATTATGGAGTACACTAAGTGCATGTTTTGTTGTATTATTAATAAACTCCGTATTTCCTGTTTTCCTGGTATACTATGTGGATTATACATTTGGAAAATTTATAACACGTGAGTACTTTTCCTTAAAAATTTTAATTTTGCAGATGATCATATTGGGCTGGATCCACACACGGCCGTAATTCGCATGTGTAGTAACTATTGTATATTGTATAGTAATCTATGTATTGTTTCATTACGTAGATTACGTACAATAGTTACTACGCTTATTACAAAGGCAAATTACGGCCGTGTGTGGAAGGCGGCATTAGTTGAGGATCCGGCCCCTTTGTCTTAAAAAACTGGCTGTGTGTCTCAGTGTAACATAAGCTTATTGAGACCATGGATAACACTGTTACCTCTCTGTAGTCAGCCTAGATGAATACCGCCTTTAGAATTCACTGATTAAAGATATTTCAAAGCTTTGTCAGATCAAATTAAGGTCTGATGCTTGGAAATGTAAATGCATACACCTGGGAAATAAAAGCCTTGAATTTCGACTGCTTGCGCATTGATGTACAGGAAATAATACTGCAATGTGTATAGAATTTTATTTATGCCTTAATAATGGGCTACTTAGTGACATTTACAAACATGTATGTAACTGTTCCTGCAGAAACCATATCTCAGTATGTAAATAGCATCCTCTCACCCGGTATTTACATACTACTCAGGGTATGAGTTTTCTATATTAAGGCCTTTTTCTGAAAAGCCTGTGCTGTGAACTGGGTCATATCTACCATAATGCCCGGTAAATATCTGACCACAAGTGATGTTTTACTGTACCAGGGGTAAAGGGCACCGTATGGGAAATAGCTGAGGTTACTGACAGTACAATGTGGGGGTGTAATGTGTGCTATAGGGTACACTTGTGGCATAATGTGTGGTATATACTGGTGGTGTACTGTATGTGGTATGCTGTTTTTATAATGTGTGGGGTGTGATCTTGTATAATGTGTGGGGTATGATGTGATTATAATGTGTGGGGTATGATCTTGTTATAATATGTGGGGTATGAATTTGTTATAATGTGTGCGGTATGATATTGTTATAATGTGTGAGGTATGATGATGTTATAATGTGTGAGGTATGATGATCTTATAATGTGTGAGGTATGATGATGTTATAATGTGTGAGGTATGATGATGTTATAATGTGTGAGGTATGATGATGTTATAATGTGTGCAGTATGATATTGTTATAATGTGTGAGGTATGATGATGTTTATAATGTGTGAGGTATGATGATGTTATAATGTGTGAGGTATGATGATGTTATAATGTGAGCGGTATGATATTGTTATAATGTGTGAGGTATGATGATGTTATAATGTGTGAGGTATGATGATGTTATAATGTGTGAGGTATGATGATGTTATAATGTGTGAGGTTTGATGATGTTATAATGTGTGAGGTGTGATGATGTTATAATGTGAGTGGTATGATATTGTTATAATGTGTGAGGTATGATATTGTTATAATGTGTGAGGTATGATGATGTTATAATGTGTGAGGTATGATGATGTTATAATGTGTGGGGTGTGATATTGTTATAATGTGTTGGGTAAGATGTTGTTTCATGTGTGTTGTATGATCTCATATAGGTTGTGGTTTGTGATGTGTAATATCTGTTGTATGATGTTGGTATAATATACATTGTAGGGCACACTGTTGGTGTAATATATCTGAGTGCATTTCTTATTATATTATTTGGATAAAATCCAGTGTTTTCTGCTGATGTAACTCATGTCCATAAACAGTACATTTGTATTATTTTATAAGAGTTCAATACAGAATCGGATGGTTGTTTCCACACAATTTCAGCAGCATCTTTGTGCCTGCTTCCGGGCAGCCATAAAACACAGATGATTGGAGGATTTGGCAGCTGTCAGTATTTGTGCTGGTTTCCAACATCTAGGAGACTGCTGAATACTTATCGGTTACTCTACATAACGTTTGTGCCAATATAGGTATGAAAATGTTCATTATAGTGTGATGACTCGGACTATTGAATTATACTTTGAAGGTACAAGCTGTGATGAATACTCTGCCTTTACCCCGCATAATCACTGCTGCATGTCACCAGGTGTCCTGTTATTATAAACTTGCAAATCAAGAATAATACAAGCTATGGTAATTGTGAAGGACATTCTGGGTCGTATGACGCCACCAGCTTTGATCTCTGTGGAAATAAAGCTACATTTCATGCACAATATTTTTGTTTTTTAATAAGCATATCCAGTATGGGGTTGATGCACAGTTCTCCTGGACAAACAATTTTGTGTTGGGAGAGGTGCAAATGAATGGTCTTTTATGCAAGCGGAGCTGTCTTTTCAGAATGCACAGAAATAATGGACAGCTTTATTTATTTTTTTGTTGAAAAGTTTTATTGTTTTTTTTACAGATATAAATCCCACCAAAAGAAGAAAACAAAACAAAAACCGCACCAAACAAACTAACAATGGGCTAGATCCAGACCTACGTTTCCTTTACGTTTCAACGCGTAGCGTATTTTATTTATTTATAGTCACTACATCCAAGCATCTTTGCACATAGACTACCTGCCTATAATGGAATGATACTCATAGAGATCCTGTACTATATATGTACAGATATGACATTGACTCTCTGAATTCAGCACTAAATAAGAATTGCCTGTTCATTTAAACTATTCATTCAGAACAGCTTTTCCTTGGAACCCTCACTGTTATTTGAAGTCCGAGGACACTTTCTTGAGCTACAACTCCTATCGAATTGTGTAGCCAATTTGGTGTTTCATTCATTTACATTGAATGTCAGTGCCGCTTTGAATTTATATTATTTGGAACTTTTTTATATACTTGTTTTTTATATTTATTTCTTATGTTTTGCCTTCTATTGGTGGTTCTTTTATCATTGGTTTGAATAAATTTTTAGTTTTTAGTCTCCAAGTGCTCTTTTTTATATTCTTTGTCTTTTGAGGGATGGTCCCCACAAGTAGCAGCTGGAGCCTATTTACAGCTTATCTGAATCATTTATATATGTATTCGCATATTTACGCTATCGTAATGACTAGGCACTCCTCTCTGTCATACATACTTTTGCCGTTTTACTCTTTCCAATCCCTACCTTAACTTTTCAAAGTGTAACTCCTGTCGTCCGTAATGGCTGCACATAATTACGCGCCTAAGCACGCCCATACTGTATGATTTACATGCCTCACCCCGCCTCCGAAGCATAATTACGGGTGTTGTGTGGCTGGCACGCCCCTTCATCCGTAGTTACGCTCTTGATACTAGGATGGTAAGTACGTTCAGTTACATGCCGTAAAATCTGCCGCGCGCATGCGCAGTACCTACAAAATAGCGTTTTTACGTCTCCAGCTAGCGTAGCTCTGGATCTGCACAATGCCATGTACATGTAGGATAGATTTATTTTTACTTCTTAATTCATCTATAATGTCTACTGAAAATGTTTCTCTGTATTTTACATTTTGTCTCCCCAGTGCAACATGGTTTAAGTAAAATACAATTTCCCTTATTTTTGGTTTTGGCTCTTGAAAGACTTTTTTCAGAATTGAATATGAAAACAAGCAGAGTAATGAGCATGTAAATAATGTGAAATATATAAGCCATCATGGGGTAACGTCTCAGAAAACCTTTGTCTTTAGCTGGCGTTATCTGGGCAATAGAATGGGGTAGGGCATCAGGGAACACGGAGTACTCCCATTCCAGTGTCCACCCCTTCCATGGCTGGCACTAGAGGAAAGTCCATTACCATACTATAACATTCCTCGCAGCTTTCACAGTTTACAGCCCATGAAAGAGGGGTGGGGTTATTGGACAATGGGCGGAGTTTTGTCCAAATATGGCCATTTGTGGACAGAGCTGGGTGGAGTTTGAGCAGAAGCAAGGAAGGGCTTATTTTGGGATACTGAATGTTGGGAGCCTTGCACTAAAGCAAGGACTAGAGTGGGAAATGCCAAGGACCCAGCAAAACCTCCGCTAGAACTATTACCTTGTCATTGTTTTGACTGGCGTCCTGTCTTTTTCCTGATTAATCTGCCTCCATTTGTTGTCTGCCACTATAGTGGTATCTTGTCTTCAGCATCGTGATGACACCATTCAGCTGACCTGTTAATTCCTCTTCTCTGACATCATATTGCAGTGCGGTGCAATATGTGACACTGGGGCACAATTGGACACATGAGATATGCTGCTACTGTACCAATTACTAATTGATCCTCTATGGACTAGAGATCACAATTGGACCGTTCTCATAAATACGATAAATAAAGATTTGACTTTCAGAGCCTTGTAAAAAGATTTTCCCTCTATACTAAGAAATATGTGGCCGTGACGTAGAGGCTGAGATACCATTTATTATATAGCTAATTGGCGGTTTTCAGACTTATGTTTGGTCAATGTCTCTAAATCTTTTGTCATTTTAACATCATTAGTATAACGAGCACAACAAGTAATAATAAGAAGATTGATCCATACTGCTGAATGGAATCCTCAGGCTCTGAATGCACTGCGCATACACAAGCATTTTGTCCCCTCTTATTGAATGCTGAGGTCTCTATATCCTAGTCCAAACTCCATTACAACCATAGATCTATTTTAAACATTTTCTATTTAAATATTACTGAATAAAACTCCCCTCTGCCCTTTGTTTAATTCAGTAGGATTACGATGATTTTCTTTTCTGTTTATTACATTTTGTAAATAAAATATATTTTTGAAATTCCTCACAATACATTTGGGGACAGGAAATCCAGAATAAAGCACCACAGATATACATGCACCCATCTGCTACAAGTAGCATGTTCATGGGCTGGATCCAGACTTAAGTAAGTGCTTGAAATTAGTTACTCCTGGGCTAAACCATGTTGATTGCAGTTAATTGTATTCTTTGCATGCAGGGATATATCTTGGAATTGCTTACTGCACACAGATACTGACCAGCTTTACTATCACATTGCTATTTAGACTTGGGATAGGAAACATCACCTCCCAACTTTAATACTGTTTGCAAAATATGACTCCCCTGCAATCAACATGGTTTAGTCCATGAGTAACTAATTTCAAGCACTTACTTCAGTCTGGATCCAGCCCCATGTGTGGTACCTTCCAATAATCAACTATTACAGGAAAGGACCAGGGGTTTCCATCTCAATTAGTTGGTGGTAGAGTGGATACTTCCTTGCTCTAAAGAGAAAACGTCAGAGCAGGGCTGCAAAAAACAATGAGGGTTTGTAGTAATTACAGAATATCGATATGTACATTATGTACCAGAGAAGTATTGAAACATAGCACAATTCCTGAATGTCCTTGCTACAGTCAGTGTGGCATGCAGGTAATAATTCTTTGCAATCCCGAGAAAAATTTCAATTAGCATTATGTCCTTTCTCGCCCACCCTATACTTTGTATAGTGAAATTCTATAGGCATGAAATGAATAAATGTATGTACCGAAGCGGAAAAATACTTTTTTGTCTTGAGAATGTGTATTAATGAACTGTTACAGCTCACAATCAACCATCATTTCAGAGCACTGAGCGTTAGTCTCAATGACGCTGATTTTGCTTGCATACCATGCAGCATCGCCATTTCTCAGATGAGAAGGTCAGTGCATGGCTACACCACTGATCTGCTGTTCTGGTACTTTACATAGTTGTCATGTTTTTACTCTAAGGCTGCCGCCCACTTGTTATACACCCACCACATAAGGCAGGTCTCTATGAATGTTCTGCCTGTACTCGGTCATTTATTAGTGGATGGGAAGGAAAATAACCAGAGCAAAATCTTCACATTTTTACCTTATGTCCTTAATTAAACTATCGTATTATTGCTCATTTAGGCATTTGTTGATTCGTTAGACTGTGGTATAACATGTCTTTTTCATTGTAAATTAGGCTGAATATCAATATTTATTAAATTGGCCATATTTCTGCTGGATTACCCCCCCCCCTCCCACACACACACGTACATGTTTAATGACTGTAGTCGGGATGCAGAACTCCGATGCCACTATGGATTCTGATGGCGGGTCAACACCAGTGACTCAAGGTCACTCCCCTGACACGCAAGGGATTTCCAACACCAGGACCTAACCTTAAAATTTCCACAGAAAATGGGGATTGTGTGGAGACCTGGATTGTATGTAAGACCATATTATAGAATAAGACCATACTGTGCAATTACCCCCCACCACCACACACACACACACACTGGGCCGGATTCGGACCTACGGGCGCCTTACGCGTTCTTGGAGCGGGGAGTGCACGCCCCCTACACACCCTGCTCTCGGTAGTAAATCTGGACACTTAAGTGTCCAAGGGGCTGATCCAGAGCTACGACGTTACACTGAGCGTTTTAACGCTTAATGTAACATTGCTGCTCTGCCCGGACACCCCCCTTGTTGTAGTGTATTTACACTCCCTTACGCCGGCTGAAGGCTACCCTAACTTCAGCTGGCGTAAGGGAGTGTAAATACGCTGGGACGGCGGCGTTAGTAAGATAACGCCGCCCTCCCAGCCTCATTACCCTCCCTCCCCCGCCTCCCTGCACTAACCTCAGTGTAGTAATGCTGGGGGACGCCCCCTCCAGTGTTACTATGCTGAAGCTACAGATCACAGATCGGGCGTTTCCGTAGCTACGCTGGGCAACATCTGCCTGGCGCATGCGCAGACCGGCTTTTTAAAAGTTAAGGTAGGAAGTTGGGCCCTGATCCAGAACTACGCCCGCTGTACTAGGGTAAAGCCCCTTTCTCGTAAGAGCCAGCCCTTATAGGGACGTAAGAAGGTTGTGCGCATACGCACAACCTTCAAAACTGGGGAATTACCTACAAGCTGTATGTAATTCCCCTCTCGTCCGTAACAGAGGATCAGGGTCACTACATGTACCTGACATACGCATCTCGCCGCTAGAAAGTGCCCCATTACAGAAGTCTGGATCTGTGGCATCATGATCCGTAATGGAAAGCTGTAGAGTGCTGAATGCTGTAGAATGAGCACTTGCAGAATGCGGCAGTTTCCTGCTTATTGCGAGCAAAACCAACCGTTTTGCAGAGCTCTGGATCCAGTCCAGGAATTAGAGTCTTGTCACTAGAGACAGATCCAGAGGTAAGCACACACCACCTCACGCAGTGTAGCTCTGCTTGCTATTGCACTGCACATGCTCAGAAATGAAGTGCACGCAATCACTCCCCATTCAGACCCTAACACACCTGGAGCTGTGGCCGCTTGCATTCTGAAGGGCATGTGGTGGGTGAGAAGAGGAGGCGGCACATAGTCAATGTAAATCAAGAGTGTACCAATGCAAGTGCACCCGATGCAGATCTAAAAGCAGAGGGAAATAAGCCCTGTTTACATTAAATTGTTTGCACCAGCCAGAGGTCATGTCTAAGTCCAGAGGGTGACCCTACACTGACCTATTTCTGAGCCGCCAATTAGAAATCCAGACTTGTGAAAAAGAAGAATCATTGTTTTACTGCGGTCGCATGTGATTGAAGTGTTTGCACTATTGCGCAATCTATATGGTCACAGAGCTGCATTGACCTTTGCTGCTTTGTGCTTGTACGCCATGTGCCACACTTAGGACCTGATTCACACTTAAGAAAGTTCTAAAAATAAGAACTTAAAGTTATGCCTGGGCAATTCAAAGATGTATTCCTGCATGCAAAGAATACAATTAAATTGACTCCCCCTGAAAACAACATGGTTTTGCTCAGGAGTAATTTTAGGTTCTTATTTTTAGAACTTTCTTAAGTCTGAATCAGGTCCTTAATTACCATCCAGAGGTTCCGTTGCGTGTGCCTTTGGATGGTACGCAGCCATCCATCTTGTAATCCATGCCCGCTGCTTTGCATGCGCCTCTGGATCAGGCCCAGTGCTTATGAAAAACGCTGCTGCAACAACACAAAAAAGCAACACAACAACATTAAACGTGTCCTGTGTCCTGCCTGCTAAAGGGCTCTTAGAACGCATTGATAGAAAGCTTTTAACTGAAAAATGTAAGGAACGCTGAGCGACCCGGCCTGGTCACTCAAACAGGACCATTTCTATTGGTGCAAATTCCACTTATGAAAAATAATCAGACAAATGGAAGCAATATTCTGCTTCTCCGTTTATCTGCTCCTGTCTAGCAACAGCTTAGAAACTGACGTCAAAGATCTATTTATCGCGGGCCTGAAAAAGAAAGAGTCTAAATGTCATTGTTTTCTTGTGGGAGAAGCACAACTTCAATGCAGTTTAATGATGGCGGAATTTTGAATATCACCATATATTGCAAAACATTTGCAGGCTCACGTCTGTCTCTGGGCTTAAGTCAATACACCTGTCAGCCCATTAGACACACTCTAGTGGCAGTCACATCATGTCACTAGGAACTCATTACTGAAATGAATAGATGATGCTCGTCTCTGTTGTGTGTAGGCGATGGATGCAGTACAAATATTTGCCCCAGTAAACAGTTAATCTGTACGATAGACGTGTGATAATGTTAGGACCATTAGCCAGTTGTCTGTTGTGACACCCTATCCAGCTCATTTGCTCCTGTTTAAGAATCTCATGTCACGGCTTCTACATCACAGACACATTAAACCACAAATAGACTTTGCCGTCCTTTGCCAGGACTCCGCTGGAGAAGGCACAGCTTAGACAAATATAACTTTTAAAAGGTCAGTAGAAGGACATTAAATATGTAATTATGTCCTCTGAAAAAACAGATGTGTATTTACAGTGAGTTTACCCGGATCAGTTTTTAAACATTGTTCTCACAACCCAAGGTATATGTTTTGTGTTATTTTTCTCTCTCATTTCTGTTGTCCAGCTGTACTATTGTCTACAACCTGGGGCAATGTACAGTTCAGGTGATTTTGGTGTCAGTGATATGTCACTAGGACGCTTAATAATGAATATTTTAAAATGTGATTGACAGTGTCTAGGGGCTTTGGAAGCACTGGGCACATCTGTATGGGAAACATAAATAAGTTTTAAACAAGCTGTGTATTTGGAGAAAATTATTCAAGTTTAAATGAAATTTGACAATGGGGAGCAAAAATATGCACTAACATGTTGTGACTTTTAGCATAAATACTGTGGGTGCTAGAAGGAGGACTGGTTTTGGGCCTGGAAGGTGAAGGTGATGCAGAGGCCACCCAACCCTACACAGACAGTGGTTACTGTGGGGACATCTGCTGCGCATGTGTGTTACTGAGCATGTTCAGAAGAGGCTCTTAGCTCCTTTGTTTGGAGAGCTGTGGAGGGGGTATATGGACATTACCATTTACTGCATACTTGATGTCAGATATGTACTTTCAAACTCCCCATCACATACACCACAGCTGCCTTCACTTCAAGGTTTTGTGGTTATGCTTGTAAACTATACTATACTGCTGTAAATAAACTCTAGTGTTTCTACACAGTCATTTTCCTAAAATGTATATATTTACCTTAAAATATTTTAAGCGTTTTTATAGATGTACGACTTCAAAATACACAAATAGATAGTGATCATTTTGCAGCATTATCACTCAGTAAAATGGCGTTCTAAGGTAGAGCATAGTAAGTGCAGGTTGTTTTTCAATACCTGTGTGTGTGCGAGTCCTTGAGGTGCTGCTGTTAGTTTATTTGCTGTCATGTTTTCACTAGAAACATCTAATTACAAGGGCATGTACTTTCTCCAAGTAACCTTACTAAAGAACTCTCTTTTCACCATTGCTGCTATCACACTGGAATGTTAAATTCACTGTGCTGGGGTCATGGGTTATATTTGACTCCTATTTGTGCAGTTTTTGCAGTCTCTGCTCTTGTTTTGTCTCACAATAGAAAATCATAGTGATTCGTTAACTGGTTTGGACAGGAAATACTAGGAATAACATCACTGATATTGGTTAGGAAATTGATTGGTGGCATTTGTTTGACTAACAAAATGTATACCTCCTCTATGTGTTGGAAAAAGGTTCACTCTACAAAGGTAATGGCACTGTGTAAATAGTGACCGTGGACTGGATCCAGACTTAAGTAAATGCTTGAAATGAGTTACTCCTGGTCTAAACCATGTTGATTGCAGGGGAGTCATATTTCATATGTTGCAAACAGTATTAGAGTTGAGAGGTGATGTTTCCTATCCCAAGTCTAAATAACAGTGTGATAATAAAGCTGGTCAGTATCTGTGTGCAGTAAGCAATTCAAAGATATATCCCTGCATGCAAAGAATACAATTAACTTGACTCCCCCTGACCAGCTTTACTATCACACTGTTATTTAGACTTCAACATCACCTCTCAACTCTAAAGCTGCTTGCAACAGATGAAATATGACTCCCCTGAAATCAACATGGTTTAGCCCAGGAGTAACTTTCCTCTCTTATTTTCAAGCTCCTTCTTAAGTTAGGATACAGCCCATAGATTATAAAAAAAGATTATAAAGCCAAATTCCACAGTTTCCCATTTAGAACAGGGATCTATTTATCAAATACTTTCTATGGTAATAACAATTTTTTTTATTGCTCACAAAGATAAAAAAAAAAAACAACTACATTTCTGTAGACATTGCAGCAATATAAAGTTAGTTTATTACCATAACAGCAGAGAGAAAACATGAACATAGTATGAAGTATAATATTCAGCAATTAATCCCGTGCCCCAAGGCCTTGGACCCTGGGCAGTGTTCCTGCTTACACCGCCCTAGTTATTGCCACTCTGTAATTATCTTGATTGCTCATCAGTGATTAGTGATGACTTCTAGTGTGTTAATATTCTCTGCTTATAGTTATAACATACAGTATATTACTTTTGCACAATCAATGGCAATATTGTTGAAATGAATCTAGGTCTTTATTCCCCTCATACAAAAGTATATTGCATTTACATGCTGAAAGTTCCATGGTGAACCATTGTTTTAGGATTATTAGAGAATTGGAATTATTATAGAATAAAGAGTTCTGACCTTTTATGTAACATGCAGACCTATATCATCTAATCACTTTATGCTGCTTTTACCCTGGAGTTGAGAGTCAGATGTATTCAGCTCATTAGTTAAATTGCTATGAAATGACTGTAAAAGGCAGCTTTTAGTAGCCTGGTGAAGACACATGTCCTTCTTGCTTCCTGGTTTCACCATTATAAAAGTTGATTGACAGAGAGGAAGGAAGCGTCTCTGCACACCTCAAACACTCTTCCTTCTGGTTTGGATGAACCCTCCTTGTCAACATAGACTATTTCTTCAACACTCCCTGTGAGGAGCATTGACGTGTCACTGCTATGTCTGTCATTGTGTGGCATAGATCGTATTATGTCACTTGCTTCAGTATTATTACAGGTGAGGTGTTCATATCTTGAATATTAGTTAAGTACATGGCTTTAGTTTTTAAGCTTCAGTTGGGCAGGTACTATGAGTGGCAAATATTTTCTGTACAGCTCCATATTTATTGTGCTATATGCCTAAAATATGGATTCAGAGTTTAGGACTGACATTCTTGTGCTAACTCTTTTGCACCCCTTGCATAGAAAAACATTTTACCCAGAATCCCCCCTGAGCTCCATTCACTCACCTGTGCTGAAAAGGGGAATAATAATTGTAGGTTGGCCATACACACTAATAGGTGCAGCCTCCCTTTATAAACACTGCGCCCCCCTCCCCCATCCTGCCTACTGTTCATTTCTCTTTATCATGTTATTGTGCACATATTAATCCATTGGCCTTAATGACAGAATTAATTTTTTCTTCTTTATTCACGCAGTGTCTGTAACACCACTTCCACTGTCACACAAGGCTTATTTTTGGGCCTTTGCTTTTCTTAGTGCCCCTTCTTAGTCAACTCATTTTCTAATTTTGCATTCATTACCTCCCAGAGTTACATACAGTATGTACTTGCTGCTTGGGATGACTAGCACTGTGACACTTAATAATATACTCTTTCATTAGCCCTGGAGGAATTAGTTAAGACATTCTTGACCTAACAAAGATTTTACTCATTTGTTTTAACCTTCCCTTACAGGATATATTTATTTTCTAATTATTGAAATATGTAAATTGGATTGGAGTTATTAAAATACAAATAATGCTGTGGGATGGAGATAAAAGATCAAGATAAGGCATGTAGACATAGTAACACAGAGATAGTAAATGAAATGTATAGTACAAGGTTTCATCGCAGAAGAATCTTTGACGTAAGTCCATTGTGAGAACCAGGTTCTTGATAACAATAGGGACATATGGAAACAAAAATCAGGTTTAAATAAAAGACAGATAAATGAATGTAAATGAAATGATAGAACCTTGTAATATTGACCCAGTCACGATGCACATCCTGTGCTTTTAGTTCTTTTATATAACACATATTTTTATTGTGTAACCATTTGAACCTTTACAAACACAGTTTGTAATTGCCAAGGCCTGCTAAGGACACATCACTTGCCCAGACTACACTCATATTTTTCACGGGATGCAGTCTCCGTACAGAAAAAGCTGTTTTATTTAAAAAATATCGCTAATTAGAAGATTTTATTAATGAATGTTTAATTAACTTGAATACCTTTTTTGGCATACCAAATCTTACCCATTCATTTATTCGGAAACCGCCACCGCAGACCCGGACAGGTGAGTATTACAGGGTAGTCTATGGGGAGTTTTAGGGTCAGGCTGTGGAAAAAGGGAGTTTTAAGTTCAGCCTGTGGGGATAGGAGAGTTAGGGTTAGGGTAATGAATGGGTTCGGTTATGGTAATGGAATCGGAGGGTTAGGGTAAGAATTAGGGTAAGGTTGGGGTTAGATAAATACTCACCTCTCGATGCTGCACATTCATCTTCGGGATGCTTGTCCTCGGCAGGACAGAATCAATCAAATTCGGAGCCAATTCAAAATTGAATGGTATAGGACGGCCCTTTCTGAAAATGGCCATTCTTGCTGCATACCCACACCCATTTTTTGCACCCATAATGCTTTTAGCACAGAATGCATTCATCATTTTTGTTTTACTTTACCTCCTCCCCCTTCTTCACCAACAAACCTGAAACAATCTCTTTAGAATATTGGGAATTTGATTTGTATTTTAGATTAGTACATTAATTTATGTTTTTGTGTTAAGAAGTCTTGCAGGTAGCAGTGTGTTGACAGTAAACAAAGAGGGAATATTGCTAGTTATGCTCTTCTCCTGGCTGTAATACAGACAAGACTATTTTTCTGTACTTGGGTAAAGATGTTTTGGGATGTGGATTATGGGGTATTTATTTACTACATTAGCATATCAGGGGACATTAATTGTCAGTTGGGAAGATCAAGAATTTCCTTCAAAATTACAGAAATAAGGTTGAACACTCAGAAAATTGTATTTAGAAATGTGGAGACAAAAAACCCTAAATATAAGGTCTGTTTACTTACAATTTGTTACCTGCCTGCAGCCAAAGCCATACCCACCATCAAGGGCTTTGGCAAAAACCAGGCTTCTCATGGTTGGTTTACGGACTGGCACTGAGCCTGGTGAGTGACAGTTTACTCTGACCACAGCTAGAGCCATTGTGTCAGATCAGGTCATTCGACCCTCAGTACTCTGGGTGAAATAGCTCTTTGATACTGTGGAGACACAAGGCGATGAAGAAGCCCATATTGTCCAAGTCCTGCAACAAGTGTTGGCTCGCCTTGATACTAGCACAGCCACCATTACTAACCCGTAGCTCCTCAGCCAGAACCTGCCGTAGTTTCTTTGGCCTCATCTCCGGCTTTCAAGCATTGGTTACTTATTCCAAGCGAATTCACTGGTGATCACAATATCAGTCAGGGATTCCTGAACCAATGTTCCATGCGGTTCAAACTCTCTCCAAGTGACTTCCCTACCAGTCGCTCCAAGGACACCTTCATTATATCCCTCCTGTCTGATCAAGCCCTGGCCTGGGCCTCTCCGCTGTGGGAGTATCAAAACCCCCTCATTAGCGATTATCCTGCTTTTCTCATTTTGTTTAAACAGGCATTTGATTGACCAGCATACTTCAGATGCATCAAGGCTCCTCTGCGGTCGGGCAGTATGAATTCACCTTGCGCACATTGGCCTCAGAGCTAAATTGGAATCAGGAGGCTCTTATTGCTGCCTTCTGGTAAATTGCAGATCAAATAAAACATAAATTGGTGGCATGAGAATTCCCCAAATCATTGTATTCCCCGATTTCTCTCTGCAATCCCATAGTAATACGGTACCAGGAGCATACCCGTGAAAGGGTTTGAGACCACAAAGTCTTCCCATGTCTGGCCCCCCCAGTTCCAGGTTCTTTTGTCTTGGCCAGCTGTCTCACCTCCTTCTGCTGCTCGATTGGAGGAACCAATACAATTGGCTCACTCCCAGGTTTCTCCTCAGGAGTTGGAAAGACGCAGGAAAAATTGTCTATGTTTGTAATGTGTCAATCATGGGCACTTCCTTGATGCATGTCCTAAGTGCCCGGGAATCGCACGCACCTAGTTGTTCCCAGGGAACTTAAGCTAGGTTCTTTCATACAGCTCCCTGTTGATTTAGAATATTTGGATCAGCTTCCATGCATGCCAGTAATACTACTACATGACGAACAACCTCATGCCCTCACTGCCTTTGTGGATTCTGCTGCAGGCAACTTCATCTCTACATAAATTGTTTCTAAGTTAGGCCTAGCAACCAAACAGGAAGGCCCATTACTCTCTCTGCTATTGATGGCACTCGGATAGGTCTCAACTTGTTGTAGCAGTGCACAGATCCTCTAAATCTTCAAGTGGGTGCTCTACACACTGAAAAGATCTAATTTCATGTTCTACCATCTGCTATTCATCCAGTAGTCCTGGATTTACCCTGGTTAAGGTTACACTTTCCCACATTGGATTGTCACACATCACGTGTTATCCTGGAGTTCTGAGTGTCACAAGTCCTGTCTACTACACTTCACGCCTCCAGCCCTGTTGCCCATAGCAACCTCTACTCAATCTCTGGTCTCTAAAAATCAGCTTCCGGGTCCACGCTACTTCTGGTTCCCTGATGTTTTTTCTAAGAAAGACACTAGGACTCCGTTGGATTAAACTTATTCCTGGCAAGACACCTCCATGGGGAAACCAGAAACCAAGGCCTTGTCACATTACATTCAAGAAAACCTTGTACGCGGTTTCATTCAGGAATCCTCTTTCCAGTCGGTGCAGGTTTCTTTTTTGTGAAAAAAAAAATCAAAGGTGCTGCGCCCCTGTATTCATTATAGGGGCCTCAATGAGATAACAGTAAAGAACCACTACCCGTTACCACTGAGTTGTTTGATCGTATCAGGGGAGCCACTGTGTTCACCGAATTGGACCTGCGGGGAGCTTACAATCTCGTCCAAATCTGACAGTGACAGTGGAAGATCGCATTTAACACCAGAGATTGTCATTACAAGTATATCCAGGGTTTTATGGATGAAATCTTTGGGCTACATTATTTTCAGTGCAGGTCTCTAGATGGACCCGGAAAAACTCAAAGCCATTCTGCAGTGGCCACAGCCTGAAGGTCTTAAATTCAACCAACGATAGCTAGGCTTTGCTAATTTCTATTGCCAATTTGTATGAAATGACTTGCTTTTTGTTGCCATCATTTTCAAACTCACTAAGCAGATGGTAAAAAGACCAATCTGGCTTCAAGCCACAGTACAAACTTTCAACAACCTAAAGAAGATTTTGCTTCAGTCCCTATTCGCAATCACCCAGATCCATCCAAGCCTTTCTATTTAGAAGTGGATAATTTCTCTATGGCGCTGGTGCTACTCTTCTAGAAAGCTCCTGCCATGCAGATTCTTTTCTATGAAATTTTCCCCGGGACAGAAGAATTATGGCATTGGGGACAAGGAATTGCTGGCCAACAAATGGGCTCTTGAGCAATGGAGGTACCTGCTGGAGGGGGCTATTCATCCCATCACCATGTACACCAACCATAAAAATCTGGTCTATCTGAGAACAGCTCAATGTTTGAAGGACCACCAGAACATTGGTCTCTATTCTTTGCCCGTTTCCAGTTGATGTTCATCTACTTCCCCAGTGCTCTACACAAGAAGGCTGACGCTGTCTCTCAGGCCTTCTCTCCTGCTGACTTAGAGCATCAACAGGAAGAGAGACCAATACTTGATCCTAAGTCTGTGGCTCTGACACACACCAATGTGGGCAACATCTCCACTTTTCCGTTCCCGTAGCTTAGTAAACTTAACATTTTTAATATGATACTGTAAAGCACACACTGTACAATGACTGAAACAATCAGCCAGGCTATTGTATAGCGTATGGCATGGGCCGATGATATAGTGATAGATACAGGGTAACAGGGATATAGATATAAATAAGCCACCAGAGCGGCCGGGCAGTCCCAACACACATGATATATATCGCCAACCAGGGTGCAATTACGCCAGCAGGATTTTGACTGGGTGGAACACATATTGTGCAACCTGGATGGGATGAGATATAGTCTATTTAAACCTAATTTGTTTCTATTTAATATTAATATAAATGTTTTCATCTCGGTGTGGTTAAGGCATTTAGACATATTATAGGCTGTTTTATGGATTCTTTTCCCACTGATCTTTTGAAAAAGTGAACAAGGTTAATGGAAGCAAAACACAAAAAGAAATATACGTGGCAATAGGCACATTGGCGGTTAATTACTCTAGAATGTGAAATGCTAATTGAACAAACTGAGAAAAATAAACATAACTGGATGTCAAATGTGAATCTATTCAAACAAAGCTCATCGTCAGACAATTTTGTTTACCTTTGCTTAGTAAATATTTGTCTTAGGAATGTTGCAGATTTTTTGAATAAAGGGAATGTGCAAACACTTTGTGAGTCTGGGATCCTGAAAGACAATTCCCCTCTAATCTTATTATTTATTTTAGGAAAACATACACTATTTTTTAAATAATATGCAAAAAAAATGCGGGGTACACACTGAGATTTTACTCCCATAAACCTTTGCTGTAACAATATGCAGGCCATCAAAGGTGTGAACTATGAATGATGCAAACATGCAAAAATATGAATGTGAGTCATTGCAGTGACAGACTGATGTTTTCTCCTGGCATTGGGACTTTGCTGATCACAAAAATTAAGCCTGTTCTAAATATCAAATCCCATAATGCAATGCTGTTTTATTCTGCAGCATCATTGGACAGGACACTGGTATGATGTCAGAGCTATTTGGAGATTATCGTGTGATTGGCATGGCAATCATCACATAATGATAACCCTCTTGTGTGTACCCAACTTAGGTAGATAATATAAGAGATATATATCTTCTAAAATCCAAAAAATAGAATAAAATCTGATTATGGACTGAAATGAACCTGCTATATGATCAGCATCAAAATAGTTCTCAGTTGCACTTGTGTCAGCACATACTACAATATTGCTTATCGTATTGGACAGTTGGCCCATGTTTGGTGCTGAGAAATGTTCGAAGGATTATATATCATTAGAGGCGTCTTTTCTCTCCAGATGACTTTATGTCTAGATACCAGTGTTAAACATTGCCTTTACTTCTCTATTTTTCATTAACGTTTGTTCTAAATTGGCAATCTTATCAGCCATGGAGCATAATTTGGGTATTCGCCAGTACTCTTATTCCTTTATACTGAGGGGGAGGGGTATAATATCAGTCCTGTGTGCCTCTGTTGATGGAATTCCTGGGTACCTTCCTACTAATGAGATTAGGTCGATATTTTGACTATCGCCCATGGGTAAGGTAACATACACACTATTGTGTTTTATTGTGCTTTACTACTACTTTAGTACTATTATTGTATCATCATACATTTTTAATGACCTGTTAAAATGTAAAAATAATTCCCACTAATGATTTAAAACAAATTAGACCAGATCCAGACTAAATAAATACAGGTGATTTACCAACACAATGGTCCGGATTCTCACTTAAGAAGTATGCTTCTTACAATAAATGTGTAGTTATAAGAACAGAGGCTCAGATCCTGGGCTACAGCCGACGGGAATTACGTACAGCGCGTACGTAATTCCCCTGTTTAGAAGGTTGTGCACATGCGTTACGTATGCCGGCTATTACGAAAAGGGAGCTTCCGCCATGAAGGCAGAGATAGACATGCTAATGATAGGACGGGGCGGGGATCAGGGTTTATGTGATCGTAAAATTTAGGGTAGGAATTTCCTACCGACATCGAGTATTACACGGGGTGTGCACCCCCCACTATGATGCCGGCCGTACTGACCTCGGGTGCCCGCGACAATGCTGGCCGTAAAGATCGTGCGGACGCAAGCTATGTAACAAAATGTTACGTAGATAGCGTAAAAGAGTTACTATGCATGCATAGTAGCATTGGGCCAGATCCAGAACAACGCTTGTTAGCGAATTTACGCATGGTGGAGACGTAAAATCGCCTTTTGGTAAGTACTGCGCATGCGCACCATAGAAAATATGCACAGTAACGTAGCGTAATTGTGAACGTATGGGCCATTCA
>WWET01001097.1:308937-323785 GCA_011038615.1 Limnodynastes dumerilii | reverse complement strand
TTTACAAAATACGTACGTTCAAGGGGTGTTTCTAGGGGAGTGTATAGAATGTACGCACACGAAAATACGCTACGCGAATAAACGTACGGCAAACGTAGTTCTGGATCTACCCCATTGTTCTTATAATTAAGCACTTAATAAGCATTCTTCTTAAGTGAGAATCCGGTCCAAGGTGTGTAAGTCATCTGTTAACTTGCACTGCGATTGCGCGGTACTAGTAATTATGCACCAGAACGCAGCTGGCTGATGACACACATCAGATGGACGGAAATTGGACTTGCCTTGTCCAGTTATTATGCACCGGAACCTCCCATTCAAAGTATAGCGGAATATTTTATAACTGCTCACGCATATAGAATAATAACTTTATTTAAACAATGATTTCTATGCACTCAGAAACAAATGCCGGAGCACTGATTATGCACCATGTTGAGATTGTAATTGCTGATAATCGACCATTAATTGCAGTTAGATACATTCGGAGTGCTCAGCATCCATTGCTATTAGCAGCTTTGGCAGCTTTAGTTTGTATTCCATTACATGAAATCTGCAAATTTTTTCTTCATATATGAGATGTCATTTTTGAATGAGAAACCTTTAACTTCATTGTTCATTACTGTGTTGTCAGTGGCACTGTGTTGTCATGTGTGAAATGCCTGGATAATTAGGAATAATTATAACCACGGCTCATTATAACACTAGTGACCTCCTTTGGATGTCAATATAAGCCAGGGCTGCCAACTTTCCATCTCTTTCCTCTGGGAGATCTAGATTTATGCAAATTTGTCATTAAGCCCCACCCCCTGTCAATCAGTGCTAGATGTTATGATACTAGAGAAAGGGACGGGGCTTGATTATGCAAATTACATCATGAAGTCCCACTCAATCCCTTCTAACTCTAGGATTCACCGTATAGAGACGGGAGGCCGCAATTTGCAGTAAATCGCAGCTTCAAGCCCGGTGTGGAAGATTTGCCGTCTCTTCCAGGATATCGAGAGACATTCCCGAATTTCAGGAGTCTTCCTGGATAGTCATCAACCCTGATGTGAGTCTATTTGTAGGCCTGAACTGTACTCTTCTCTGTACTTCGTATGTGTACCAAAACATATGTCTCTGCTGTCCCAATTTCAGTGAGACAGTCCCTAAGAGCTGGCTGGGAAGGGGGTGACACTTCCTTTTACACTCAAGGATTTCCGACTCTCCTGGAAAATCCGAGAGACTCCAGAAATTCCGGCAGTTCTCACAGTATGCTGAGAGAGCCGGCAATTGTCCTGCAAGTCCCTCTCATTACTGCAATTGCGGGACTCAATGACATGATTTTCTTTATCAATCCCTGCCCACCCCCAGGAACACTAGGTATTGCAGTAGTGCTGGACAGGGGGTGTGGCTTAATGTGGCATCACTGAGAACTCTCAGAGGAGAGAAGTAAAAAGACAGCAAACCTGCTTTAGCTTTTTTTGGAGCCCATTTTGTGAATTTTGGAGTGAGTCCCATATTGGGGTAGATCCAGAACTACGTGTGCCGTACGTTTATACGCGGAGCGTATTTTCGTGTGCGTAAATTCGTTACACTCCCCTCGGCACACCCCTTGCACGGACGTATTTTCTCAAGATACGCCGCCCAAACCCTACCTTAACTTTTTCAAACGTAACAGCATACGTCCGCGAACGGACACTGACTACGTGAACGTACGCAGCTTAGCACGCCCATACTGTACACTTTAAATACCACCCCCCGCCTACTTCACGTAAAACGCACGTATTTTTGACTAACGTAAAATTGGCACGCCCACACGTAAGTATTTACGTGACACATACGTGAATTTCCCATACGTTCACAATTACGCTATGTGAATGTGCGTATTTTCTATGGTGCGCATGCGCAGTGCGTACGTAACTGCGAATTTACATCTCCGAAACGCGGAAAATCGCGGAAAAGCGTAGTTCTGGATCTGGCCCATTGTCTTTATTTTGATTGCTGAATTACTTCAAGATATGCCTTTAATATTATATGTTATTATATTAGCTTCAGTGGCCAATATTTCCATTGTTTCTTCCATAGACAATTGCCATGAAATCTTGGGAAGATGTCATTTTTCCATTATAGACCCACCTGTGAGCCATTCACTGCCCTTGAGCATTTCACAGTCGAATCTTCTGCATTTGATCCATTCAGCACTTTATTCTGACAATGCAATAGTAACAGTATAAAAGAAAGCATTGCTTTCATGTACTGCATATGACAAGGGAGGAGGGGGCGGATATATATTATTTATATAGAGAGAGTGAGAAGGAAAGGTTGGTAGAAGCAATATGTAAGAGATTTTTATAGAGCTGGATGTTTGATTAATCCATTTTGTAGTTCATATAAAAGTTTCAGATCTGAGTGTGGCAAAGCTTATTAATAATGTAACCTGTAAATCTGTTTGCACTAAGATTTCTAGCTGTAGCTATAGTGTGCCATTATAACCTGCTCAGGATCTGCTGCAATATGCTGTCAGTATGAACAAGTTTAAGGCACAAGCTGGACATTGTTCTGGCAAACAGGTGTGACAGAGGTGTGTTAGTCATCTTTGTAATTATTAACTGTTAAGTGGCATGTGCTATGAACACCTTATAAGAGCATCACTTCCAAGAGTAAATATAAGAAGTGGATTATATTGTTTATTCACTAGACTCTTATAAACCATAGCTAGAATATATAATGGCTGTCTTTCTATAATAACACATTTTGGTGAGAGGAGATATTTTACAAGTCATTAAAAGGATTGTAAAATTGTAGGGGTCGTATTCACAGGTCCGTTTTCACGTGGAGTTGCGTGCGTTTTTTAAGTACGTTTTAACTGCGCATGCGTAGTAACTTTATTTACGTAAGTTACGTAGAATATACCCATGTAAGTGCTTTAGGCACGGACATGTGAGTCGCACTTGGGGACATACGTACGGAGGGGCGGGGTTGAAATACGCACCTGAAAAGTTACGTGAAAGAGGGAGGGGGGAGGCATTTAAATGAGTCTTTGAGGGCGCGGTTACCTAGAATCGCACGTACTACATACATATACGCACGAAAGTACACACGTAGAGTTAGAGGTGGAGGCGTAAGTCTACGTTTACACGGCCGTGAGAGGGGAGTGTCATGGGTGTTGGTGGGTGTCGCCTTGCTAGGTGCGTGCATGTAATTGCGTACTTTTGAACAAACGCATCTCTGCATACGGCCCTATATCCCTATATAATATGCTGGCACTCTATTAAAAAAAACAACAACAACAACAACCTGTTAATTAATCATCTTTCTTGCTTATATGGAATAGGGAAGACACTGCAATTCCCAGCATGCTACAACAGCATAGCTGAAACCTTGAATAGCATGTTGTAGATTTACTAAGCTGCGGGAAAGGAAAAGTGGAGATGTTGCCCATAGCAACCAATCAGATTCTAGCTCTCACTTTCCTATTACATACTAGAGAATGTCATCTAGAATCTGATTGGCTGCTATGGGCAACATCTCCACTTTTCCTCTCCCACAGCTTAGTAAATCTGACCCCTGGAGTCCCTCATGTCTCCTATGTAAGAAAAGGCAGTGATGCAGGAGAATGAGACTTGTGTTAGGGTTGAATTGTAATTGGTAGATTGCAGCTAATTGTTGCATTTACATTTATGGGTATGAAAAAAATTGTGTTTTTTTCATAGCAGATGGGTGTAATATAGTTCTATTTAATATTCACAAAAGAAAGAGATGGGGAGGGACCACTTTTAAGTGAGAAGGCTATTAATACAATGAGGGCAATTACAACTACTTTCACTGAGGAGCAGGTATTAACAGAACTTACAAAGCTTAACGTGGACAAATCAATGGGACCAGATGGGATACATCAAAAGATACTAAATGTGCTTAGAAGGGTGCTGGCAAAACCAATAACTGAATTATTCAACCAGTCACTAATAACTGGGATGATTACAGAGGCCTGGAAAACAGCAAATGTCGTCCCTCTGCATAAAAGTGGAAGTAGGGAAGAAGCGGAAAACTACCGACCAGTGAGTCTAACATCAGTAGTAGGGAAATTGATGGAAACACTGTTAAAGGAACAAATTGTACAGTATCTTAAATCCAGTAACTTACAGGATCCCAAGCAGCATGGATTCACTGGGGGAAGATCATGTCAAACAAATCTTATTGAATTTTTTGACTGGGTCAGTAAAGTATTAGATAAAGAGGGAGCTGTAGACATAGCTTATCTAGATTTTAATAAGGCCACATCACAGACTGTTAAATAAGCTGGAAACTTTGGGATTGAACTTAAAGATGGTTTTTATGGATACGATCTTGGTTACAGGATAGACAACAGAGGGTTGTAGTAAATGGAATCTCTATTGGGGATGGTAAGGTAACCAGTGGAATACCCCAGGGTTCTGTACTTGTACCAGTTCTATTTAATATCTTTATAGGTGATATTGCCTGTGGTATTGAGGGGAAAATGTGCCTTTTTGCAGATGACACAAAAGATATGTAACAGGGTAGACACGCCAGGTGGAGTACAAAAAATGAGGGTACACAAAATCTAGGCACAGTAGACTGCAAGATTGGTCAAGAGTGTGGCAACTGCAGTTTAATGCCAAAAAATGAAACTTTGGGCACAAAAACCCAAGAGCTCAATATATCATTAATGGCACTACATTAGAAACTACTGAGGAGGAAAGGGATCTAGGAGTCATTATTTCATGTGACCTAAAGGTAGCCAAGCAATGTAACAAAGCAATGAGAAAGGCAAGTCAGATGCTTGGTTGCATAGGGAGAAGAATTAGTAGCAGAAAGAGAGAAGTAGTGATGCCCCTTTATAGATCGTTGGTACGATCTCAAAATACTTTGTGCAGTTCTGGAGGCAATATCTCCAGAAAGACATAAATACATTAGCATTACAGTGGCATTAAAAATGCATGATGTGTGCAGATGAGCCTTCATGATGAAATGTCACTCAATTGCTCCATATAGAAAGACCGTCCTCAGCCAAGATAAGCAAGAAAGTAAGATTTAAAGTGAAGTCAATGATTTCTATGCTTCACGGTTCTCACTATTGACTAATATCCAGTCTTTGGCAATTAGCTATGATTGATGAAGGTGGCTTTTGCGTATATTTTTCATCCGCTCAAAGTCAGATGAAGGCTACAGTTTACATTCTCATTATATCCTTATTAATCTAACCCTTTAAAGAATGCTGTAATGGTGTAACTATCCCTTGGCACAAGGCAGATCTAGCCTCATAGACAAGTAAGTAAAAGAGGCTGATATAATAAGTCAACAAACTGAATAATGGTGACAGATAAAAGTATAATTTCTAATATCCTGACAATGACCAACATTATTTTACAACAAAATCTAGCGTCTAATTTCCTTTAACAAACCAACTGTGAACATAATTAAAGTTTTCTTTTGACTTTTTTTTTATTTTATATGCTGCCACGTATTTGTTTTAGCTTGAATATCTGCCAGGTATGTGAATGTTTACTACATAGACATTATCTTCAGTGCCTTAAAATATGAAATGCGATGTGTGTGTGTATGTGTATATTAGACATAGTCCAGTTAGTGCTTTCTGCTGTTCACTCATGAAACTAATCTCTTATCAACTTTATTTTACTGCTACAATAAATTCATGTTTGGGCTGAACATACTCCTACTTTATCTGCGTCAAGTTAAGTTGGGTGCACACTGAGGTTCTTTATGATGATTATCACGCAGATCACATGATAACCAACAGTTTTAAGCAACATCTTACCAGTTTGTACAGTTCAACAGTGCTGTAGAATTACTAGAAACAGCATCAGATCGTTTGATTGGATTATTGGAAGTGGCAAATTTTTATTAACAATGGGTCAGATGCTGACCTAAGTAGACAGGGGAATTATGCCGCTTTCAAATTGCAACCCCGGCAATAATCCCGGGTTTTTTCCCATGTCTAAGTCCTGGGTTATTAGTCCCAGTACCAGGACCCTGGTACCTTTCAGATCACCACCAGAAACCCAGGCTTTTAGTGGCAATCTGAAAGGGGTATCACACAAGTCATTGGGACCGATTCAATTAGGAAAAAATCATTCGCCGGCGTATTTTTAACTCATTTTTTTTTTAAATTTACCAGTGTTATTTTTTTTTGTAATTCAATTCTTTTATTGCGTTAAAAATACGCCAGTATTTTAACGATAAAAATCTGCACCTATGAGAGGTGCAGATTTTTAACGCTGCCCTATGTTGTGCCCCAACAGGGCATGCTGATGCTTGTAGAACTACAAGCATCAGCATGCCCATCTATTACATATCTGTGTGTGTATTTCTAGATTACAATCTATTACATATCTGTGTGTGTATTTCTAGATTACAATCTATTACATATCTGTGTGTGTATTTCTAGATTACAATCTATTACATATCTGTGTGTGTATTTCTAGATTACAATCTATTACATATCTGTGTGTGTATTTCTAGATTACAATCTATTACATATCTGTGTGTGTATTTCTAGATTACAATCTATTACATATCTGTGTGTGTATTTCTAGATTACAATCTATTACATATCTGTGTGTGTATTTCTAGATTACAATCTATTACATATCTGTGTGTGTATTTCTAGATTACAATCTATTACATATCTGTGTGTGTATTTCTAGATTACAATCTATTACATATCTGTGTGTGTATTTCTAGATTACAATCTATTACATATCTGTGTGTGTATTTCTAGATTACAATCTATTACATATCTGTGTGTGTATTTCTAGATTACAATCTATTACATATCTGTGTGTGTATTTCTAGATTACAATCTATTACATATCTGTGTGTGTATTTCTAGATTACAATCTATTACATATCTGTGTGTGTATTTCTAGATTACAATCTATTACATATCTGTGTGTGTATTTCTAGATTACAATCTATTACATATCTGTGTGTGTATTTCTAGATTACAATCTATTACATATCTGTGTGTGTATTTCTAGATTACAATCTATTACATATCTGTGTGTGTATTTCTAGATTACAATCTATTACATATCTGTGTGTGTATTTCTAGATTACAATCTATTACATATCTGTGTGTGTATTTCTAGATTACAATCTATTACATATCTGTGTGTGTATTTCTAGATTACAATCTATTACATATCTGTGTGTGTATTTCTAGATTACAATCTATTACATATCTGTGTGTGTATTTCTAGATTACAATCTATTACATATCTGTGTGTGTATTTCTAGATTACAATCTATTACATATCTGTGTGTGTATTTCTAGATTACAATCTATTACATATCTGTGTGTGTATTTCTAGATTACAATCTATTACATATCTGTGTGTGTATTTCTAGATTACAATCTATTACATATCTGTGTGTGTATTTCTAGATTACAATCTATTACATATCTGTGTGTGTATTTCTAGATTACAATCTATTACATATCTGTGTGTGTATTTCTAGATTACAATCTAGCACATAAAATGAAAGGGATACCACTTTAAAAGCGCTACATAAATTCCTGCAGCAGCTCTAATCACGACGGGGTCCTACACCCCAAAAAAAGGTAAAAGACAATGGGGATATGTGATGAGAGAAGCGCTGGAGTGGAATTAATCCAAGCTAATACAATATAAATATACAATGTAAAATATAGATCAATTCAACCTAGTGGTGGCATACAGGGAGGAAAATATGTAATGATCCTATTAAATCCTTGAGGTAAACAATTCTTATCCACTTGAGGTCTTTCGTGGTGAAACGGAGAAGATCCAATATAGTAAAAGAAACAACAAGGTGGAAAAACAAAAACAAAAAAAACGTAGATTAATAAACGAACGAGTGTGAGTAATAAAACTGGCTAGATTGTTAGGTTTGGTATATCTAGTTCCAATCCAAAAAATCAATCAATCTGATTCTTATATAAATAGTATAAAAATAGATATAAATATATAAATAGTATAAAAATATAGATCTAATAATCAATGCATGAATCAGGATATTCCCACATAGGTGTCCACTAGAGGATGATATATACTTAACACTGTGGGAAAAACCCCAGGGGTGTTAAAATATGTGCATCAGGCAACCAAGCGGTTATGGTAAAATAAAACTCTTTACTTGGTCAAACACATAAGAACAAAAGTTCAGGCACAGGGTCACAAGCGGAACTACCCTACCCCGATCACCGGAGAATCCCTGGATAGGCTGGGGTCGGGACACCCGTGGGGACGTCCACACCACGGGGAACTGCTCCAGAATCCGGCTGACATGAGGAGGCAGCCGATGATGATGCGGTAAGGTGTGCGTCCTGCAGTTCGGCTGACGATCCTCAGATGACGGGAAGGAGGTACCAATGGGGATCACCTGGCTCCTTAATCACTTGACGCGTTTCGGAAACAAAGTCCTTTCTCAAAAGTGGGGTGTAGGACCCCGTCGTGATTAGAGCTGCTGCAGGAATTTATGTAGCGCTTTTAAAGTGGTATCCCTTTCATTTTATTTATTTACACGCTGTTCCTGCTTCATTCCAAATAAATATTTTCCTTAACATCAAAGAGTTTGGGCCTCTAGATGCAGTTTCACACAGACCATTGCAGCCAATAGCAGATCCGGATGTGGCATATGAGATAAAAATTCATTTTTGCAACATTTATACAGTCAACAACATTAGGTATTCTGACTAAGGTTAATAGTATTATCATGTTGTCGACAGTGAATAGTCAGACATAAAAAACACTGTACACTAAACCTAACCCTAAACTTAAATGTCACTTTAGCCTAAACCTAACCATCTACTCACTTTGGACCGGATCCTGACCTACGCACGCCTTATGAGCACGCAAGGTCATTACTGCCGTTGTCGTAGCGGGGAGTGCACGCCCCCTGCACTCCCCGCTAAATGTAGTAAATTTGGGCACTTACATGTCCAGATTCCTACCTTACCTTAACTTTTACAACCTGGCCGTAACAGGGCTTTCCCCGGCCCATCCCCTCATTTGCATGTCGATCTCCGCCTTCATGGCGGAGATACGACTGTCGTAAAAGGGGGGACAGCCCCTTTTCCATAACAGCCGAAGTACGTAATGTACCTTACGTACGCCGGCCATTACGACATACGGCATGCGCACAACCTTCCAGATGGGAATTACATACGCACTGTACATAATTCTCCTGTCGTACGGACCCGAGGATCGAGCCCTTTATCCTAACCGTAACTATTCTTTCACTGCAGCTAACCTTAAACATCCCTCATCATAGCCTAACCTTAACTGCACCTTCACCGCAGCCTAACCTTAACCACCTGCTCACTGCAGCCTAACCCTAACCGTCCTCTAACAGGATAATATCCCTAACCCTAAAACTAACAGTAAAAATAACAGTTTGTATAATACCCATTCATGGATCACCAAATCCGGATGTGTCCAGAAGATGTCCACTTCAAGTGATGAAGTATCGATCAGTCAACACAGTCTATCCAGCATCATTGTAGATCCAGCTTCCTTCGATCCAGCTATGTCAAGCTCCCATCCATGGGACTGGTAAGTATTCAATACGCAACCGTATCCCAGTAGATCCATCTCCAAGGCTCTCTAAGAGGTATCAGATGACCTGAAGTCAGCTATGTTTTTTAAGTTTATTAATAAAAACCAGGTTACTGTAATGAATTGGTAAGCTAAATTGCATAGCAGCAGAGCATTTTGTGCGTTATAGAAGGGATCATATTTACAATTCTCAAGGAGCCATATCCAAAGGAAGAATTTACTTGTGCTGCTACTAATTCTTTTGTGTTATACTGTATGCACTATGCACCCCAAGCATTCTACACTTAGTAAATTACTATTAATAAATAGGGAGAACCTTCTTCTGCATCATGCTATGCTGTGTGGGTATGACTTTGTAACTTGCTGTCAATTTATAAATACACTTTATTTCTATAGAATGTAATTATATTAAAAAAATATTAAAAAATACTGATTTTGTTAAGTGAACTATTTTTTTTGTGTTCCTGCTAACAATATTCTTTCTATATTATCTTTAGTATGTTGGATCATAAATTATATATGAACATATAGGCTTTACCTATGCACCAATTATATCTGAATGTGGGTGTTTCCATTGTGTTTAGGGCTAATTGCACTCACATGAGTAATATATCTGAACACTTCAGTTAAAGTGAAATGACAGTCTTTTATGTGACAACATGGCTTTAGTAGAACATACAATGCTGTGGAGTTCATTTTGTGAAGTAGAGAAAGCTGAAGCGATGATTCTGTGTGAAGCCGATGTTAGTATTGTCTCTATAGACGGTCATGTAAATGATTTTCCATTAGGGTGGCTCTTGAAGGCCACAGAGAAATTACTGCTGGGTGAACACAATACTGAATATATGGCAGTAATATGAAAGTAATAAGAATGTGTAAAGGTAGATCTTGAAATGTGATTCTAGAGTTATTACCGTAGGTACAATATGACTGAATATGGAATTTGAAATCTGTGCTTTCATGTGACATATCCTCTTTCCCCGAAAATAAGATATAGTCATAAAATAAGCCCTACCTTGATTTTTCATATTTCCTGAAATATAAGCCCTACCCTGAAAATAATCCCTAGTCACGTGCAGTGAGTCCTGACTCCGCTGAGTACCGAGGCTTCCTGGCCTGGGAGCGTCCGCGCACCTGTGCCACTGTTACTACGAGCCTCCCTCTCGGATCCGTCGGTGAGTAACCCCTGTCTCCACAGCTGTGGTCTACAAATACTTGCGGACTGGTGGTGCTCAGTGCACCGGGCTCTGAGCAAGTGATTTACAGCGTGCACAGTAACGGTGAGCGTCCATTTCCTGCTCAATAGGCGCCATTTTATGTGTCTAGCTGGCGCTGAACCCCAGCTTCAGCTGTCTAACTCAACCACAGACCCACCACCAATTATTTTCGGGGAAAGACGGTATCTCCTTGTAGTTCACTTTTCAATGATTACTGAAATCTTAGCATATATTTTTGATTGTTGTAGATCTGAAATCACACAAGCCCCTAAAGCAAAATTGAGACACAAATTGTCCACTGCCCAAGCCACACCATCCGGATCACCAAACTAATCTCATATTATCATGAGGCTCTTCTGGCATCAACCCATCAGGACAGTGCCGCCATCATAAGCATTATTGGAGGCATGCAAAGGCTTATGCTGTGTGTGACCTATTTTAAGGTCTACAAACCGTTATCAGCCAGAATTCAAAATCAATCATTTCAAACAATCTTTTCCTACTTTATGACCTTGAATTGACAAAAAGTGAAGGAAACATGACTTCACTGGTAGTGAATAACTGGAATAACTTCCCATCAGACAAAGTAGAAGTTAATACATCAAAAGCCCTGAGTCACACCTAAGAAGCTGAGGCTTCTTAGGTGTTTATTTTTCCATACTAACTACACAATCTTTATAGCCTTTAGGCACGTAGGACCTGATTCAGAATTAAGAAGGCTTTAGGTTCTTAATTTTATGCAGCCACAGAGCATGCCGACTTCCCTGACACGCCCTTGGTTTTCATCTTCTTATGAATTCCATAGGGCTACCTTAACTTTAGGTTCTTAGTTATGTGCGTATGTGGCCAAATTAGGAAAGTTGTTGGCTAACTGCGCCCAGAATTAAATGCCTGCCTCTACCCACTCTTCTTATCTTCGTTCTTAATTTATTCCTGCATGCCCCTTCATTCTTAGATGAACTAGGTTTGTTATGGTGATTCAGAGCCGTCCTGTTCTTAAGTCCTACGTAGCTGACGTACATTAAGTTACTATGTATGCGCTGTTTGTCCCTTCCTTAATTTACACACCTAAAAAGCAGCTGATTATTAATTGTGAATCGGGTCCATAGTCTTTAAGTAATAGGAGGTGTGCCACGGCAGTCTCTGTAGATTATGTAGGGAGGGAGGACTAGTCAATGTCTGTGCGTATTTTCCCTTCTTAGGAGGGACAGCAAGTTAAGGTAGTCTATGCACTCGTAAGTGCCATCAGGCATTTAAAAATGGGGGTGGGATGTGAGAGGTAACAGGACCCTTAGGTATTGCTAAACCGCACCTACGGATTTTGGATCCAGTCCAAAATTCTCAATGAACTAATCTTGAAGAAAAACTATAAGGTTGAAATAGCATCGGAGGTCATCGTGGATTTAAGCAGGATTGGGCAGTCCAGAGGGTCCAAGTGGTTGCTATCTGCCATCAATATCTGTGGGTTACTGCTATCTAAAGCCAGGTAGACACTTGCATGAATTCCTTCCTCTTGACAAAACTGTCTGATAGCCATTAAAAGCGTGCAGCGTGTACAGACAGCCCGAACCTTGGACAGATCATTCCACTGATGCTGTGCCATCCTATAGGATCTAATTGGTCCAGAAACCACACTATACAATTACTGGGACGATCAGCCGACTGATAATTGTACAGTGGATATCCAGCCTTAGTCCTGTAGCATTAATCATCACAATCTATTACATACTCCAGACAGACACAGACAGACACAAAATTCACAGATTCTTGGTTTATTGTCTGGAATTATCATCAGCAGTTCTTTAAAGGCCTTAATTATTCCTATTTGACAGTTCTTACAGGATTCACCTGGTCGGTTCCCATGAGTATTTTCACATAACTACTAACATACTACTCTTTTTCTATACACTCTATGGTGTAAGGAAGTACCAATCATTCTCTGTTCCTTACACATAAATGCTGGTTTATACAAGTGCTAAGGCTACTGGTAATCATGCAGATCAAACGACAGGTGTAGCAGATATCTTCCCAGTGTGTACTGTCCAATGATGCTGCATTATTGTCTGAAACATCATTTGAAGTTTTGATTTGAGTTTTAGGAGCTCCTATTTTTTATGATCAACAATGTCCCCCTAACCCTCCCCTTCCATTACCCTAACCCTACCATTCCATTACCCTAAACCTAATCCTCCCCTTCCATTACCCTAACCCTACCATGCCATTATTCTAACCATCCCTTTTCTGTAGCCTGACATTAAGATTTCTTGCTCCTCAGCCTATCCCTAAGCCTTCCTTCTCCGTAGCATAACCCTAAGATTCCCCGCAGCCTAACCCTAAAACTCCCTTCCTCGCAGCCTAGCCCTAAAATTCCCTACAGACTCCCCTGTAATACTCACCTGTCCAGCCGGTCTGCGGCGGAGGTTTCCGAATAAATTCATTAATAAAATCTTCTAATGACATTTTCGAAATGTAGACAGCCGAAAATTTCGACTGTCTCTATTTTGGAAACAACATTTTCGCAGCGGCCACTGCATCCCCTCTCTTCTGGGTGACCTGACTGATCTTTTGAATTATTGAAATATGTTGCAAATACTGTGCAGATCTGTCACACCCTTTTGTTGTACTCTGTTGAACATGACTGAGCAAACTTACAGGCTAAAACCTCCACAGCTCAAGGAAACATATGGCATCCTCAAATGAATTCTGAATGTTTGTTGTTCTTTGTGGATGCGTAATGTTCATTGTTTAACATGCCTTTTGTAAATGTCACTGCGATCTGCGATGAAAGGATCCATTTTCACAAGACACTGCCTATGTTCTGCCATTTTCAGATAGTCTGTAGTCTTGTTCTTCACTCCCCAGCAGTTACACTATTTTGCACATCGATGAGGCTAAAAGTTAAAATATAACTATAAAATAATAAATGCAATTCCACAAAGGCATCAGTAGACATAGCAAAACATAACATTAGATAAAACAGTACAATACAGTGAAATATAAGCAAAAAAATATATAGGTTAACCAGCAGTAATAATATGTAAGACTAAAGCCTATCAGAAGATAAAAGGGGCCTATAACCAGGAATGGGTGTTCTACAATCAGGATCAGGGTCACAGATTGGGGAAAAGACAGGAGTACTGAGGTATAGCAATTAAGGCAGGTTGAGACAATCGAATCCCCTTGTTGAAGTAGCTTGCAGGCTAGTGGAACACATTGCAAAGCAGAATATTTGGTCATAGTGTTGACATAATTTTTCAAAGGTAACCTTTCACGCTGTGATTAATATTATCTCTGATTACATAGTGCCTGGTTCCTCTCTCCCAGCAGTCACCTTCCTCTGTGAATGTTACGTGAATGAAGCTACATAGGCTTTGTAAGCAGGGCCGGTGCTAGGGTGTTCGGCGCCTCCCTGCAAACTTTAAATTTGCCCTACCTGTTTAACAATTTATCATTATAGTTACTAGAGCATAGTATCCATGTAAACATCATAAAACACAATCTTGTAAACACAATAAAAAGAGCAAATCATAGCCGCTACTATACAATACAGGCAGCATTCTACTCTCCACTATACAAATCCCATTTCATCCTAAACACTGCAACACAATACAGACTATATATCTTAGGTACACATACCTTACCGACATTATCCTAGTGACAGCTATACCATACAGGTCACCTTACAGACATTATCCTAGTGACCGCTATACCATACAGGCCCCCTTACAATACAGACTGCATCCTTCCGACCACTGTACAATAAATTCAACATTCTTGTAACCTGAATGCAGTTAAAAAAACAGTCACAAAATGCAATGCAGTCACAAAACAGAAAACATTTGTAACAATAATACAATAGAAGCACAGCCTTTTAAGCACTAAGTTATCCAGTTTGTGTGTGTGTACAGTGTATATATATTCATCCAATCTCTCCCCCTTGCATGTGCTTCCCCTTATGTGTCTCCAGTCTCCCAATATCCCATCTCTGTCTCTGCAGCCCATCACGTCTTTGCAGCTCCCCCAATTTCCTCATCATGTCTCTGCAGCCCTCAGTTTCCCCATCATGTCTCTGCAGCC
>WWET01001097.1:265109-276844 GCA_011038615.1 Limnodynastes dumerilii | reverse complement strand
TCACTGGCACAGGACAGGTGTGTTCATTACTAACTGTCACATTTTAAAAGCCACAGGTGCTGCTCATTATATCACTTGTGACTCTTTAAGGAAACCTAGAAAATATGGACTGCTAGTGGTCCCACTGGGGTTGGCTCACTGATGGAGCACAGTTGTGTTCATTACTAACTGTCACATTTTAAAAGCTCCACAGGTGCTGCTCATTATATCACTTGTGACTCTTTAAGGAAACCTAGAAAATATGGACTGCTAGTGGTCCCTGAGGACTGGGGTTGGGGAACACTGCTCTAATAAGGTAGCTGAGATTTGGTTGCGCAATACAGAAAAGCTGCAGAAATCCCATTCAAATGTCGACGTTATTCCGTTTGAAGATCTATTGGTGCTCGCAGCAAAGACAGTCATCATTATGACATCATAATGTGCTTATTAAACACCACAAAGCATCTCTAATATATCCAGACATAGAGTGTGGTCTCAGCACATTTTAGTTACGGTATGTTACTAAAGAAGATCAACTGAAACCTCAGAAACATGAGAAACAATGGGCCAGATCCAGAACTACGCATTTCCGCGAATTTACGTGTGGCGGAGACGTATATTCGCAGATTTGAACGCACTGCGCATGCGCACCACAGAAAATACGCACGTTCACGTAGCGTATTTTAGAACGTATGGGTGAATCACGTATGTCACACGTAAATACTTACGTGTGGGCGTGACAAATTTACATTAGTCAACAATACGTGAGTTTTACGTGAGTAGGCGGGGGGTGGTATTTAAAGTGTACAGTATGGGCGTGCTGAGCTGCGTACGTTCGCGTAGTCAGTATGTCCGTTAGCGGACGTATGCTGCTACGTTAGGAAAAGTTAAGGTAGGGTTTGGGTTGCGTAATTTGACAAAATACGTCCGTGCAAGGGGTGTGCCGAGGGGAGTGTAGCAAACTTACGTGTACGAAAATACGCACTGCGATTATACGTACGCACGCGTAGTTCTGGATCTACCCCAATGAATTGATCTTCCACTGCCAATTGTAAGTAGCAGACATTGTATTAGTGTTTAATATATGAGTTGTTGCAAGTGTGTGTGTGTGTTACCCACTATATGTTATTGGAAGACCTCTTATCCCAATATGGGTGACATTACCATACATGCATTCAGCTGCCGTTGCCAAGTGGCAGAGGGCAGAAAGTGCTAATATATAGAATCATAGGAAAATAAATAAAGCTGTTGTAATAAGCTGTAAATCTGGGTATCGGCGTGGCCTTATTGTACTAGCATAAGATGCGTATATTTGTTGCTGTTTAGCAGCTATAAAATTGGACAAGTGCTATACTTGTTCTTGTGAAGCTTGTATTTGCATACTGATGTATTGGCTTCAATTAACAATAGGTATCCTGCAGCAATATATCATCTGTGCAGCTTGTATTAGCCATATGGAGTGTGTCTTAAAGGCAGAGCATGTACGTTTTATTCAAATGCTTCAAAAAGAAATTAACATTTCTTAATTCTAAGGACTCTAAGTATTTTTTTTTCATATAGTAGTCATTGTAGTTATAGCTTTCTGACTGCTTGTAATATTCTTTGAAAATCCTTTCAGAGGGAGAAAAGAACACATTTACACGGGTTATAATACTGTTGTGGAAGATCATGTTGTGAGGTATAAGGTTATTGACTTGTCTCTCCCAGGCCCCATGGGCCTGATCCAGACCTACGATGTAGTGCTGAGCGTTACATCGTTGGACTCCCCCTGACACTCCAGCATGTCTCCCTTACGCTGGCTGAAGGCTACCCTAACTTCAGCCGGCTTAAGGGACTGTAAATACACTGGAATGGCTTTGTTAGTACGATAACGCCGCCCTCCAAGCCTCATTACCCTCCCCCCCGCCTCCCTGCACTAACCTCAGCGTAGTAACGCTGGGGGACCCCCCCTCCAGCATTACTACGCTGAAGCTACAGACGCCCGTTCTTAGGATGCGCAGATCGGCTTTTAAGCGTAGGTCTGGATCAGGCCCCATGTGTGTACTTATTTATTTACTGAAGTCACTCTGTTTCCTGATGTACCCTTTTTCCCTGTGACCACATATAACACCAGCATCCTATTTGTGCCATCACCCTCTTTAGATCTCTCCTGTTACTTGTGTTCTGTTTCTGTGGTTTCTGTGCCATGAATTTACCACCACTTTTAGGCTGGGAACACGATACAGCATTTTTACCAGTTTGTCATGCCGCTCAGATGAAGCATATGGAGCAATGTCGTATTAGTATGTACACACCCTCAATTCTGTTTTATCATTTCAAAGCACGTTGCATCGTTTGATTCCATTTTCTAACCTTCCTAATTTAACCAATTAACAATGAAACAATGTCAAAAGAACAGATGTTAAATAGAGATGAAAATCCACGTGCAATGTGTCAATGGATCGTATCCACAGTTAGAGGCTAGCGTACGGAATTGGTGAATCGCTGGTCTGTAGTTTGCCGCTTCGTCTCTACTTCCACTTTTCTGCAGAGAGACAATATTTGCTATTTTCCAGTTTTCTGGAAGCCCCCCTTCCCCCTGTTTATCATGGGTGCCAACTCTCCCTGAATATCAGAGAGTCTCCCTGAAGAGCGGGTGACCTCCCTGACTCCCTGAAGTGTTGGCCAATCTCCCTGATGCTAATTTAGTTACAGAAGTCATTGCGGTATGATGACAGAATTTAGAAATTGTGTCCTATTTCCTTGCATTAAGGTCTATGGAGGTGGCAGATGAAGAAGTCATTGATCTCCTATACACAGTATGCAAAATAAATACTGAAAATATTTATTCAGTGACATTTTAACAATCAATAAATACTGATGCTGCTATTCTTATTGAGAAATAGTGTTCCTAGCAGTGTTAGACACACCCATGGGTAGAGCTATTCATAGGACACACCCCTTTGAAACTACAGGACACACCCTTTTGGTGCAGTCTGGATAGCGCTATCAAATCTCCCTGATATTCATTTAAGTAGGCAACCATGCTGTTTATTAGTGACTGATTGCATAATTCAGTTAATGATTTTGTCAGCTCCCTTCTAAGCACTTGCTCCTCAGTGAAAGTAGTAGCAATGGCCTCCTTTGTAATAATAGCCTTCCTACTTAAAAGTGGACCCTTCCCCTCTCTTTCTTTTGTGAATATTGAACATAAATACTTGTTAAGATGATCTGCCACAGCCCCTTCACCCTGAACAAGAACTCTCCCCAGGTAGATTAAAATCTCCCATGATTATTACCTCCCCTTTTAATGACATTTTATCAATGTCTTGCAATGGTACATTGGGCTGGATCCAGACCTTGTTAAGTGCATGAACTTAGTTACTCCTGGGCTAAACCATGTTGAATTCAGGGGTAGCCAAGTTAATTGTATACTTTGCATGCAGGGATATATCTTTAAATTGCTTACTGCACACAGATAGTGACCAGCTTTACTATCACACTGTTATTTAGATTTGGGATAGGAAACATCACCTCCCAACTCTAATACTGTTTGCAACAGATGAAATATGACTCCCCTGCAATCAACATGGTTTAGCCCAGGAGTAACTAAGTTCATGCACTTAACAAGGTCTGGATCCAGCCCAATGTCCATTTCCTCATCTTGGGCTGAGTGCCATAGGACTACCTTATCTAACCGTGCAGCGTTTAATTCTTCAGAAGGAAACTACGCACAGACATTGCCCCCCCCCGGCTCATCTAAGTCCCCCCCCTCCCACTTCTGCCTAAACACTTCATTATTCTCCCTCTTTCTAACTAATCTAATCCACATTGCGTAAATGTCAGACTACGCATGTATAGTAGGTCAGTTTCTGAGTATACGCACCTAAGAAGCAGAATATGAATATGGCCCCTTGTTCTGGTGGCCTATATATCACTCCAGTACAAAGAATAATTCCCTGGGTTTCTATGGTTACCCAAAGTACCTCAGTTTTTTCTACTATTAAAGTTGAAATGAGCCCTTCCTTCACATACATTAATGCGCCTCCTCCCATCTTTCCCACTCTATCCTTCCTAAATGAAGTGTTATGTATACCCAGATTTACTGTTATGTGATTTCTAGTTTTTAGACAATTATTCTTAGTCTAATGATGCGTTTAGTGATTGTAATGTATATATTTTTTTTGCTAGTTGTTCTCTGCTGAGTACTTTGGACAGTATTCACACCTAAGAAGCTTTGGCTTAGATGCATAGATTTCGGAAATGACCTACAATTACTGCGCATGCATAGTAGGTCATTTACACACTCTACATACCAGTTAGGTACGTAGTTTAGTTACAGAAGGCCTAATGCCCCCTCGCGGAGTGTTTAGTTAGAAGTGGGAGGGGGGAGGGATTTATATTAGCCGGTAGGGTAATTTAAGAAGGAAACTACGCACGGTAAGATAAGGCAGCTCTGTTTTACCTAAAAACGAGGGGTTGATTAGGGACAGGACGGGTCTGGATCTGTCCGCTTCTAACTCACTCTTAAGCGTGAATACAATCCCTTGTGACACCTTACAAAAAGATAATATTCAACACTGCAAATTTATAGTAGGACTAAGGGTGATTTATAGTCTGATAAATAATAAGGATCTCCAGTATCTGGACACATGTGCAATACCAGCTCATATCTCACCTTATCTCTTATATAGAATGTTGTATCATTTATTTGCACATAAGAACTATGGAAACAATGTTGAAGCATTAATGAATATTAATAAATACATAGTGTCTCATTTATCATACCCCTGCACTAAGGACATTTTTATATTTAGCAAATAAATGTGGTTTTCTTCTCTGCCTGCCATAGGAGAATTATACATCTGTACTTTTTACACTTTAATCTTTCCTACCATCTTGATTGAAATTGATCAAGAGATGTTGTTAAAAACTTCCTCTTATATGCATAAAAACAGCATTGAAACAACATGACATTTATTTATATTTCATTCTTTAATATATTCACTATCTGCCATGACATCCAAAATGTAATAGTGTTATCATTTATAATAAGCTATGTTTTCGGCCAGGCTCTCTCCCTTGTGGCACAGTGGTGGCTGTTATTGGTGATAATGCAATCAGTACCAGACTGCAAACACATTACTTGCTTTGGGCTACTCCATTTATGAGTTTTGTAGTGTACTTTGTGCTCAGTTAAACCTTTCCCAGGAGAAAAGTTTGCATGGTGAGAAATTGCATGGATGGCGAGCTCACCTGCCGGGAAAAAGTTGAATAGGGCTTCAAAAATCATTACAACTGTGTTTACTTGCCAGTTAGCAGCTACTGGCTTCCTGCAGAGATCAAACAATGACATCACCCATGCAATGTCCTACAGAAAGTGTGTATGACACATCCTGTGAATGGGTGATGTCAGCTCCATTGTCTGATCTCTGCAGGAAGCCAGCAGCGACAGTCAGACGGAGGCAGAAAAGCCAGTTCTCTGAGTATCCCCTTTCTTACCTCTTCTGCCTTGCACAGGAAGGCGCAATGTTTTGGTTTAGAGGGAGGCACCTAATACCCTGTATAAAACTCACTTATTCATACTATGAAAACGTCTGTGTTGAAACTGCTATAGGGCACAGCTGTTTTATTCAGGCTAAACTCAATCTTACAGGTAATAGAATATTTGCTTTAATGATAGGATATTTAATTTTTTTTTATTGTCAAACATCCATAAATAAAACTTGACTTCTGGCCATGAAGTTGCAAGATGAAGGTTGTGTCCAATTTGTATGCAGAGAACATTAATCAAATAAGAGAATTCATTTTAAAATGGTCCTGGCAGTAATTGTCACCTTTCTGCTGTTCATATATTTCCATTAGACATTACTGTCATTTGATGGCACGCCGCCCAGTTCTGCAGCCAGATTCTCTCTGTTGTGTTAGACTTTTTTCTTTCTACGCAGGTGCCTTCTCTGTAGGAGCAGACGCACACAACATGTGGCAGCTGCCACATAGATGTAAATATTTTATATCCAGGCGTATTGTATGAAAACAGTAAATGTGGGCGGACTGCATCATTGTCTCCACTGCAGAGGAATAACTGCATGGAGGACAGAGGACTCTGCCACAGCTGCTTATGAGGAACATACATGGGAGATATGAGGCAGTTGACAGCGTTTTTTGGGTTGGGTCATTAGACTCCAAGGGTCTGATCAAGACTTGAATGTGTTGGATGGACATTCTGTGGGAGGGAAGGAGTGGATGGGTGTAGTCATTGTACCATACAAGTTAGCCTAATACAGACAGACCTGAACGTTATTGGACGTTTGTGACTAAACATCAGCCACAAAGATGATCAGACAATTACAGAAGCATTTTAATTTCCAAATGCAATGTATGGGAATGTTGATGTAATGGGCTGTGAGTAATTTATTTTATATATATATATATATATACAGCCATTACATCAGGAGTCTGAATGTACGCATCACATTTCTGTACGTTCAGTTCTATACGATAGGGTGTGCTTCCAATCCGTCCGACTTCCCATGAAGAGGGTGGGGGGGTGGTTTAAATGATGCAGTATAGGAGGGGGAAGCACTTCCGCACATGTGAGTGTTCTGTGCGCTTCTAGATCCACATGGGAAATTTAAGGTAGGGTTATAAAGACGGATCTAGGCTAACGTCTGCATGCAAGGGGGGTGTCTGGGAGTACACTGCCTGCTTCTGAGCAAAATTTCGGATCAGGACCATGTTTTTTAGTTTATTTAACAAATAGATTAATATACCTTTAGTTTCCTTCTGGATGAGTATTAATACAGAAGAAAATGATGTCTGATATCATTAGACTTAATACTTGACAAGCCGTTGTATTGTTCCTTCTTTGTGAGATTAAATTGTCGTGTTTCACCTTTAAATGATGAAGTTAGTGCAACAGATTCTTAACTCCTACTATTGGTTTGTGCATAGGTATATTGTGGAAACAGCTGCACTTGAAGGTGTCTGTAGCGTTTGGAAATGGCTCTACACATAAACACATGTTACTGTGCATTCTTTGTTATTTTTGACACTGCCTAGGGCTACGCCTGTCATATTCCATCTGTTAGCTGATTCGTCCTAGTAACCTCCTCCAGTGTGAGATATTACATGCGCTTTCCAGGAAAATGTTACCATGGGCTTCAATTTTAAACTAAACTGATGTACATTGTATGGAGGCGTTCATGCAAGCATTTTATCACCAGTCTTATTTTATATAACCCAACCTTGGCCTTAGTGTTCTAAATAAACAATCTACCTAATAGTGGTCATTGATGTGATAACATCTATCTGATTTACAGTGCATCTCCCAGCTCATGTTCTGTTTCTCTTTCCATCCCTGGGTATTCACACATCCAGCATGGAAACCATTTGTACTCTGTCCCAGGAGCCAGGAAACTGACGTAGCTATTGGCGGATTGCGTTAACAATTTCCTTTGCAGTTCAGCTTTTTTTTCCAATGGAAACACACAAGAAATGAACAAAGCTAAAGAACACTGAAAGATATTTACTCTAACACCCTATAAATAACAGACAAATTGATACTTTGTATAACTGAGTACACAGTATAAATAATTTCATATGTTTACCTTTAAATTAAATTAAATGTTTAAATATATGATATAAATGTGTCACAATGTAGGAGTGTTATAAAAGCTGGTGTGACACATTGGCCAAAATAGAGACTATACTAGATATTATAATGTTTTTTTTCCCCCAAAAATCAAGTTTTTGTTATTTTTTAAATTGGATTTAGCAATTAGAAACTGTTTCTGAACTCGTTAATGTAACGTTTCCTCCACTTTGTTTTTAGTGATCTTGGGCGGGATGCAGAGCTGACTTACATACGCCACATACGTAAATCCGCTCTGAATAGCGCAATACCTATTCTTCTGCAATGGAACTCAGATGCCCGATGCTGCGTTCCGTGTGGAAATCAGTTTCTGCGGCAGGGGCGGGGCCACCCACCAACCGTACCAGTCATGCTTGTTGGGTGACCTTAGGCATTTAAGTCGTACAGAAATGGCTGGGTTTAGCCCTTATGTATGATCCACTATTCCACACACACATGGATATGGATATGGATATAGGTGACACACCAGTCATGGATTCACTCTCCGTGCATAGGAGAACACGGGGAGTGCCCTGCTCTCCTATGTATTGTGTTTGAGAAATTCGTTGCGGACACTACATACAGAATTTCTTTGTAAGTCTGGATCCGGCTCCTTGTTGAGATGTGTCGGAATCTTCAGAGACCGAACATTCATTTTTCTTATCATATGGCATTGACCACACTGTATACAAGTTGTTAATAAGCTATGAGGAGTAGAAGATGGCAGAAGTAATAGGAGTATGGAGCAATGACTTGTCTAGGGCAGTGAACAAGTCTCTAACCAAGGCATCATTTTCCAGAAAGAATGTTTCTTTTCAGACTCATTTTAAGGTGTTTTCTTTAGAAATTGGAAAATGGAAGTAATTGGAAATAAATGACAAGAGTCAGAGTTTGAAAACAAGTGGAAATCAGGTGGAAAGTTACACCCGGGCAAAACACGTTAAATTTAATGGAAAGGCAAATTAATTTAGCTTATTACACTAGATACTGACCAGCTTTACATTTACACTGTTATTTAGACTTGAGATAAGAAACATTACTTCTCAAATCTAATTCTGTTTACAATATATGATATATGCCTCCCCTCCAATACATCATTGTTTTGTCCAGGTTTAACTATCCACCTCTATTTATTTGGATCTGGGTCCAATCCAAAACGTAGATTTTCTTTTATGTTATCATTTTTTCTGTTAAATAATAGATATGGCAGTAACACAATCATAGGTCATCCTAGTTTTTGTTTTAATGTTATTTCTTTTTTTTTTAAAGAGATACCACTTGTTACTGTGGTGGGTGGGGAGCAGGGGAGCTGATAGATTGGTACTTTCCTTGCTATAAGAGATACAGTTGTGGAGCCTCTGTAAAGTGCGGCATAATTTCCTGTTAGCGAGAGGTAGAGACATCAATGGAGCCTTTATATGCTGATTGTGCACACAGTGCCCTTCCATCAGATCATTCACATCCCTACCACAAGCTACCAACCCTACTGGGGCCATTGGGGATCCTTTTATATGATGGGCACCCTGATTGTTAGGTCCTAGGTAACTGTCTATTTTGTCTATGCCTGGGGTAAGATTGGTATGGGGTGGACTGGGATCCTTAAGATGGGTACACACTGGAGATATCCATTAATTATCAGGCATATCACACAATAAGTGTCATAGATCCAATATCTTATTTGTGTGTACTGTCCAATGATGCTTCAGAATTGTCTGAAACGAAACAGTATTGAGTTGATTTTAGCAACAGGCTAAGTTTTATCAGCAGTGTCATTATGGGCCGTATTCAGAGATCCGTTTTTTAAGTAAATTCCATGCGTATTTTTAGGATCGGATCAACTGCGCATGCGTAGTAACTTTATGTACGTAGTTTACATAGACTATACGCACGGACGTGCCTAACGGACGTACATGTGAATCGCCCTTGGGGACACACGCACGGAAATCAGACAAACGGGAAAATTTACATAAAAGTGGGTGGGGTGGGCGTTTAAATGAACGCATGGAGGCGCAGTTATCAAGAATGGCACGGACCCTTTATAAATCATTGGTACGCCCTCACCTAGAATACTGCGTTCAGTTCTGGAGGCCATATCTCCAGAAATACATAAATACATTAGAGACTGTGCAAAGAAGAGCAACTAAAATGGTCCATGGCCTTTGTAACAAATCATACCAAGAAAGGCTAGAGGAACTAAACATATATAGCTTGGAGCAGAGAAGGGAGAGGGGGACATGATAGCAGCTTTCAAATACATCAAGGCTTGTGACCAGCTAGAGGAGGGTACCATTTTCCAAAAGAAAAGGTGTAATAGAACACAAGGGCATGGATACAAACTGGAGGGTGGTAGATTCAAAGGAAATGTGCGGAAAAATTACTTCACTGAAAGGGTGATAGATAAATGGAATATTCTCCCATCTGAGGTGGTGGAGGCCAATACAGTAGAACAATTTAAACAGTATAGGTTTAAATAAACAAATGGGCAGACTAGATGGACCATGTGGCTCTTATCTGCCGTCACTTTCTATGCTTATAGGGTCAGTATAGTTTTCAATAAACAAATGGTCAGACTGGATGGGCCATGTGGCTCTTATCTGCCGTCACTTTCTATGTTTCTATGTTTCTATGTTTCTATGGACGGAGCACATATATGCATGTAAGTACACACGTGAAGAACAGAGTGGTCTATATACTGATAAGTCACAGACCACATGTCCGGGAGAGGGGAGTGTCAGGGTTGTTGGTGGGTGTTTCCTTGCTCCGGCCGTGCGTGTAATTGCGTACCTTTAAAAAACGGAACTCTGAATAGGCCCCAATGTCGGGAGAAATCAAAGCGCACTAACACTGCACGATTCCCATTCATCTTCCTGCTGAGGACCGACTATGAGGCTGTGTTTATTTTTGCAGCATAGGGTTTTGGGCAGATACACTGAGAAATACTGGGAGTGTGATGGGTATGGGGGCATCGTAATGCAGGTCAGGGCTTCAGATCATTAGTATAGCCTTGTCAAAATGGCATTAAGTCCAGTGTGTAGCCAGCTTTAGTCATTGGGTCACTGCAATAGTGATCCAACTCTCCTTTATCATAATAAAGAAATGTTATAAATGCATTACAGTAGTGACTAACATTCACTTTCATTTTAATACAAGTAAAATGGTTATTGTATTTGTTTAGCTTTGTTCCAGCCACTGTTATGAAAGTTTAGATAAACAGTACATTTGTGATCTTTTAGTTTCTGTAAAACATATGCAGAACACAATGTATTTCACTTGTATTAGATACATAAGATGTCACCTTAATATGGGTGCATTATCATATGTGGTGATTCAGCACACTGGAGTAATCTACTTCACAATGGTCTCACAGTAAAATGGTAATCTGAATGTCATTTCCTGTCATAGAGGGATTAGTTTGCCTCAGTGTATGGGGCAAGTATGGCTATGTAATTAAAGATGTGAAGCTCTTAGCTCTTATCTACTTAGAATACGTTAAGTGTGTATGCAATTCAGAGTAAGGACCTGATTGTCGGCCTCTTCATCCATTTTCTTTCTGGTTTAGCTGTGAGTGTGGCTCTCATTTTCTCCAGTACATTGACCCGGTGCTGTATTTCCTATATCTCCTGTTTACACCAGTGACAGTGCATAGGATGCATGCATATCACAGCTTATAGAAATCACTGCTTTGTCAGATTATGCTTCAGCATTCAGGAGCAATATGGACCAATATGGTCAGGGATAGAAAAATAACAATTCAGTGTTTATAAAGAAATAACATAAAACAAATCTAAGATATAAAGAGCTCTAACCCACATCTCATTGTATTACTTCCTTCTTTCATAGGCTACCTGAATTCATCATGTGCCAATACAAAATGCTTCCCCTCCCAAACACAAGTAACATAAATAAAAGTGTACAGGTACAGAAGCCATTGTACACTGACTTACAGAAGCAATGTCCTTTTTATAACATAGCAGTTCTTCCCAGGATTACTTCAGGTCAGAAGTATGTGATCTTGTTCATCGCAGGCCTGACAGAGAATCCTTCCCTGGTGCTGGCTGATCAACAATTGAATGGAATCATGGTGCCCCCTAAACACTCCACAAACACCAATCCTGGGAGCCTAGTAATGTAAATAGGTATGACC
>WWET01001097.1:252698-262999 GCA_011038615.1 Limnodynastes dumerilii | reverse complement strand
GTATTTTGGACTCACGTAAAATTGGCACGCCCACACGTAAGTATTTACGTGACACATACGTGAATGGCCCATACGTTCACAATTACGCTACGTTACTGAGCGTATTTTCTATGGTGCGCATGCGCAGTACTTACCAAAAGGCGATTTTACGTCTCTGCCACGCGTAAATTCGCGGATCTGGCCCATTACTCTTATCACCTATTTTGGGCCAATGGTAAATGGACACAGATTACTAACATATGTAAGTTCATTGGAAGTTGCACGCACTCAATAATCAATAAAAGAAACCTTTCAAACATAAAAGACAATAACTATCTAAATAATAGAAAGAACTTTATTGACAAAGATGGGGAGTTCTCTGATTTAGCAATATAGCATTTGTTTCTAGGGGCCAGATCCAGAGCTACGACCGCTAGGATATTTACGCTAGCCAGAGTAGTAAAAACCGCTGTTCTCATGCGCGCAGCAGATGTTACGACCCGAAACTCTGAACATAGTTACGAGCTTACGATCAACAGCATAACTATGGATGAAGGGGCGTGCCAGCCATACAACGCCCGCAATTACGCTTCGGAGGCGGGGTGAGGCATTTAAATTGTACAGTATGGGCGCGCTTAGGTGCGTAAGTATGTGCAGCCATTATGGTCGACAGCAGTTACGCTTGGAAAAGTTAAGGTCGGGTTTGGAAAGCGTAAAACGGAAAAAATACCTACGACCGAGGGGAGCGCATAGTAAATACGCTACGCGTTGAAACGTAAAGGGAACGTAGGTCTGGATCCGGCCCTAGGTTTCAAACACCACTGCTCTCTGTTATCACTATACAGAAATGGCAACAACAGTATGAATTCTATCCCCTGTTATATACAACGCGATCGCTAGCCCTAACCCAGGTATATAGGGTGAACCCAAATCTTTCCTTCTTTGCATGACTATAAAATGTGATAAATACACGCCATAGTGTTTTATTCTAGAAATGCAGCACAAGTTTTTAGAAGAGAATTTCTCCTATTCTATCTATTCTATTCTCATGAATGCGAGTAGAGTAAAACCAAAAAAGATATTTTTGTTAGTCCCCAGACTTTATTCTTATTCTGGTTTATCTGTGTTGTAGTAAAACAAAAAAGGTTCTTGAATATCATTCATCTCATGTTAAGCGGTTTTACATAAACCTTGGATTTAGAAACCATGGGGAGAGTCTCAAGATTTTTGATGAGGGACAAAAAAAAAGCTTTGGCGTTGGCTCCGTTGAAAAAATTAACAGCTTGTGGCGAGGTATCTAATNTAACAGCTTGTGGAGAGTTCACTAATAGATTAACACAGTGGTTCCCAAACTTTCTCAGTTCGAGGCACCCTTAGGGTCTCCATATTTTTTTTCAAGGCACCCCTAAGACAAAAATACAATAGAAAACAATAGGAAATAGAAACATTCCGAGGCACCCCAGTGAGAGCGTCGCGGCACCCCAGGGAGCAGCGGCGCACAGTTTGGGAATTACTGGATTAACAACTTGAGAAAATCTCAACAAATCGAGAACTGGTGGTAAAGTAATGGTGTTATGATTATTCTGGGCAGTATTCAGAGAACCGTTTTCACTGCGATTTCCGTGCGTATTTTTAATTGCGCATGCATAGTAACTTTATTTACGTAGTTCACATAGACTATACGTGCAGAGGTGCCTCACAGATCCGGACGTGAATCGCACGTGGGTACATACGTCCGGATCTCCGACTTAAAAATACGCACGTAAGAATTGAAATAAAAAAAGGGGGGGGGAAGCATTTTAATGAAGGAATGTGGGCGTGACTGTCATGATACACACATACGCAGGACATATACGCACGGGAATGCACACGGAAAGTAAGTCTACGAGAGCACGGATTACCGAGGGGAGTGATTGGGGTTTTGGCGGGTGTTACTTGTTACGTTCGTGCGTTTATTTGCAATCTTGTTTTCAATCGGATCTCTGAATGTGGCCCTCTGTGAGGTTCTTTCACTCTGCATGGAAAAATATATGCATTAGATGAACATGAAACAACAAAGAACCAAAGGACAAATAGTATGCCATGACCTTATCTTACTAATATTCAAGGGAATGGTACTTATAGAAGGCAAATTATATCAGAATTAACTTCCTTAAAGTTGCAAACATAGCCAGATAGGCAGCTCTTCCATTTCTATGTATAGCAAACTACTTTTCAATATTTAATGATGCAAAATGTATCCTATTTAAAGTGCATATAAAATCAATCTTTCCAATGCTAATGTAAAAGATGTTTCTTTTTTTGCTTAATTTTTATGTTCATATCTTTCATCTTTTTTTGTCTGCTGTGCTTTTTGAAGTAGGTCATTCATCAAGGGACGCAAAGTGATTAAAGAGCCATTTTTTCAGTAGAATTTGTAACTTTTCATTTCTGTTGAATTAGTTACATGCGAGATACATCCCCAGAAGATTTTCACTGGTTTGGGACACAAAATTGAATTTGATAATAATACGCCTACGCTTGCTAATACTGAATTACTTAGGAACAAGCAGGAATATGCTTAAACTTAGGGTTACATATAATGAAGTTCCAAAGGGGAGTAATGGGGGTGTTGTCCATAGCAACCAATCATACTCTAGAATATATTTATAACATTTCTAGAAAATAATAGCTAGAATCTGATTGGTCTTATAGGCCACACACCCACATTTCCTCTTTATTAAATATACTCATTGGCTGCCTATAATGGAATGAAACATATACCCTGATTCAGAGATTGCATATAAGAGAGAAACCCTGTAGTTTTCAGGGGGAGTCAAATTAATGTTTTTCTTTGCATGCAGGGAGAATACTTGGCTTTTGCTTATTGCACACAGATACTGACCAACCTGACCCCCTCCATTCGGTACAAAATACTCTGCTCCTGCTCTTCCTTCCTAATCTGATTGCAGTCACCTGTGTTATACTAGTTATTTGAATAGAAAGGTGTGTAACACAGGTGACTGCAATCAGAGATTAGGAAGGAAGAGCAGGAGCAGAGTATTTTGTACCGAATGGAGGGGGTCATGTTGGAGGGTATGCGGTTACTGAGATAGGTGTAGCACAAAAAGGAGTTTGTTTAGCTCAGTGTTTATTTACATTAAATGAATATAAATTAGCCATTGTTGGAACTATATTATATTAATGCCAAGTATATAAATGCTTATGGGAGTAGTGCCAAGGAAAAACCATAGTATATATATTACTTTATTAAATGTTCTGCTCTTTGTACCAAACCACTGATATTTTTTCGCAAGAAAGATTTCTATTTGTGGATACGCAAAAAGGAAGAAGAGATAATACAGTTACAGATACAGTTATTCATTTATAGTGCCAAGAATAGCAATAACTCTAAATCTTGGTGCGTTATATGAAAACCACTGACTGCTGGGCTGAGAGGCAACTAGAGTCGCAGCCAGAAGTAGCTTTTTGGGCCTCTGTATGGTTTGTAGCTCAATTGGAGAAAATAACATACCATGGGCCAGATCCAGAACAACGCTTGTGAATGAATTTACGCGTGGCGGAGACGTAAAAACGCCTTGCGCACCATAGAAAATACACTCAGTAACATAGCCTAACTCTGAGCGTATGGGCCATTCACGTATGTGTTACGTAAATACTTACGTGTGGGCGTGACAATTTTACATGAGTCCAAAATACGTCTGAAATACGTTAAGTAGGCGGGGGTTTGTATTTAAAGTGTACAGTATGGGCGTGCTTAGCTGTTTAAATACGTGTTGGCCATACGTACGTGTGCGGATCACTGCGGTTACGTTGGCAAAAGTTAAGGTAGGGTTTGAAAAGCGTATCTTGACAACATACGTACATTCAAGGGGTGTGCCCAGGGGAGTGTATAGAAGGTACGCACACGAAAATACGCTATGCGAGTAAACGTACGGCAAACGTAGTTCTGGATCTACCCCCATTTCATGACAAGGAGGATAAATTTCTCCAGATCTGGACGACATAGGGCCGGATCCAGAGCTATGCTTTTACTACACTGAGGTCTCACGCTAGCGCACCCTCTGTGCACTCCCCTCCGCACTCCCCTCTCATGTATGTATTTTAGGCGCCTTACGCTTTCCATACCCTACCTTACCTTTACGCTGCGTAACCGCTATCGGATGTACTTCCCACATGTAGCTACGCTGCTAAGCCCATACTGTACGATTTAAATGCCTTACCCTGCCTTTGAAGCGTAAATACTGGTGGCGTATGGCTGGCACGCCCCTTCGTAAGTTGATACGCTACTGACACGTGACTGCCCCTTACGCTATGTCTTACGTGGCGTAACATCTGCTGTGCGCATGCACCGTAAGTACTAATGTGTGAATTTACGCTAGCGGCTAGCGTAAATTCACTCACGGACGTTGTTCTGGATCCACCCCATGGTGCTTCCAAAACAGACCCCTCTACTCAAACCTACTCCCCCTACCCCTTCAGGTGAAGACCTTTCACCAATTGCACATACCCTCAACTTATCCTTACTGTAGCTCTCTGTCTCTTTTTCACTCCTCCTAAATGGTCTCCAACTCATACCGCGCAGCATAGTTCTATGCTTCCTATTGTTGCCAATAATAGCATACATTTTTTGTATCGTATTCAATGAAAGATTCATGTTTTGTTCCCATTTTGTGCAAGACCAACAATAAACTTATTAAAAAAAATAAAAAAGGAAATTAAATTGAGACATTACATTTTATTGTTTCAACTTTATTTAACTACCGGTACTTAGAAATGTACACTGACATACATACACAAGTAAATTAGGAATATATGAATGAATGTAAATTTAATGCAGCCCTCAGCTGTGGACCACACGTCTATTTATTGACTTTACAAATCCTAGAAGAAGAGACTTTCCAGATGCCTAAAGGAAGCCGGACATAGAACTTCAAAGCAGTGAAATGTCTTAGATGATCCTTCTGACAGAAAAACCCCCTTTGTTGCTGAAACCATCTATTTTGTTTTCCCAGCAGGCAATGGGATTTTAGAGCACATGATTGGTAGGTCAAGCAGCTGGCGAGAGGCGAGTGTGTTCTGCAGGCACTGGGTTTTAGTGCCTGCAGTTGAGGACACAGACGTTGCTTGGCCAGCTGCCGCAGAGCTTTATTAGCAGCGGTGGACCAGGCAGTGTGGGGTAGATCCAGACCCGGTAGCGTTGTTACGCTAGCCACTGACGTAAAATCATCTATTTGTATGTACTGCGCATGCGTGCGCCAAATGTTACGCCATGCAAGCATTGAACGTGTGTACCATCAGCGTAGCTACGAAGGAAGGGGTGGGTCAGCCATACAACACCCGGAAATATGCTTTGGAGAAAATACGCTACGCGATGAAACGTAACAAGCACTTAGGTCTGGATCTGCCCCTGTGTCCGCAACTACTCTCCCCTTACTTTTGGAGCGGTGCGACAACCCCCCCCCCCCTTCCCCGCATGGTCGTACCACTGAAATGGGTCTTTAGCTGGCACTGGTACTAATCATAGATTGGGACTGGTCAGTGGTACTTGACCTCATTCCATAGTGCGTAACTGGTACACAGCATAAGAAGGATAAAAACCACTGCTAGAATAATGCCCTGATTGATAGAAATAAACCACACACAACAACGTCCTTTCTTGTAATATGCTGCTTTCATGAAGCCAGTTGCATCAGCAGATAGGGTAATAGGTGTTCAAAGATTCCAGCCTGTAATTCATGAGACAGTCATGACAAATTCTGGCAGCCAAAACAGCATGGGGATGGTTTTACAGATGGACACTTCTGTTGTGACAGCTGAGGGAGAATGTGTGGCATTTTAATAATAATCCAGAATTGTCCACAATCCCCACAGTCTGGCACACAAGTACAACTTTCCCAGAGGTCATGTATTTATTTCTGACTGTCCTCCAAGTTTTACTGTATTGATTCTTTGGGTAGCATATTAAAACCACTCGGGCATACTGTGTAGAGTTAGTGCTACTGTAACTGTAATTGTGCTTGTCATTTTTTTGTTTTATTTTGCAGCTCTGAGTAACATGGTCACATAGAACTCTTCATAGGTGAATCATGTGTTGATATTCCTATCTATATTATTATTATTATTATTATTATAATTGTATTATTCACCAAAACATGCTACAATGGGCCTGATTCAATTAAACGCAAATAAAAAAAAAAAACACGCGGATATAAAATACGCACCGTTCGCGCGAAAAAATAACCGCTATTCAATTAGAAATGTCCCACCGCCTCCAACGCGCGTTAAATGAACCATGAGCGTATTTGTTAGCACTCATTTTTGTGCTTACCTCACGTTATAAAATACGTGCGTGTATTTCTGTATCTTTACCCATGCAACACAAATGTCAGCACAATCACTTCCCATAAGCAGCCCTGCCGTCATATGTCTGTAATAATCTATTTAGGACCTTCTGCACTTGAATGTCAAAAATTAGACTGCAGCAACTCAGTAATAACGTATTATTGTAGAAGAGAATAATATAAAATAACTTTTTCTGATTGTTGTTTTTTTAAAAACTTCTGCCAGCGTCATTTTTCACTTTTCAATCTTCTCTTCTACTTTTTAGTAATTTTTTAACCTACAGCTATGTATCTGAGTTGCCGGCTGCATAGATTTATGTGGAGTATCACATTTCTGTTGCCACTGTGCTGGGAGGTGATCAGGAGCATAGAGGAGCTGTACTGATGTAAAATAACGTGCAAATTTTAACGCGTGTAACGCAATTGAATTGCAAAAATTCGCACTTGCAATGCATTTAAATAGGGACAAAAAATACGCGCGATAGACCAAAAAAATACACGAAAAAAAACGTAATCGAATCGGGACCGAAAAATCCTCGTGAAAAAAATATGCAAATTAGCAAAATACGCGAAAAAACGCGGAAAAAATTCACTTTGCGCTTAATTGAATCAGGCCCAATGACTGAGTTTGGCATTGCTGGGATTGAGAAAGACTTACAGGTGTTTAAGATTCTCCCTCCACATATAGGGGTCGATTCAATGACGTTTCCTAGCATAGCATATTTACGCTAGCGTATTTATATTTATATATTTATTTATATCGTTTTTGAAAGCAGTATAAAAGCATTCTTTGGATTTGTCCTGGGCTACATAAACCTTACATACCGGCAGCAGAAGTAACATCAAGGGCCTGATCCAGAGATACGTTTCCATTACGTTTACTAGCGTAGCGTACTTACTATGCACTCCCCCTGGCACTCCCCTCGCATGTACGTACTTTGGCCGTTTTACACGTTCCGAACCCTACCTTAACTTTACACAGCGTAAGTACTGACGTGGCGTTACATCTGCCGCACATGCGCAGTAAGTACTAATGGACGCTCTTACGCTAGCAGCTAGCGTAAAAAATCGATCGCGTGCCTAGTTTAGGATCTGGGACATAGTCCAAGATTATCATCATCACTTATGCTACTGTAGTTATTGTTCAGTGTAATGGCATTAAAGACATTTTTAAATAATCTATGTATAGAATTATAGATAATGTGTAAATGTTTAAAAAATATATTTTCTAAAAATAAGCTTCTATAAGCTGGCTATAGTGTGGGTGAATATACAGAGCTTGGATGAATGTGTGCTCAGATGGTCTGATAGAGAAAGCTCTCAGGCCGCTGTGGCTGACTATATTAGGAGATCACTCAGTCTCTCTTCCTGAGTAATAATAATCTGTCAATTCAGGTGGATCGAACACACTATCGCTCAGTGCATGGCCAGGTTAGAGCACGGGGAACCAGGGCTAAAGAACTACTTATGAATTAGTTATCATGGCTACTTTCAGTCAGTAACGACCACATTCCTTGTCATAATCAGCTAATTGGACCGATTATTGTATAGTGTGTAACACTGATCGGTTTGTCAGCACGCCAACAAAGCAATCCAAAATCGCTCTTGCTGATAATCATATGGTTTGTGGAGCCCAAAGAAATCCAACGTCTGCTGGGCCTATCCTGTTAGGATCAGTGCAATCAATGGGGAGAGTGCCCTGTTTACTTGGCCGGTGTTTGCCCGCTATGCATGCTCCCCGGCGACCACAGTGTTATATCAGTTGACAGGGAGGCATAGTGTATGACTGGGTTAAGTAAAAAAATCGTGTTCTGAATTTATGAGTATTACATGCATTCCATTTCAGTGGGCCAGATCCAGACTCTCTTCCGACCACATATTGCGTGTGTGCATGAGCCACACTTCCAGTAGAGATATGGATCCTCGGGACCGAGACTACCGTACTGCAAGTGTTTCCAAAGACTTTCTGACAGTGGGATGGGGCGCTCAGTTAATATTGTGGAATGGGGGAATATATGCCATTAGTACAGTGAGGGGGAACTAAGCACCCTGCTTACCCTTACTATACAGACATTTTATGTGAGGATGCAGCAGAAGTGTTAAGGTTGGAGTCTGCTGATGGAATTCCCTGTGAGTGAGTGGATTGGCCTTCCTTTGCTCTCACGGAGGGAGCTACAAGCTCAGTGGGGACAGAAGTGTTTGGAAAATTTTGACACACCTGCACATTGCATGTTGCTAGGGTTACATCTTATTTACATGTATTATACTAGCATAAATGGGTCTTACAGTAAACCTAGTCCAAAAAGGTGTCCATTAATATTATTTAGAGAATGCAGTACCACTGGCCATATATTCACTTTATACTGTTAATGCGGCCCAGCCATTAATACATGTGTGAACAGTGGCAGCTATAGTTCTGACCTGTAAAATATTCCAACATTGGTGTCACAATCTCAGTCATCCCTCTTGCTGTGCTTATTGTGGAATAGAGAAAGTACAGTTTTGCTTGTTTACTGTGCTGAAATTGACAGCCAGAAGCCTGTAACTTACTTTTATATTTATTTACCTTTCACTAGGCCATTCCACATTTCTTCCTCTCGTTCGGTTGAGTGGGATGATTTTAACCAGACAGTTTCCTAATGAAAGCTTCCTACTAGGAGCATACAATGAGAAGCATGGTCTTGTACTGACGGCAGAGCAAATTTTGCTGCTGTTTTTCTTGATGACTTGTCACATATTTTTTTTTAGCTATATTTCATTTGGAAACGATCTGCTGACAAGGCAATTGAAGTATTTCCTGAGCAGTGCCTAATAATTGGAATTACTTTGGGAAACATGTCACATAGTTGCTTGTGAGGTTCCTCCAACAAGATCTGCACTGTTCTTTTTGCTCTGTGTTCCTTAAAGCTCAATTCCACCCTCTGAATTTTGTTGTGGTTTTTTTCTTTTGGTTTTGCTCTTGTGACGCACACGGTCATACTCAAAGACAAGTCCCGCAGATCTTTTAAACGTGACGGGTCCTGTGATGACTCTCCCATTGAGTTTTAGACAATATCTGCTTCTTTAGTCAAACAATTTGGGAACTGTGTTTAACGAACACTACTGACCAGATTCTAAATGGTGCTGAATGTACAGAGGTAGACTTAAAAAAAAAACACCCAAAAAAGCAATAGCAGACAAACACCTATTTTGTGTAAAGTTTACAGTGGTGTATACCCCCCTCCCCCCCCCATTCCCCCTACTCCCATTATGTTGTAAAGTTAAGAAAAACACAACACAATTTTGATACTTTATTTTATATATTTTTTTATACTTTTTATTGGTACAATGTTTATATTGAAACTCTTTGTGTTCCATGATTATTTAAATAACTGTTAATGTATATATTTCCTCATTGTACCACTCAGCTCTTTGCCTTGGTTAACATAAAAATAAATTTAAAAAAAAAGATTAAAAAAAAAACCCCTTCCCCTAAATACAACATTTTTCAAAGAACACAATGTTTAAAGCATACTAGTGACCTTCATCCAATATAAAGCCCTACTAGTGACCTCAATTCAAAATAAACAGCAAACTAGTGACTTTCATCTAATATAGAGAACATACTAGTGACCTCCAGACAATACAGAGAGCATATTAGTGACCTCCATCCAATATAGAGAGCATACTAGTAACCTACATCCATTATAGAGAGCATACCAGTGACCTCCATCCAATATATAGAGCATACTAGTAACCTCCATCCAATATATAGAGCATACTAGTAACCTCCATCCAATATAGAAAGAATACTAGTGACCTCCATCCAATATCAATTGCAGTGCCCGGTTAGAACTTCTAATATCCAAAATAGGGACATTGGAAAGTTCTTTTTTGGATATCCCTATTTCGAATACTCCCCACTTTAGAATTTTTTTTTAGAATGGGTGAGTATGCCGATCGGCATACTTCACCCATTCTCATTCGTAAATACCGCTG
>WWET01001097.1:228255-252466 GCA_011038615.1 Limnodynastes dumerilii | reverse complement strand
CAGGCTGCGGGAGATGGTGGGTTAGGGTCAGGCTGCCAGGAAGAGAGGGTTAGGGTCAGGCTGCAGGGAAGGAAGGGTTAGGGTACTTTTTTTTTTACTTACTTTTCGGATCACCGAAAGCTCGGTGCTCCATGGATCGATTTCTATGCCTCATTGAGGCATATGCAATTGAAATCCAAGCCAGTTCGAAACTGGCTGGGAGGAAACTGCCCTATCTAAATAGGGCCGTTCTAAGCGGGGACCCACACCCATCCAATATACAGAGCATAGTAGTACCTCTAAACAATACAGAGAGCATACTAGAGAAAACTATTGACCTCCATCCAATATAGAGAGCATACGAATGACCTCCAAACAATACAAAGAGCATGTTGCTTACCTTCAGATAATACAGAGAGCCTCTATAGCCCCATATAGAATGCATGCTAGTGACCTCCAGGTAAAACAAAGTGCATACTATGCACTTTCAAATACTACAGAAAGCATCTAGAGAACTTTGTACAGTATATAGAGCATACTATTGACCTTAGATAATACAGAGAAAATACTACTCACATCCAGACAAAACATAGAGCATATTAGTAACATCCAGACAATACAAAGAGCATACCGGTGACCTCCAGATAATAAAGAGAGTATCTAGAGACCTATATAGACCTATATAGAGAGCATACTACTGACCCTCAGACAAATGAGAGCACAAAATAGTAATCTCCAGACAAAGCAGAGTGCATACTACTCACCTCCATACAATACAAAGAGACTCTAGAGACCTATACACTATATAGAGAGCATACTACTCACCTCCATACAATACAAAGAGAATCTAGAGACCTATATACAAGATAGAGAGCATACTACTCACCATCGGACAACAAAAAGAGAATCTAGAGACCTATATACAATATAGAGAGCATACTACTCACCTTCAGACAATACAGAGAGACTCTAGAGACCTATATACAATAAAGAGAGCATACTACTCACCATCAGACAACAAAAAGAGAATCTAGACCTATATACATTATAGAGAGCATACTACTTACCTTCAGACAATACAGAGAGACTCTAGAGACCTATACACAATATAGAGAGCATACTACTCACCTTCAGACAATAGAAAGAGAATCTAGAGACGTATATACAGTATAGAGAGCATAATACTCACCTTCAGACATCAGAAAGAGAATCTAGAGAACTATATACAGTATAGAGCAGGGGTTCTTAACCACTGATATGTTTACCTCTGGTGGTATACAAACTATTGTGTGGTGGCACACAGGGCAACTGGGCAGTGTTGTAAGGTTTTACAACATCCAGAAATATTTGTATTTAATCAGGAGTCATACCAGGTGGCAGATGGTTTGAATGGCATTTGTAAAAAATGGATCCGAACACGGTGCTCCAAAAGGTAAGCCTAAACTTACCCCAACCCTTCCCCTAATTCTAACCCTAACCCTCCCCTTCAATTACCCTAACCCTCCCTTCCCCACAGCCTGAACCTAACCTTCCCTTCCCCACCTCCAGACCCTAGCCCTCCCTTTTCCCTAGCCTGACCCTAATACTCCCTTCTGTATAGCCTAACCCTTAGACCCCCCTCCTTGCAGCCTGACCCTAACCCTCTCTGATCGGCACACTCACCCATTCATTAAAAAAAATTCTAAAATGGCCCCCTATTCGAAATGGAGACAGACGAAAAGGAACTTTCGGCTGTCTCTATTTCTGAAAGCAGCCTATCATAGCGGGGACTGCAACCGGTACACATGATGGGGGTGATTCAGAGATGCGACTGCGAAAAGATCGCAAATATACGCAACTAAGTTCAGATCTTAGCAGGTTACAGCCCACTGTTTAAATAGCCACTCCTCTTGCAAACAGCGGCGGATCTTAAAGTTAGACCACCATTGAGCAACCCTAACTCTGCGCTGTCATTTGAGATCTTAAGGGAAGTAGTTGCGGTTATTTGAGATCCTAAGTGTCTGCCCGCGCCCACTTTCCCTCATCTTCCTGCCTCCCCCCGCCCATTTCCATGCAAACCCTTCAGATCTTAAACTTCTGCAGCATTTAAGATATTAAGTGCTTGCGATCGATTCACATGTCCGCGCTTAGCGAATTTAAGATCCTAACCTCTATGTAGACGGCGTTGCACTATTACTACGCATGCGCATTGATGCAAATTTTCTAAGATCCTAAATATACGCACCTAAGTAGCGATAATTACATATACAATACAATAGTTAATTTTACAAATTTGTAAAAAAAAAATAAGGAATACAATGAAAGCACAATGCAGAAATGAAGTAAAGTACAAAAATAGCAGAATAATATGTATGGAAAATAAAGAAGCAGGCTTTGAGTGTAGGATGGAGATGGGGAGGGTTGGTAAGCTTAGGTGGAGGAAGTGTATGCAAGCCTGAAGAAGTGGGTCTTAAGGGAACACTTGATGGATTGGAGGGTGCTGGATTACCTGACAGGTTGTTCCAATGCAGAGGGGCAGTCCGTGAGAAGTCTTGGATGCAGCAGTGAGGTAGTTATCAGGTTGGAGTTGAGGCGACAGTCACCAACAGAGTGTCAGGATGGAGTGTGGATGGAGATATGGGAGGAGAGTTAAGGAGCAGTGGAGGAAGAGACATCCTAATAGGATGTGTTGAGGAGCTTGAAGAGAATTCTGAAAGGGACAGGAAGCCAGTGTGGAGATAGACAGAGAGGGGTAGTAGAGGCAGGGCGGTGGGAGAGGAAGATGAGTTTGGCTGTGGCATTTAGTATGGATTGTTGAGGAGTGAGATGGACCAAAGGGATGCAAAAGGGAAGAAGGTTGCCGTAGTCTAGGCAGGAGATAACTAGAGTTAATTAGCATTTTGGTTGCATCTGAGGTTCAGAATGGACTAATGCGACCTATGTTGCAGAGGTGAAAGCCGCAGGATAGTGAGAGGGCATAGCTGTGGGGGGTGAAGGGGACTTAGGAGTCAAAGATGACGCCCAGACAGCGCAGCGCGCTTGGGTGGAGGAAGTGTTGGTGGAGTCAATGGGGAAACTAGGAATAATGGGTATATTTGAAGAAGAAAACACTATGATTTCCATTTTGTTCATGTTAAGCTTGAGAGAACGCTGGGACATCAATGAGGAGGTGAGCGAGAGGCACACATTGGACAGGAGAAAGGAGCAGAGATAGATTTAAGTGTCATCAGCATAGAGGTAGATGAAAGCCAAAGGAGCTGATGAGGTCACCCAGAGAGGAAATGTAGAACGAGAAGGGAAGGGGACCAAGATCCGAGCCCTGTGGAACACCAATGGGAGGAGGTGTGATAGGGGAGGAGGGGCTAGTGGTTGGGACAGAGAAGGAGTGGTGTGAGAGAAAGGAGGAGAACTAGGAGTGTTCAGTGACAGAGAGCCCATGAAAGTGAAGAGTATGGAGCATGAGAAGGTGATCAGCAGTGTCAAAGGCTGCTAATAGATTCAGAATGATGAGAAGAGAGAAGTGGCCCTTAGATTTGGCAGAGAGGAGTTTGTTTGTGACTATACCCAGGGCAGTTTTGGTGGAATGGAGGAGGGCGGAACCCAGATTGGAAAGCATCCAGGATGGAGTAGTTAGTGAGTTAGCTGATTACACGGTTTTAGACAAGCTGTTCAAGCAGCTTACAGGCAAGTTTGGGTTTTTAAGGATGGGAAATATAAGAGTGTATTTAAAGGGGGATGGGAAGAACACAAATGAGAGGGATAAGTTTAAGAGATAGGCAAGATGAAAGCAAGAAGTGAGACGTAGAGACTGCAGAAGGTGGTGGGATCAAGAGTGTGCACGTTAGAAGGGGAACGACAAAAGAAGGGAGTGGACTTCTTCAGCCGAGGTAAGGATAAAAGTAGACATTGGTGGGTTGCTTGGTAGAAGATGAGAGGGTAGAAATGGAGGAGAGGGTATGGTAGAGGAGATGGAGATCCTGATGAAGTCAATCTTGGAAGTGAGGGGAGGGCAGGCAGCATTAAGGGTGCAGGAGAGGATGTTATTGTAGAGTGAGGTAGCTATGCTATGGCAGGGCATAGTGGATATGGTGGCGAGAAGGGGATCAAGGGAAGAGGTGAAAGCTGAAGCGTCAAGGGAGTTGAGTCCGGAGAAAATATATTTAGGTGATTGGGGAGATGAAGAGAAAGACGGATGGCAGAAAGATATAAAGTAATGATCAGAGAGGGAAAGGGAGAGATGGAGAAGTCAGAATAGAGCATAAGCAGGAGAAAACAAGGTCAAAGCAGTGGCCCAGGTTGTGGGTGGGTGAAAAATTCCACTGTGATAGGCAAGGGAATAGAAGAAGGAGAGAATTCTGGTAGGGCTGGGTTCAGAGGGGTTGTCAAAGGGGATGTTGAAGTCACCAAGGATGAATCAGGGGAGGTTGGAAGAAAGAAAATGGGGGAGCCAGGCTGCAAAGTTGTCAATTAATTTAAAGGTGGGGCTAGGGAAGCGAACGACAACGTGTAGATGGATGGGGTGGTAAAAGCAGATGGAGTGGACCTCAAGGAAGCAGGAGAAGGATGGCAGGGAGCTTGTTGCAAATTTGTCATTCAATAGGGAGCAGGAGAAAGGGAGAGAGGGAAGAGGGATGATATGGATGAGATTGGAGGGGTTGAAGGAGCAAGCTGCGGCACAAGGAAGGGGGTGGAATGGGGGGTGAGGCTGGGAAGGGGAGGCTGAAGGAGAAGTGGGAGAGGGTAGGGGGTGAGTAGGAGAGGGGAGAGGAGGAAGGGAGGGGGATGGAGAGACCAGGGCCATAAGGGTAGGAAGGAGGCAAGTAGAAGTGATATAGGCAATAGAATGGGTCAGAAGGAATGAAACACTTATAATCACAATAAAAAAACCATAAATATAAAATTATAGCAATAAATAAAGAAATAAAGTAGTGCAAGGTTATTAGAAGTCCAAAGCAGTCACAAGAAACATCAAGCAGAGTATATTGCATATTGCAATGTGAGGGTAAGGATATCCAGAGGGAATGTCCAGGAAAAGCAGGTGAGGTAGAGAGTCACATACTTTAATGCTGTTAATTGAAAAAGAAGACCTTTCATAGATGGGTGGTGTTTTCCTCCTGTTTAATTCTGGAGTAACTCCAAATCCCAATATCAATTAAAAACTATCCCTTTTAAATCTAGACACTGAGGCAGCCACATACCCTAAGCTAATAAATAGGAATACAAACATGTTGTCACGCTCTGGGTATGTTTGGGATAAGTGGCGGGTTCCAAGGGCGGGTAGGACGATTGGCACAGTAGTGGAAGCTGGGAGGCCGGAGGTAGTGCTTGTGCATAAGAGGTAGGCAGAACTAAGTGACACAGGACGGTAAAGCGGACTGCTGGACTGGACTGGATCGCTCTAGAGACTGGACAGCAGACTGCTGGACTGGACTGGATTGCTCCAGAGACTGGACTGTACAGCGAACTGCTGGACTAGATCATATAAATGTTCCATCTTTGCAAATTATAATCAACTTCAAAAGCAAAAACAACCCTATAGTGACTGTTAAATCTTTGAGTTCCAGTTCAGCCATGAAGACTGGACTGGATAGCAGACTGATGGACTGGACTGGATTGCTCCAGAGACTGGACTGGACAGTGAACTGATGGACTGGACTGGATTACTCCAGAGACTGGACTGGACAGATGACTGCTGGACTGGACTGGATTGCTCCAGAGGCTGGATTTGGCAGCGGACTGCTGGAGAGCAGGCAGGCTGGTAGCAGTATTGCAGGTAAGCTGGAAACTGGAGTGCAGGTAAGCTGGTAACTGTAGTGCAGGCTGGTAACTGGAGTGCAGGTAAGCTGGTCTTGGAAAGAAGGCTTGATCCAGCTTAGCTGGCAATGCAGGGTTAATGCAGCTGGGCTTGGAAAGCAGGCTTGATTAGAAGAGTAGCTGAGCTTGGAAAAGCAGGTTTGATGCTGATTTGAGAACTGACTTGAGTGACCAAGTTTAAATTGCCCGCCCAGTGCACGGATTGGCTGGAGGGATCATGTGTGCTGCAGTGGTAGTATCTGAGTGGCTGCAGGGAATCACATGACAGGAGGCAAGATGGTGACGTCCATGCACCAGAGGATAGTGGTGCAGGCGCCCAATTTCCAGACACTATGCTGCAATGGACGCTGTGCAGGAAGCTACCACTATTGGGAGCGGCACCTCTGGAGGGCTAGAGAGCAGGCATGACGTGGGAGAGCCGCTGACAGACGGCTCCTGGTCTGGTAAGTGGTGCGGTGTCTGCCGCTGAGCATGACACGTGTGTAGACTCTGATTACTAACAACCTAAATCACCCTCCTCCCACTACAAGGCACAATAAAGTTTAAAATACAGACAATCAGATCTTAATATTCCAGACCCAAATTATCAATCACAAGTTGTCACAAGTGATAGTATTTACCTTAATATTTACCTGTGCTAATAGTAGGACCATACTGAGAAGGGAGGATGTAGGTAAAGAAAAGAATTCAGGATAGAATGGCATTGGTCAGTGGTACTATAGTGGGTAGTTGGTACACTCCACCATTTTGGTTTATTTTTATGGAGTTTTTGTTTTGTTTCCTTTTTTTTTATATTTCAGCCTATTGTTATTTACAATGTGATTCTGACCATTATATGTATCTTCTGATTTTGTATCACAGTCTTCTTTTCTTTGTATATTAAAAAATGTTCTTAATAAAAAATGTAATGGTTAAAAAAAATCTAAATAAATATAATGGAGAACCGCTGGTACTGTAGAGAGTACACTAGTGACTTTCATATAATACAGAGAGCATACTACTCAGCTCTAGATAATATGGAAGGCATTCTACTCACCTCCAGATGCATACTAGTGACTGTGAAATAGCAGAAAGCTCTTCATAACTGCCTCCATACAATGTGTGTGATTTGCCGGTCCGATGTGTCTATTTTAGACAGACTGCTGAATTTCGAAAGCAGTTGCCTTGCGACTGCTGGAAATTCAGAAGAAGTCAATCCAGTGACTTGTCTAAATGGGAATCCTGCTTCTCCGAAAGGTAAGATTTTTTCCTAACCCCAAGCCTCTTAATAATCCTCACTCTAACCATCCCCGTCTATTACCCTAACCTAAAGCCTCCTTATGCCGCAGCCTAACTCTCCCTTCTATTAGAATAAACATAACCCTTCATCTGCCGCAGCCTAACCCTAACCTTAATCTATCATCCCCTGCAGCCTAACTGTAAACTTTACACTGATGTGTTTTTTCTTCTCTTGTTTTCATACTATTTTGTCTTGATACTGCACAAATAGGGATCATTTCCTATTGTAATTTGTAGATATTGCAATGTTTGTGCATCAGCAAGAAATTAAGAGAAAAGGTAAAGACCATATGCATGGAGGTCTGGAAGAGGGGATGGAATTCCCCTGTCACTCCCCTCTCTTACGCGTAGTTCTAGACACTTGCGTGTCCAGAACCGTACCTTAACTGGACAGATATACGTCCATCCGAATGCAGATCCATGCAGAACTGCCTACCGCTGCCCAATGCGCTTTGTTTACAAGCCTATCCCCACCTCTCTTACAGAGGCAGATTTCAGGTGCCGCCTTTCAGATGGTTCTCCTAGCACACAGAAGGATATCTGTTGCGTAACATCAGGCGAGCAAATGCCCATTGAATGCCCAAATTCACTCCAAGCAGCCTTCGCAAGCAGCCTTCAGAATTAAAGTGACGTTCACAATTCTGTATCCAGCCCTTAGAGAGGGAAGGTAGATGAATATAAGGCAAAGGTAGCAGGAGAGAGGTGAGTATAAATAAAGTGGAGTTATGACCATGGCACTGATACAAGTAAGCATGAGCCCCAGCTCTTTTCAAATATACAAATGTGACAAGTGTATATACGAGTGCATCAGGTACTTCCAGGACAAAAATGACCACTGTGTAAGTACAATACCAGGAACAACAACAGGTCCGGTGCTCCACACCTCCCTGCAGCAAGGCATCTGGTGTAGGTGAGTCCCTTACTATGGACTGGATTCACAACTACGTTTTATAAGTTCCGTGCCTATTTCTAAGTGCTGCGCTAATGCGCACGTGTAGTAAATATTTGACGCTATCTATGTAGTAAATATTTGACGCTAATGCGCACGTGTAGTCAATTTTTTTTACGCTATCTATGTAGCGTTTCGTAGATCTACGTAACGAATCGTTACGTTGATAGCGTAAAAAATTTACTACGCGTGCGCATTAGCGCAGCACTTAGAAATAGGCATGGAACTTAAAAAAACTTACTTGTGAATCCAGTCCTATGTTGCAATATGTGTCCTCAAGCTGAAAAGCCTGCTAGCTACACCTGCGCACCTGACTTACTGAAAAGATTTCTCCAATGTGGACTCCCCATTGCTACCAGGACTGAAGGTTTTTAGAAAGGAAGTTGGGTGTGTGGAAGTATGTGTCCTCAAGATTCTGTGGTAAGGCATTCCTCCATTAAGGTCTGAGCTTGATAAACTAGAGAAAGTGTGATGCTGTCAGCTGTTACTGAGATAAGAAGGGTAGTGACATTCAGAGGACTGCACATTATGTTCTCTTTTCCAGAGCTGGTGAGTTAAGGTATCATTGTATTGTACACACAGAATATTGTGTGCATATCATTGTAAAGACCTAAGTGTTAAAAAGAAGGAGGTGGAAAACAGAAACTATAAAGTATGGAAAAAGTAGCGTGGGAAATATGTTAGAAGTAGATACCCTGAAGGAGTGTGATGTGGATGCCCAGTTACAAGGGTTTCAGTGGTAAGGGGAAGGAAAATGGGGCATATCAATGTATGAATGTCACTCAATCGGTTTAGTAAAGAAAGATATAATGATACAGTCATTTTGAAAGTGAAGGAGTTGGGAGTGAATGGGGTTGTGATTGGAGAATTACTGTAAGAAGGAAAAAAACCTTATACCAGGAGGAAAAGAACAGTCCATCAAGACTTCAAACAATTGTAAGGAACATTGCATCCAGCAGACCCCTTCACCCCTCTATCTCTTTTCAGGGATAAGCTTTTATGTCTTGGAGAACTGTTTAATCATTGTATCAAACATTGTTAGATGATGCATAAAATTGTCTGTAGCATTATACTCTAATATGACATGTACCTTTGTTTTTTTTTTTCTTCATCATCCACGAATAATACATAAAATTGATAGAGCGGGGAAGTGGAGGTGAGAGGCATATTTAGCTTGCTCTTCAAATGAGGAGAAGGTAGAGTTTGGGGTGATAGATGGTATATTTGTGGAGCAATAGGGCGACCTTGAGAGATTGTCAGGGGAAGAAGTTACAGTAACGGAAAAAGGCTGTGGGATTTAGAAAGGAATCTGTTGTGCTGGATATTACTTTCTTCTTGACTTATCATGTGGTCTAGAATGTAGATGACAAGGGAGGTAGGAAAGTGGAGAGATGAGCAAATGGCAATTAGCTTGTGTGGTCCCTGCTGAGTAGCGTTATCATTGAATTAAAGTACAATAGAGTAAACAAATGTGCATGAGATTAAAGGCAAGTGACCTTACTAGCATTCTTGAGTACTCAATGCAGACACAGAAACTGTGATTCAGAGTGTGTGGGCATTATGAAGCACGGGGCAACATAATGGTAAGTAGGCTGAGAGGTGTAATGCAGCAGGTGCACTAATGCATATAACTATGAAGTATCCAGGAATATTAGTGATTACTCTTATTTTGTCAAATGTTACATTTAAAACATCGCATTAAATAATAAGAAAATTCCAAATATACAATCGTAAAAAAAAAAGACTCCTAATGCGTGGCATTGCAATGCTATCCGCAAAAAGATTTTCCGATTACAAATAGTCAGTGCGCTATTGTGTAGTATTTGACTGATTAATAGTTGTGATCCATGTCTTAGATATGTAGAGCTGAGTACAGGGGGTTTCATTAAAGGTTCATGTCTGTCTGGCAGATTACTGGAGGATCTGAGGACCACTCACACATATATATATATATAGGACTGTATAAAGAAATGTGCATATTGGGGTAAATCCAGACCTAAGCGCTTGTTACGTTTCATAGCGAGTATTTACGCTAGTGTCATTTGTAGGCACTCCCCTCGCTCGTCCGCACTTTTACGCTTCCCAAACCCTACCTTAACTTTTCAAAGCGTAAGTATGGATGTACGTAATGGATTCACGTATGTAACGGCCTAACCCGGCCCATACTGTACGATTTAAATGCCTCCCTCCGTCTACCAAACATAACTACGGGTGTCGTATGGATGCCCCGCCCCTTCGTTCGTAGTTACGCTGATGGTACGTGGCGTAACATTTGCCATGCGCATGCGCAGTAAATACTAATGGGCGACTTTACGTCAACAGGTAGCGTCAAATCGCTAGCGTACGTAGTTTAGAATCAGGCCCATTATCAGTAACATATGTAGGAACACCCCTGTACGATAGCTCTCAGCACACAGATCATACACAGGTGGATTGGGCTCTTTGGGGCTGATTCAGAGATACGATTTTCACGCAACTTAGGAGCGTATAGTTAGGATCTTAGAAAATTCGCATAACTGCGCATGCGTAGTAATAGTGCAACGCCGTCTACGTAGAGGTTAGGAGCGTAAATTCGCTAAGAGCGTAACTTTGAATCGATCGCAGGCACTTAAGATCTTAAGTGCTGCGGAAGTTTAAGATCTGAAGGATTTGCATGGAAATGGGCGGGGGGAGGCAGGGAATTGAGGGAAAGTGACACTTAGACACTTAGGATCGCAAATAAACGCTACTACTTTACTTAAGATCTCAAATGACAGCGCAGAGTTAGGGTTAGTCAATGGTGGTCTAACTTTAAGATCCACCACTGTTTAGAAGGGGAGTGACTGTTTATGCAGTGGGCTGTAACCTGGTAAGATCTTAACTAAGGTGCGTATATTTGCGATCTTTTTGCAATCGCATCTCTGAATCACCCCCTTTGCCTTCACCCTTGTACTGCACGTGCCCAGTAAACCGCTGCACTTACACTTTTCAGAAGCTGTACAGTATTTTTATATATATATATTTTGTATATATTTTAATCCGTTTATAAAGCTTTTGAATAATGGTCTCACTACTGACGAGTACAATGACTTATAACAGAGTAAAAATATCTGAACAAGACCATGGGCCGTATTCAGAGATCCGTTTTTGAGGGTAGTTCCGTGCGTATTTTTAGGATCGGATGCGCAGGCGTAGTAACTTTATGTACGTAGTTTACGTTGACTATACGCACAGAAGTACATGTGAATCACACTTGGGAATATACGGACGGAAATCAGACGCACAGGAATAATTTACATAAAAGTGGGTGGGGTGAGGCATTTATAGGAACGTACAGAGGCGCGGCTATCAATAATCGCACGGACAGAGCACATTTACGCACGTAAGCACACGTATAGAACAGAGTGTTAAGTCACCGACCACACGTCCGGGAGAGGGGAGTGTCGGGGGTGTTGGTGGGTGTTTCCTTGCTCTGGCCGTGCGTATAATTGCGTACATAAAAAAAAATGGATCTTTGAACACGCCCCCATCATTGATATATATATGGCCCTTGATTGAATATAACAGGTAATGTTGCTTTGCTTTGTGAAAGCTGCAGTTGTTTCCACTGGAGAGAAAACACAAGTAAGTTTAGAATAAAATGACATGCACAGCGCTCTGAATAATCATAGAGAGTGTGCAGCAGATTACCAGACAAAGGCTTGAAGTGTTTTCCATACTCATGCTTGTTCACACTGCTCAGATTTTATTCAAGACTCCGTCTCTCCCTCCTTGAAGTGGACACTGGGATATTGTGTGTGCGGAGAACCCACCTAGAGGGCCCCCTTGATGCTAGCTCATCCTCTGTCAGGCAGCATTCACTGCAGGCTGGAGCCCATTCTGCTGCAGAGCAAGAGTACAGTGGCATAGTCTGCAAGAGTCCTGAGCTGCAATCAAGACACCATACAATGCAACTAGCAAGGTGTTATGCTGGAGAAGAATAACAGCAACTCCTGACCTGTTCACAATTCACAAGCTGCTTTTTTCCCTGCACTGTGAAGAGTCTAAAGTGTAATGACTTCTACCAGGAAACAGCAGACCGCATGAATGGGATTTTAACAGTGGCATGTGACTGATACCTATGGTTTTCTTCTCCACCTTGCAGTTTTATCAGAAGGCGTTGATATGGCTCTGAGATATGCAGATGTTTGTAGTTTACAGAAGATCAATAGTTTAGTCATTTTTATTGCAGGGGGTGTAGCCAGCCTTTTATAAGGTCCAACGTCATATATGAATTGGCACATTACAGCACTGGGGAAGATTAGCACTATGTGAACCTGAATCTTTAAGAAGGAGCAAGATTTTACACTAGAAAACACTAAAGGATCAAGGTTCAGACAGCAGCACCAGCTATTCCTAAGGGAGAACCTAGTTTACAAGGGCACAAATGAGCTTGGATCTTACAAAGAAGAAGGAAGACAATTTGCTGGGCATTATGGCAACGCAATTTCAAGTTGTGCATCTCTTTCATAACTCCTCTGAGGCTTGTTTGGCTCACCCCATTGTTGTAACTAGCCATTTGCTGCAATATTGGTTTGTCCACATCCACACCAGGCATTAATGCCTGAGTTCCAGCTAAGTAACTTTTTTCCATATTATTTTATTTTAGGTTTTGTACTACAGTTATTATTATTATTATTATTATCATCATCATCCTCATCTCCGGCTGCATTTTATTTTTGTGCTTTAAATTTAAGCATTGTGGCATAAATGGATGGACAGATGCCTATGAAACACTGTGATCATTTGTTTTTCACCTCCTGGACATTGCTGCGTTTATGGAATATATTACTGGCAATAACCTATGACTTCGGCAGCATCGCTGTTACATTTTGGATTAAGTCTATTGAAATTGTGAAGGAAAAAGAACGGTTGGGAAGTTAATGTAGCGGGCCCGTGAAAATGATGCACGTCAATAATTTTCCATTTCGGAGACATTCGTGGATATGGTAAGCAGTCAGTAGACACTTACATGTTATTAATATAACGTCAGGTATTGTAATACTGGTGCGTTACAATGAGTGAGCTAATGCCATTAGTGCTATTAACCCCAGTGTTAATCAGCTACCTTTAGCATTCAAACTGTTTGTTAGCAAATGAACCCTTTAAGTGAACAAGTCTAAATGATAGCTATTGTGACACATAATGGCATTAGCATGGGATGTAATGCCTTGTACAAGTTATGGTTCACTGCAATGCTCTTTATTGACTGACTGCACATGTCAGGGTAAAATTGTCACCTTTGAAATAATTGCCTTTCTCAGGATTATTTTATAGCCTGAAATGACACCGATGACACAGGTCAATATAACGCACGCTTTGTTTTCTCTAGTAGTTTTTTTTGTTTAATAATATACTATTATACTAATTGTAGATATATACATTATGTAGACTTTACTGAGTGTAATAATATCCAGTATCACAAAAAGCTATACTGTCTCCACTACTGAATGGCATTAACCCTCATTTCATCACCCAAAAATAATTATGTTTCTCTTAACTTCTTCATTCAGTAATGTTACAAAAATGTTGACTGACTGTCAGATCCGTATAATCCCTCATTGTGAAAACATATATTCACTATAAAGTTAGACAAGCCACAGTAGCTACAGAAATATTATATCCTGTCCCATATCCTGCATTCTGTGACCACTGCCCATTCTATTGCTTTGGAAATGAACACAAACGAGGTGGCACTGTATATGAGGTCAATTGCAAAGATCAGGAACATTAACAAGAACAGTAACAAAAAGCATGTCATTTCCAGCCATTATTTGTGTGTGTGTGTGTGTGTATAATATACTTTCATAGAACCTCATATAGATCTGATGTACTACTGTTCAGCTGCAGCTGCCTGGTATCTGTAACTTCAGTACTAGTACAGTTAGCAGTTTTTACTAGTTGTATACTACAGTACTTATGTGTCTCTATATATCCCTAAATGCCTTTACTATTACTGGCCTAAAAATGTAGTGAGGGTATTTTCAATAATGAACAATGTAGGGTAACAAGAACAGATAAAACTTATTTACCAGTAAATATAAGTTATTTTTCTAACATGGAAACATAGAAATTGGCGGCAGGTAAGAGCCACGTGGCCCATGCAGTCTTTCTAGTTGTTTTTTTTTTAAACTATTCTGTCCCTAGACCCTGCCGGGCCCTCAGTTAGGTTAAAGATTTATGATGTCCTTTTATCATGGTTGCCAACTCTCCCTAAATATCAGGGAGTCTCCTTGAAGAGCGGGTAATCTCCCTGACTCCCTGAAGTGTTGGGCAATCTCCCTGATGCTGATTCAGTTACAGTCATTGCAGTATGATGACAGAATTTAGAAATGGTGTCCTATTTTCCTTGCATTAAGGTCTATGGAGGTGGCAGATGAAGAAGTCATTGATCTCCTAGACACAGTATGCACAATAAATGCTGAAAATATTTATTCCGTTACATTTTAACAATCAAATACTGATGCTGCTATTCTTATTGGGAAATAGTGTGCCTGGCAGTGTTATACACACCCATGGGTGGAGCTATTCATAGGACACACCCCTTTGACACTACAGGACACACCCCTTTGGTGCAGCCTTGATAGTGCTATCAAAATCTCCCTGATAGTCATTTGCAAAAGTAGGCAACCATGCCTTATATTAATGCCAAGCATGTTAAGGTTGTGGTTTGTCGCTTAGAACAGCTTCTTTACGACAAACCATATTCCGGTTGTAGAGCATCGATGGCCATGGATGAAGAATGCATTGTGACAGCAACAGAGGATCATCAAAGAATTCCACTGGCCTCAGTGACGTCAACCATCCCCTTACCCTGACCCTCACCCTAAACTTCCCCCTTTTAGCAGCCTAACCTTAACTTTCCCTGTCCCCCAGCCTAACCCTAACCCTTCCCCTCTAGCTAGCAGCCTAACCTTAACCCTCCCTGTCCCATAGCATAACCCTTACTTACCCTCTATTGGGAACAGATAATTGTCAAAATAGGGCCATTCAACTTCATGCAAGTTTCCAACAGGAAATGTCCTTTATTAGAACTGTTTCTGACACTGATACAGTCGCAATACAGCTGTCGGTTGTATCGGTCTCAAAAATCAGCATGTCGTAATTGTTGTGAACCTACGATCCTCCAGTGTATGTGCATGCGCTTGTGCTCTTATACACATCTGCCTTTGAAAGATTCCACCCTCCTGTGCCTGGTTATTCCCTGTATATTCTTGAAAGCTGCTATCATATCCTCCCTGTTCCATCTATTTTGTTTTCCTGCACTTGCTGCATGGTATGTGGTGGTGGTGATGTAGCTTGATACAGTGAATTGTAGGTGATGCATCGATGAGGTGAAAAATGTAGGGCTTTTAGGCCTCATCAGAATGTGTATTAGTTGTTGAGGGCCTGCAGTGCACTCATCTGATACACCCTATCATGACACAAAGTCACCAGTTTTATTTCAGTGGCCTCCAAATTTTGGTATTATAGATCACAGTGTTTTCCCATTGACTTCTGAAAATATATTACAGTTGATTTTTTTCTTTCTTTTGCATTTGAGTATTGATTCCAGCACTGAGTGTAGGCATTCAGTATTGATTGGCTGTTGTGTGTCAGCATGTCAGCGCACCCATGTGTTACTGCAGCTGTAAGGTATGTTGTAGGCCTGTGTTTAGTTTTTATGCATTTTGCGCTGCAGCGTCCTGTACATAAAATAATGATTTAATGCTCTGTTTCCGGAATAAAGAAAATGTTTTCTAGTATGCTGGAAATGAACTGGTGTAACCCCTTGGATTCTCAAATTACTGGTTTCTGTACATTGGTCATGTGGTGTTATATCCTTTTTATCAGCCTCTTAGCCAGTTTTCAGGACAGTGTCATCGTGTTTGTCTTCCATTAATGCGCACATTGCTTTTGCTAGTGTACCTGGGTGATGAGACTCCGCTACATCACGGATGGACTTTCATAATGAGAACTGGAAGGCCAAACATTGAACAGGTACTGGCTCCACACTGACCTCAGTGACCTATTCACTGTATTCTCTGCTGTGACTGTGCTTTCAACACTGTTGGCTCAGGTCTCCTCTACACTGGCCAAATGATTGCAAACCTTTTCATACTAAACACTTGCTTGACAGGGGAAAGAATACATAGCTGTAGATAGACTAGTGCAATATTTGGCATAAGTGCCATAAGGTACCTAAAAATGGGGGGGGGGGAGGTGGAGGGGACTGGAGAAGTAGGTGTGAATACATGTGTAGCCTCACCTACGGACCACACATTGAGTTTGAATCCGGGCTTCATATGCTCCAAATTTTGTTTAACCCAGGGGACAATTACATCATATCAGTGATGATCAACATAAAACTGCTATGGAGGACACTAAAGTTGCCTAATTATAACAGGTACCCTTCAGGGGACTTGGGTTTTGCTATCCATGAGACCAGTAGTAAGTTGACTTTCCTGTTGCCAGAACATTCCACTTAACAATTGTAAAATGTTTCACATTCGTAGCCTCCATGCCAAAGCTTCTCTTCACGTTGCTAACACTTGAAGAAAGATAGAGGGGAGAGGATGCCTTTCAAAGCTCTAGCAGCAATTAGAATGTGACCCATAACATACGAGGTGCATTCAAGCTCTAAATTCTCCTGGTTTTTTTCTGGAGAATGGGAGCAGTTTTGTTTTATAAGATACTGGCATTCTTTATGGTTGTGAGAGACAAGTGGCAGCACCATCCGGTTCAAAGAATGCACGTGGCGTCACCTGCCGTTAGGAGCGTTTTAAATGCCGATGTTTACGTTCCAAGAGCAGCATGTTATCCATTTTCTCCATCTGCTTAGATGAACAATCATCGTCATTCATCATCAGTTGAGCGAAATATGAGGAGAAGGTATCATGGACGTGGAGGATGTACATTTATGGGTTTGAAAGTTCAAAGAATGCTGACCCTTGTAAGAGATGGTGGTCTCAACGTACCAAAAACTTTCACAGCGAACATGCAGTCATGACGCTGACCTTGTGAAAAATGTGTGCGGTTAGAGACAGGAGTTTCTGGCGTGTGTGCTTTTTAGGAAAAAGAAATAGGTTGGAAAATATGTGAGGAAAAGGCACAGACAGGCTTAATGTGAGAGTAGACCCAGTCACTTGGAAAATGAAGCCTGTAGCACCACAGTTTTTCCAGCAAAGTCTGGAGTGAGTGGCTCAGAGACTCAGAGTGTTGTCAAGTAGGGATTACAACTTCTGCTTAATTTTGATGATGATGATAGTGAGGGGGCCAAAATGGACCTCTACACAATAATATAAGCACTGTCTAGAAGTACCCTGGTCTTGTTGCATTTATATGCTTCGCAAACTTTGGCTAAGGTAGTTTGTGTTCTGAAACTTTAGAAGAATTTGTGTTGTCTGTAAGTATCTGATACCACCACAAATGTTATTTAAGCTCCAACACACCTAAGAAGCCTCCAGTTACTCTCAAAGATAATACAATCTAAGAAAATAAAGACATTGGGCCGGATCCAGAACTACGTCTGTCTTCCATAGACAGACGTAATTCAATAAACAATAGCTACTGCGCATGCGTAGTACCTATTGTACGTAATCTGCGTATCGTTTCGATACGAAGATTGCGTATATATGCGGTCTTTAAGACCATGCGCAGTAGCTATCTTTCAGCAAATTACGGGATCCAGAACTACGTCCGTCTTCCATAGACAGTCGTAATTCAATAAACAATAGCTACTACGCATGTGCAGTAGCTATTGTTTATTGAATTACGTCCATCTATGGAAGACGGACGTAGTTCTGGATCTACCCCATTATGCTGTTACATTGATTCCTAAGAGACATACTTCATAGGGTTTATTTTGGAGAAGGAATTTACAGAGGTCTTCTCAAACATTGTCATGAAATATTTTCTTTGATTAACCATCATTCTCATTATTTGTACAACTTGTACTGTGTTCGACCCATAAGGTTCTTTTTTCCCCACGGCCCTTTATAATCTTTCAGATTTCTTTGAACGCTCAGCTGAGAAATAATGAAGAAAGAGTTTATTGATAATAGTGTCTAATCATGTCAGCAAAAAACAAAACCAAAACACTTCTCCTTTTCCTGCAGCAAGACACAAACCTCTTCTTTGGTTATAATGGATATAGTGTGTGATTTGATTAAATAGATTTCTGAATTTGGAATATATAATGACAAGAGAAGAGTAAAGAGTGTTGTAAGAAGAAGAGAGAATGATGGAAGGACAAGGGATTGACAGGGAAGTATAGAGACTGGACGAAGATTAATGGGAGATAACAGTAACTGCAGGGCACATGACATGCGGGACCTATCATATTTATAGTTACAGTTTTTTTCAGATTCTTCCTTCACTGCATAAGATTGCTAGGAAAAACAGCGACGGAACAGTTTGAGTTATCAGTTCCCACTGCCTCACTGCATAGCTCCCAACACTGAGAATCCTGAAACTGTGACAAAACAAGCCCCATTCTGCCCAAACTCCAGCCAGTTCCGCAGACTGAAATAAGCAGAGTCTATGTCAGGACATTTGCACCAACCACAGGTCAAAGTGTCAGCGGCTGACACTACTATTTATTTCATCCAATTATATTATCATTTCATATTTCAAACACAATACAAAGTTTATAGATTTGCTGCATTATGTAGGTGTAATGTCGTTTTTATAGCTGTTATTAAAAATATATATTTGTTTTACTTATTATTATTATTATTATCATTCTAGGTTGTATCTCTAGTGCATTTACATTGTGACTGAAGCCCTTACACAAATCTAACCACCATTCCAGTATACATTACAGGGCACGGCCCTGCTCTTGTGCAATGTGTATGGTCACATAGCTGTATTAACCTTGTGCCCGTATGCAGCATGTCTGCCCATGTTTGCGCTCAGTTGTATGGGATGCTCAGTGGAACGGATTTGCTGCACCTCTTGATCAGCCCTTTTGTGCCGGTTAGCTTTTTCACAATGAGAAAGTGATTTTACTCAGTCCTTCTGAAAGCTCAGAAAGGAACAGGCTCCATCCTGCATCTTGCTGCTAGATACCCCTTGCCCCCAACCCAACAGTCTTTTCATCTATAGCAGAGAAAGGAAATATTGGGCAGTAGCTGTTCGATACCATTGCATGAAATATTGACAGGTTTGTACATTTCTAAACTTTAAATTACTTTGTAAAAGGAAGACAAACATGTGATAAACTTGGCTTGCACAGTAAATACAAAGATAACAGCTTCAGGAACGTAGCTAATAGAGAGAGGACAAAGGATATGACTGTCGTCCTCTGCTCACACACTATTGACACTTGAATGTCTAGTCAAAAATTACATATGGTTCTCTTGAGAATCAAGCTACTGTACAGCTACTGTATAATTCTCTTATATATATTCTACCTCACGAACATCTCTCTGCTCTACTCTTAAAATAAAAATGATTAGTTTAATGTCATGTGGTAAGGATGGTTATTGAACATGCAATATATAGATTACACTTTGTAAGTCAGTTATGTGAATCATATCTGCAACTCTCTATAAACATCCAGTGCTGATCACATGGCATCACAAACAGGGATGATAAAGTATATATATTTATTATGAAGTTTTTATATAGCTCCATCAGATTATGTAGCGCTTTACAGAGAATATTTCAGTCACACCAGTCTCATTGGAGCTACATTCTAATTCCTCTACCCCATACATACACACACAGATTAGGGTCAATTTAGTTTGCAGCTAGTTATCCTGCCAGCATGTTTTTGGTGCGTGGGAGAAAACCAGAGCACCCAGAGAACATACAAACACCACATAAATAAGGCCTAGTCTGGAAATCGAACTCATGACATCAGTGCTGTGAGTCTCCACACGTATAGTAAACAGCTTTGAGAGCAAAAGCTTGCACTTTTTTGGGTAAATAACTTTTCATCATCAAGTACAGACAAATCAGCCAAGACAAAGCTCCACTAAATTTGGTATTTGCCTCCTTTCAACACTTGTATTAGTACCCAAGTGTTTTGATTCAGGGAATATACATAAAGATAATGGATCTCTACAGTGGAAGGAAAGACTGATGTGCATTTCTATAACTATAGATGGCACTCTGCAGCGCTGCACTGACCGGATGCAGAAATGTGATTTTCCCCAGTATCTGTGCAGCCTCATTGGATTGCAGCTCTATAGAAACACATTCTATCCCCATCCAGACTAAAGAGTAATGACACTTCTGACACTTTCTGGCAGCCGGGGTGGGTTGATTGAGTTTGCCAGCCGGTGCTCTGTCCTATTCAGTGTTCTTGATGTTTACTCAGTCAGACGTTTGTACTTCCACAATTTTCTGTGCCACTGCATATTCTGACAGGACCAGATCCAGAGCTCTGCTTAAGCTGCTTCCTAACTTACAGGCGAGCGGAGCCCTTATTGTACAATTTGCATACCACCCACCATTGGAATATTTACCAGGCTGGAACTCTGGATCCAGACCATCCACATCTGCCCTTGTAATGCAGCCCTAGCACCAAAAGGGAGTATTTGTTGATCATAGTGAACAAAAAATGTCTTGTTGTAATAATTATGGGCTAGATCCAGACTTAAGTAAGCGCTTGAAATTAGTTACTCCTGGGCTAAACCATGTTGATTGCAGGGGGAGTCAAGTTAATTGTAGTCTTTGCATGCAGGGATATATCTTTGAATTGCTTACTGCACACAGATACTGACCAGTTTTACTATTACACTGTTATTTAGACTTGGGATAGGACACATCACTTCTCAACTCTAATACTGTTTGCAACAGATAAAATATGACTCCCCTGCAATCACCATGGTTTAGCCCAGGAGTAACTAATTTCAAGCACTTACTTAAGTCTGGATCCAGTTCAAAATCAGAGGAAAACTGGATTTCTAAATCCTGTTGGTAAAGTGATAATATGGAAAGGTCACAGCTTACAGCATATACACGTACATTTCTCTGTGAATGTTCTTGATTCTTCCACGAAATGTTGACAATTGCAAACGTTTGATGTATTTAAAATACCAAATTAATATACCTTTTAAAATGACTGATATTATGTTGTATAATGTGTGCATCAATTTTATAAAATAAAAAAAAGATACTTTATGAAAGCAATTAAAAATAATAAGATTGAATGTTCTTTTTAATATGAAATCGATGGCTTGAATCTACTAAAACTCCTTTTTGTGTGATTTCTATCTGGACCCAGCCATTGCGAATGATTTTGTAGCACAATGCTGCAGCCAGTTAATCTCACAGAGAAATCTAGAGGTGGGTGTATCTGAAAGGGCAAAATCTTGACCGTCATTCAGCAGTATTGTGTACCAGGTCTGCTGGCACTCTGCAAATTATTGATTAAGGAGTGGGTGCGAAAGCCAATTTGATGCTATTCATCCATTGAGTGTTTTGATTTGGCAATGAGTAATACGGTTTGTGAAATGTTGGCAGCTTGTGAGATTCATCACAGAGAGGATGAGATGTATTATACAGATCCAATCCAGCAGGGTCAAAAAAAAAATTGATAACATTTTCAACTCTGCAGCTTTGTTCTCACTGAGCTAATTAGATGACAAGATAATTACATCCCAAAGTTTTGTGTCTAATTCCAGGAACAGTGACCTGCTTCAACTCAGATTGCCTTTCTGATTATTATTTCCAACAAGGCAGTTTACCAAGCACTGTGCTGTCTATCTGTGTAAGCCTGTGTCATGCAAGGTGTCTGGGGATGTTCTTGTACAGTGTGCGACTGATAATATGGTTGAAAATAACATATCTGCATATTGCACATTTATTTTGATTATTTCTCACAGCTAAAGTGCTATTTTTGGGCTTGATTCAGAGAACCGTTTTCATGGCTAGTTCCATGCGTATTTTTAGGTATGTTTCAACTGCGCATGTGTAGTAACTAATTTTACGTACTTTAGTTAGACTATCCGCGCGGAAGTGCATCATGGACGGACTCGTGAATCGCAGTTGGGTACATACATGTGACGCAAAAATACGCACATGAAAAATGAAATAAAAATGGGCGGCGGGTATTTAAATGAAGGTATGTGGGCACTATTAACATGAATCGCACGTACGGAGGCACGACTGCTCACGGAAAGTGGAAAGTTACAAGTAAGTCTATGGAGGCGGAAGTCACCGACAGCATGGCGGATAGAGGGAAGTGTCATGGATGTGAGGGGGTTTGGCCTTCAATATATGCGGCTAATTGCGTACCTCCATAGAAACGGTTCTCTGAATACGGCCCTTTATCCTGAAAACATATCTATACTATTAATTACTGTTTCTTTTTCTTAATTGTAAAATGTATAAACACTGCATTATAGAATTATCTTGCATATGTTTCCTGCTTGCATGCTTAGGCATTATTATTTCATTTTCAGCAGGCACAAAATAAAGGACACTGTTAGCAGGTTCAATTAATCTTTCAATCTACCATTAATCTTTTGTAAGCTGTCTTAGGTTACACAAGACATGTGGTCGATAGAGAGCAAAAAAACAGCAATATCCCAAAATCTGTGTCTGGAGTTTCCATCTGGTAGCTCTGCAGTTAGGTCTATTGATACACTGTCAGGTTGTGGGCAATGGTGTCATACACTACAGATTGGGAGAGCATAGTATGTACCGTATAAAAGAAGGTCATTCTGAAGGTCATTATTGACTGCCTATGTCATTATTGAAGAAGCTGAACATTTTTCAAGGGGCAGAGAGAGCATAGTATGTACCGTATTTTTCGCTCCATAAGACGCAACTGACCATAAGATGCAGCTAGTTTTTAGAGGAGAAAAACAGGGAAAAATTTTTTTTTACATTAATTGTGCCCCCTGGATGTATTACTTTAGCAGCCTTGGTCATCAAGCCTGGACTTATTATGAAGTACAGCTATTGTGACACTTGTATCTGTAACCTCTGCAATGTGTAGACTGTGTGTGTTATAATTTGCATTTACCATATGAAGTTTCTGTAGTTAGAGAAGTGTGTTATGTAGCATGTAGTTATGTAGTTATAAGATAGTTATTGTGTGATGTGCTATAGGATTATGTAGCAGGTAATTATAGTAAAATTTATTTTTTTAATGCCAGGCAGATGGTTGGAGTAATAGGTGGTGGGGTGCAGGAAACCCATATAGGGTCATCGCCGACTACAAAGGACAGGCAGAGACCAGGGTGGTGACTCTCCCCCTTCCTCCCTCTAGAGGAAACTGGAGGTGTGTGACATCACAAATGACTGGAAAGGGTTAAGTCTGGGAGTGGCTGCTCTTTATCTCACATCTACATAAAGCCAAAGGTTATCAGTATCAAAGGACTTTCACTAGCCCTGAGCTAGACTTAGTGGGGCCACAACAGCAGGGAGTCCTCCAGTATGGACAGGGTATGGGGGAGACTGGATAGTGTCCTAGACATTGATGGACAGCTGTCACTTAGCTATTCATTCTCCAATCACCTCTGCTACGAATATGAGGGGCTGTCTTTAGTGCCTGGAGATGTGTCCCAGGTAAAAAGCCAGAGAGGGGTTTTGGTGGGGGTCTCTGATCCAACCTGGCGTTGAGGTAGGGACCTCTGCCAGCACTGAGAGTCCTGAGTATCAAGGATCTTCCACAGACTTCACTTCCTGGGTAGTGGCTTGCTGGTGCTGTAGGGGGCCTGCTTAACGTAGGGAGCCTGGGTCACAGCGCCCCACCACCCACCAAATGCATTGGGCGAGCGGCTGGGACCCTCAAGACATTTACCCAGACAGAAATCTGCAGCATCACCTGGGACTGTTTTGGACTTTAGTTGGATCTTGGGAGGAGACTGTGATCAGGCATTGTAGTGCCGTCAGAGGGGAAGCATTTGTGGCCTTTTGGGACAGCCGCTGGAACTCAGAGTCAGGTGATACAAGCCACTTAGACTAGCAGGGAGGGGACAGATAATGAGGTGACTCTGTCTGGCATTGATTTCTGTGTATGGATAGGATATAGTGTTATCACTGTGTATGGATAGGATATAGTGTTATCACTGTGTATGGATAGGATATAGTGTTATCTATGTGTATGGATAGGATATAGTGTCATATTCATGTTTTATAATAAATTACTGTTGTATTTTTATAACTGCGTTTGCCTGAGTGATTGAATGAACCCTAGGAGGTAAGTGTTTCTATAGTAATTGGGCCCGGTGATAGTGGTATCCTCACTATATATAT
>WWET01001097.1:215161-228155 GCA_011038615.1 Limnodynastes dumerilii | reverse complement strand
TCATGTTAAAATAGGCGCTCTAGAGCGCCACAGAAGCAGAAGAAGGAGCCTGTCCGTGTGTCAAGTACAGAAGTGGCCGAGGAGTGGAACCGAACACTGGGGATGACACTTCTATCAACCAGAGGATAGTCCCCATGCAACTTGAGAAGATTCAAATCCTCAAGCAACTCTTTCCAAGAATGATGACAGCAAACGGTGAGTGGCAAAAAATTGCACATTGCAATAATTTAGTATAGGACACAGTGGCCACCCACCTCAGAGGTAAGTGCACACATTAGGAAGAAATTTTAGTCAGGGAAAATGTTTATTTCACATAGACACTTATAGTAATATAAAACTGTATGTTTTTTGCAAACTGTTTTTTTTGTTACACGCACCACACACAGCGCAGCATGGTTAGAAGTCTTACCATGCTGACGCTGATATTACTACAAGGCTAAGCAATAAGAAGCCTTGTAGTTCTATCAGCACAGCATGGTTAAGGCTTTCAAGCATGCTGCGGTCGGATTTGACACACAGAAAAACACATGTCAAATAGATTGACATGTGTTTTTCTGGCTCGCATTGTGATTTTTCCCTAAATCGCCTCTAGGCAGGGGCGAGTTGCTAAACGGCGATTTAATGGCGATTTTACTGCGAGTTCGTCAAAGTGACCTTTCTGAATACAGTGAGTTGTATGTGTAACATTGAAAACATCTCAATGGCGATTTTATGGATGGCGATTTTCCAGAGGCCTAAACTCACGGGAATTTAGCTTTAGTGAATACGGAGGTTTGATATTCACAGCTAATTCCCGCGATTTGAATCGATTTTTTCAAATTTGCGTTTTGTAAATATACCCCTATGTGTGTATGCAGTCATTATTATAGACCCCATATGTGTCTTTAGCCATTATTACAGACCCCATGTGTGTCTGCAACCATTATTACAGACCCCATATGTGTCTGCAGCCATTATTACAGACCCCATGTGTGTCTGCAGCCATTATTACAGCCCCTCTTATATGTCTCCAACCACCTAACTTTTATTAATATTATTGTTTATTTATAAGGCGCCACAAGGTGTCCGCAGCGCTGTACAAAATACAACAAAATACAGTACAGGCATACAGAGTAGGGGTGGACAGCATAATATATATTTAATACAGTACGACTATAAAAATATCACAGAAATAAAGTGAATTAAGCACAGGATACAAGGCAAGCTTGGAAGATCAGGGTGCAGGGGATAGAGCGCAGTGAGAGGTTGAGAGGGAGCCACCAGGTGGGGATAAGGTAAAAGGGTAGCAGAGGGGCACAAGAGGGTATGAAGTGAGGGTGGAAGGGTGGAGGAAGGAACAACACTAGGATGGAGTGCCCTACTCACATGAGCTAACACACTATGTGGGAGGGTAGAACTTACAGAAGACATAAGGAGGGGGAAGGAAGTGGACTGCTTTTGTGAGCTGAGAAGAGGGGGAAGGAAGAGATCAATGAAGGATGCAGTGAGGATGTTAAGTGGAGGAGGGGTAGGCTAGCCTGAACAGGTGCGTTTTGAGTGAACGCTTGAAGACCTGCAATGTGGGGGAGAGCCTAACTGAAGAAGGGAGGTCAATCCAGTGCAGAGGAGCAGCATGGGATAAGTCCTGGACACGGGCGTGAGATGTGGTGATCAGTAAAGAGATCAGACAGCGTTGGTTAGCAGAACGGATAGGGCAGGAAGGGGTGTGCATGTTGATGAGGGAAGAAAGGTAGGGAGCAGTGGATGAGGAGATGGCCTTAAAGGTGAGGGTAAGGAGTGAGGCTAACTCATTTCTAATTGTGAATCAGGTCCAGAGTTAGGGATGCCACCCAGGAATGCAGCTTACAAAACCTCCCTTTGAATGTCTCTCACTCAGTTGTGTCAGCCTGATTTGTTCCTATGGACCACCAGAAATAGAAAGCAAATGAATAATAGTTGGAGCTATAGCTCACAAATCTCCTGCTGTTTTGAGGAATCCTCCTTTCCTCCCTGCTCAATGTCTCTCACCTAATGTGTCAACCTGAGATATTCATACAGACAGCTGGGCTCTTCCTCCCACAAATGGATTGTCAACTCCTCTTAAAATACTTTAAGCAGTGCACCATGTAGCTGATATAACAAAACAGTGTTAATGATAAAATTTTTATACTACTATTCTCCAAAGGGGACATTTAGTGAACTGCCTGCTTGTTTTATTCCCTGTATTATCCTTTTTGAAAAAATATATATATTATTTCAGTGTATTGCCAGAATAGATCCATATTTGTCTCTAAAAATGGTCTTGGCTTATCTGATGTAATAAAACCTATATAGGGTGGTCACAGACATTTCTATTTCAGAGGATGTATGGAACGTCAAGACACCCCAATACATTATCACAGTCAAGAACCTGTATTCCTGGAGCTCAGCTACAAAACAGTACACAGTAATGTAGCAGATTGATTAAAAATGTCACTGACTACAGCGTACACGGTCTCTATACTATCCATTGTGTTAGTATGCATGACAAGGCACCAAATTAAGCATTAAGGGGCAGAGTATGGTCATCAACCTAAATATGCTTGAACGTCATTGTGACAATGAATTGATTGTGTCCCATTAACCGTTACAAATGATGTGTGTGATGGACGAAACACAAGGGCCGTGAGTCTCCCTGCACCATGCTGCGTCTTGTCCCCTTTTGTTCACCTCTGCTCTGTGAAATCTTAATTAATATATGCCATCGTGTCACTATATATGTATATTGTGTCATATTTATTTCAATGTATTGAAAGGGGGGATTATGCAAAGAAAAATACTTCTGATAACCTTTGTATAATTAGTTGGTAATGTAAGGTTATATGAAGGTGAATTTTAGCATGCATTAGCATACTGCTGAGCTAGCTGCCATGTCTAGGCAGGGATCTCCACAATGACAGCATGGCCACATGCCCCCCTGAGTAATGGTAAAAAACACTGAATGAATAAACATATGAACAATGCTTAGAGCTACATAGTGGGTCTGTCTATAAGCCCATCTGCTGCACATTGATGGATTTTGAAGTATAAACAGGGCATTTAGTAATTTATTTGTAAGCCTCAAATAAACTGAGTGTTGTTTTTGTCATAGCCTTCTCTCATTCTCTATAATGATGAAGGGACATGATAAATCATGTCAACTCCATTGAATTTTCGTTTAAATGTCTGAAATATGAATGCGATCATCTTTCCTTTTATAAATGTAAGTAGAAATAAAATTGACCATGCCATAAAAGCTGCTACCCTATTCTGAGGAAAACACAGGGGGGCTGATTCAGAGTTACACTTTACACCTTTTTTTTTTAGGTGCAATACCATGTTAAACTGCAAGGGAAGGGAAATTTAAATAGTAAAAGCAGGAGTTCTATGTGCAAAAGCAAAGTATTTTCCCTGCATGCAAAAAATAAAAAAATTATTATCCCCCCTCACATTGCAAAATGGTTTAGCTAAGCAGTACACTTGCACCTATTTTACCCTTACTCCAAAACTCTGTTTTTAATGCATGATTGGTGTACACAGCAGACTCCATTGTATCATTATCATGTAACCCTGAGATTGGTCACCAGGAAGTCACATGATATCTCCCTATATTATAAGAATACTTTCATTATGCATCTCCAAGCCCACAATAAGATTGCTCCAGGTGGCACGACACACAATACAGGACAGACTGTTGCTGAAATTGCCATATTGAGGGAAGCTTAAATGGGTGCACTTTGCCTCACCTCTTAATTGTGTTGGGATATTACCGGGTGGTAATACTGAGGGCTGAATGTCATCACACCAAGGGCAGTGCTGTGTGTCTGTTGAATACAATTTCAGTTCAGCTGTTATGCCCAGTGAGCTCAACTTGTATTTCTGTCATAAGTCATTGGCCTTGTCATCTCTGCTCCTTCATTGCTGGATATGGGAGACAAGTGTCCTCTTTCCAGCATCTAGCATAATACATAAAATAACCACATGAATGCCCGTACAGCACAAAGGTAAAATCTTTGTCTAGGAAAAGAACATGTAGGAGGGTTTGAGTAATACAAGCAGTGAAATTCTTTCAAGGTGGGCGAGAGTTATTATTTTATGGTTTTCCTGCCAAAAAATGTTTTTGTGTGTGGATATGTGAGGGCTGCGAAGAGGGGGGAGGTTAGGGTTAGGCTGCAGCAGGGCCGTCATCAGGGGGGCACAGCCGGGGATATTGTCCTGGGCCCGGACCTGATGGGGGCTTGCCGATACTTACCTAGTTCTGTAGCAGCAGGTGTCGGTGGTATCCTACCAATGACGTCACCTAGGGGGTGGGGCATCACGGGTAGGTCCCGGGCCCCGCATATGATGGCGGCGGCCCTGGGCTGCGGAGAGAGGGAGGTTTAGGTTTAGGCTGCAGGAAACGGAGAGTTAGGGTTAGGCTGCGGTAATGGAATAGTTAGGGTTAGAATGAAAACTTACCTGTCAGCATTGGATCTTTGGAGCTCCAGGAGTCGCTGGGCCAATGCTGTTCAGGAAGGAAACAGACACCAATCATCGTTTACCATCCGCAAGATGATGTCTTAGAATACAGATCATGGAAGCGGCTACTACACCCCGATTTCAGCTGGATAATCTTTCCATCTATGTCATCTGAGCTCACCCAAAGATCGAGAGTACGGGAAAAACAGGAGCATGTGTAGACATGAGCAAAACCATGATAAAGTGCAGGGAAGGCAAATTTAAGCTATGAAATCAGAATTAGAGTTGACAGGTGATGTGTCCTGGCTGAACTCTGAATTTGAGATCAAACGTAAAACTATGCAGTATGTGAGTTCTATGTGTAAAGCATTTATCCTGTAAAAGAATTGAAATGAATGTTCACCCCTCACATTGCAACATGATTTTGCCCAGGACTACACCTGCACCTGTTTTTCTTTAACTCCAAGGTCCAGATTTACTAAGCTGCGGGTTTGGTAGAGTGGAGATGTTTCCCACAGCAACCAATCAGATTCTAGCTGACATTCTCTAGTATGTAATAGGAAAGTGAGAGCTAGAATTTGATGTGTTGCTATAGGCAACATCTCCACTTTTCCAAACCCGCAGCTTAGTATATCTGGCTCCAAAAGTATGGAGCAGCCCAATTTATAACCTGTTTTAAGTGACATCAAAAGCTTTATTATATAATATGTCTTAAATATAAAGTGAGAGGAAAATGTGCTACGAAAAGGATAAACTGAATGACTTAAAATGGCTATATCTGGTGCTAATCCTTCATTCATAGAAGACACAAGCAGAGTGGCTGCATGCTGGGTAATCAGCAGTCAGCATCGCTCAGTATAGCTACACGGTGAACTTTGCCTGATTAGTCATGTTTTAGTTTATTGTAAATAATTCCTGACCTTTACTGCCAAACGTCATTCAAATCTGTCAGCTGATAAGGGCAGAACTAGAAATTCCTTATACATTTTTGGTACTGATACCAAAGGTGTTTTAGTTTACTACTAATTATTATTTCATTCTGATAGGAATAGCTGTTATTTTACTGAATGCAGGGAAGCTCTGAGAACGGCGACATATTGTATCCATGTGAAATATATAAAATGTAATAGGAGAAATAACAATTAAACTCACACACACTGTAAACCGGATTCAGCCTTCACTCAATGAATCCATGCAACTCGATTAGAACACAGTGCTTTCTATCCAGACTTCCGGCTAATGACACCTAACAACTTCAGAGGGGGGAGGTTAGTATGACTGTGTATAGTATAATTGCAATATAGTACTGTGTGCCGATCCAGACTTCTAATCCACTGCCATGTTATGTGTGTGCGAGTTAGGGGACTGGGGTCATGCCAGGTAGTGGCTATGGAAGTGCTCGTGTGGATACTCTTAGGATCCAGTCCTATCCTATTCAGGCACAGGGAACTGGATCCAGAAATATGATTTTTGTATAATTAGATTCCAGAGAATCCAAGAACATCTAGTCACTTTTCAGACTCCAGCACTCTAAAAATGCGGATGTCTTGATTGGTGCACAGTGAGGACACGCCTATACAGCATACAGGGCCGTAATGAGGCTGGTACGACCAGTGCTATCAATCAGGTCCCGTATGGGCGTGCTGGAGATCTTCGACCACCGCACAAGTTTAAACACCCTTTATACGTCCCCGGCAACAGTGGCAAGACAGGGTAGGAGAGAGAGTGGGTTGGAGACACAGGGGGAAGAGTTATTGGGGCTTATAAAGACAAAGGGCCTGATTCAGAGGCTGAAAATAAGAACTTAAAGTTACACCTGGGCAAAACCATGTTGATTTCAGGGGGAGTCAAGTTAATTTTATTCTATGCATGCAGGGAAAATGCTTTGCTTTTACTTATTGCACACAGATACCTGATCAACTTCACTTTTAAACGGCTAATTAGACTTGAGCTGGGAAACATCACCTTTTAACTATAATACTGTTGCAACAAATGAAATTCCCCCTGAAATCATCATGGTTTAGCCCTGGTGTAACTTTAAGTTCTTATTTTCAATCTCTGAATCAGGGCCAAACACACAGGGGGGGAGAGAGAGAGATATATAAAGGGTGTTATGGGCACCCAGGTACCACACCGGGGCGTGGAGTCTAGCTGGGATCCGGTCTTCGCTAGAGCCTCTAATGGTGAAGATAGTCTGGGCTGCAAGGACCCCAGCAGGTTGCAGACCCCCGGTGACAGTAACTGGAGTTACTTGACAGGCCGCTAACAGGAGCAGGAACCCAGGCATACAACACACGTACCGATATAGTGAACACCAGAGATAAGCGATAAGAAGGATGAGGGAGACTACTGACAAACAGGATGGAGTAGACCTCCCTATAGGTATGCTCTGAGTAGGGCCAGACATACAGCAAGTGCATTGACAGGGCAGAGACCAGAAGTAAGTAACAGGTACAGGGTGAGTGGCTGAAGAGCCTATCAGGAAGGACTGGCCTATCTTAATGTTAAGCCCTGAGCAAGACAGACCCCCACAGGCGAGCAGGGAAAGTAGCTGGAGAGCGGGGAGCTACTGAGGTTCACTCTAAGCACAGCACACACACTCTGGCAGTTGACAAACACAGAATGGAACTGGATATACTGAGAGTTGCTGGGGTGTGCGCTAAACACAACACACACACTCTGGCAGATGACAAACTTAGAATGGGGCTGGAGTGAACTCTAAACACTGCACACACACTCTGGCAGATGACAAACACCGAATGAGGCTAGAAATACTGAGGGCTGCTGGATTAAGCTTTACACACAGCACACACACTCTGGCAGATGACAAACACAGAATGGGTCTGGAGTCAGATAACTGCGACTCAGAAACACCAAGAGGCAGAGAGTGAGGCTGACGGCCCTCACCGAAGTGAGACGCCACCAGCGAGCGCAAACACACAGGCGGACAAACAGGACACCACAAGGACCGGGAGAAGGTAAGGGTAACAAAGGCAATGGGAGAACGGCAGACGCCACAGAAGCATGAGGCACACGATTCAAACAGCAGGCTAGACACAGCAAACCAGACGCTATCACCGGCGGTGAGAAACACATGGGGAAAGCTATTTAAACTTCCTGCCGCCAATCAGAGTCTGAAAGGAGACACACCCCCAGCAACAGTGCAGACAGGAATGCTAGGTCCTAAAGACCATCAGATAAGGCACAAAGGTTAAATGCTGTCAGAGTTACTCTGACAGCATGTAACAAAGGGAGAAATTAATTTATAGACAAATGACAGCAAAAAATATAGTTGAAAACTGATAGCTACTAAAGTAATAGTGGGCAGGATTACCATAGGGGCACTCTGAAATTCTTAATCCATGCTCATTTCTGGACGAATGCTTATAGAAGCTGGTAATTATTGAAATAAATGCTATTATGCATTAATTGTTAACTGACCAGCAATTACTTGCTGAGATTCTCTCAGCTATCCTCACAGCATTATTCTTGAGTTCTGTTAAAGGTTAAAGATCCATTCTAATGAGATTGTACACTGTTCTCTGTGAATATCCACCTTGCTTCATGATTCTGCTTCTGTAGCTCAGATATAACCTTGGCATTTTAAATAATACCAGAGTTCGTCTGTGATGCTGGAAAATTTTGGTGAACAGACACCTTGCAGAGTAGCAAAAAAAAATGCAGGTTTATTGTAGTGAACTTTAATTATATTTGACATCTTAAAAGATGTGTAGCATGCAGGTTCTCAGACTAAAACATCTGTTCCATCATTAAGGAAAGGAATGAACTCACCACTGGGGTCCATACTGTCTCATGGCATTGCTGCAGCACAGACCCACATTTCCACTAAGCAGTGCCAGGCAGCATGAAATATTGTCAACAACCTTCCAACGTATTTTAAGCTGATTCTTTTTCCTCTTAATAACATTTTATACTAAGCAATCAGATTCTGCAACAACGGATATGCAATTGCTGCGCCCCAATATGCAGGCTCCTGTGCCAACTGACTTGAACGTTAGACGTTCATTAACATAAAATGGTGCAAGTGCAGAAGTCTGTGTCTGTACGCAGGGAGGAGACACGCTGTTACTGTACATTGCAGTCTGGAGAGGTCGCAATGCATTCCAAGCAGGTAGCACGAATGAAGGTCGCAAAATGATAGGAAAATCATATCCTATTTAAGTAATGCAGAGTTGCCAATTCTCCCGGAATTTGGGAGTTTCTCCTCCAGTTTCCCGAGAGAGCCTGCAAATCCCCCGTGGTCCTGTTCCCTATAGCATTAGTAAGGATAGGAGGGGTTTGATGACACAAATTGCATCATTAAGCACCGCCCCAAACAATTGAAATGATAATGCCACAGAATAATGTCCCCAGTTCATATAACCATGCCACAAAACTTTAGTGCCCCACAACTTCCCCTTCTCTCTGATAACCCATAGTTGGGGTGGGGTTGATTGAAGGGTGAAGGGAGTCCATTCTACTCACACACAAGGGAATTTTGATAGCGGGACCCTTCCTTAACCATTTTATGTGGGAACTGAAACCAGCTGTACAATTAGCATACCTGCTCCCTCCCACCTAGTGTACACACTGTACACATCCTGCCATCGGAAACACGTCCATTGTGGAAGTCTGAATCTGAAGGATAATGGAAGTGCATCTCGCCCTAAATATTATGATTATCTATATACATTTCAGTTACATCAGACTTTATTTTATTATTTATATTAATTGCTTGCTTTTATATTGCATTGTTATATATACTGTTTACCAGGAATCTAATGAATTAGATTTAAAGACCTCATTGTAGGTTTAATCAATATATGACAAGATTTTCCAGTGGAACGGGAAGTTGGCAGAGTCATGTGATATAGATGGGTAACTTGGGAGGCAGTGGGACGAATGACGCAGGACTGGAGGCGAGACATGATAAGTAAGGATTACTGGAAGGAATGCAGGCCTACGAATGTTCTTTAGGTGCTGACAGATTTAGTGTGAAGTGAAAGACTGAGCCTTGTTGAAGATGATCCCTTGGTATCTGTGAAGGACAGTGTAGGGTGAACTGCCACACCAAGCATTCACTACTGCATGTTAAAGGGAAATGTTCCTCTCCAAGACAAACATATATAAGTTCTTTTTTTCAATTTCTCTTCAATATTTCTGTAAAAATGTTTTTATGCATTTGTGATTGTTCAGCAAAACACAGCATCTCAGTTCAGAAAGGACTGTTTTAACACCCGTGTTTGTCTATTATCTGTCTACAAGCTCTCTATCATATGTACAGCTCATAGAGCAGCATATAGTAAGTAGCTTGTGACTGATGCTGAATAGGGCATAAATGTCTTCCAATATTCTGCATAAAAGCAATTTGTGGCCATATACAATGTATATAGCTCTGAAATGATGGCAGATATGCCAGATGCAAATACACTTATACCAAGCCAGCTTATAAAATGAAGATAAGATTCTTAAAAGATAAATATTATTTATTGCTTGTGGAAGTCAGGTGTAGTCATGTCACTGTGCATGCATATGAGAGGTGTTATGCAACACTAGGATATCTGTCCAACAGGGCATTCCGTGACATCTGCATGTCTAAGCCCTGTGAGGGTAGTGGGGATAGCTGGAATGCGGTTGCCGGTCCCAGGGGCTGTATTTCATACATTATACAGCCGTCAGCTAAACGGCAGCTGTATCATAGTTTGAAACAGGCTACAAATATAAAATTTCTGTTTGGAAAAGTAACCTTTTTACCCATTCCTAATAGCGGCCCGTATTCAGAGTACCGGATGTATAACATATACGTCCGGTGTTTAGGGATTTTTACTACCGCACATGAGTAGTAATTTTTTTAACGTAATCTACGTATCTTTTTCTTACATAGATTGCGTAAATGCGGTCTTTCAGTTATATATGTTATACGTCCGGTACTCTGAATACGGGCCAGCAAGAGATTGCGGCAGGTACATCAGGGTTAGTGCTTAAGGGGAAGGTTAGGGATAGGGTTTAAGGTTAGAGTTAGGCTGCGGGGCATGGAGTGTTAGGGTTAGCCTGCGGCCCATGGAAGGTTAGGGTTAGGCTGCACGGAATGTATGGTTAGGGTTAGGATGTGGGGTGTGAAGCGTTGGAGGGTTAGGGCTCAAGAAGGGGAAGGTTAAGGTTAGGCTGCAAAAAAGGGAGGGCTAGGAAAGAGTTAAGGGTTGGGTAAAATTACTTACCTCTCAGCGGATGACTCTTTGCGACTCCAGGAGTTGCTATTGCCGGCAGTCTGCATTCATCTGTATTACGATGGTCTTTCGAAATGAAGAGCATAGTACCGGCAGACCACACTCAGGATAGGCGTGCAGATGAGGGTGAGTAGGTGGCAGTAGGCGCTTCCATGCGGATCTGCGTATGGACGGATACAGATCCGTGCGGAGAACTTAAGGTTGGACTCTGAATGCGTAAGTCCGCACGAGAGAGGGAAGAGATACGGGGAGTTCCCTCCCGTGCTGACGTTCATGTGCAGATGGAATTAAAATTTTAAATACCAAATCACCCGTCTGTATTATAGCAGATGAATCATTAGCTCCAGCACAGGAATGGAGGTAGCAGCATGTCCACTCCACGTTTATAATCTTTATGATTAGAGAACTAATGTACGTCCCAGATACGTAACTCGCATATAGTGTTATGTGTTGTAACCTTGGAAAAAAGCCAAATATTTGAATAGACTGCAATTAGTTTAGCAGTGTTTAATGCATTAGCAGATATCTATGTCAAATCATTGCATGTTTTTACTTAGTTATGACCCTAATGTGATTTTTACCTTTATGATATTTACCTAATCCATACTAACTGAATAATCAGTACAGTTTACCTTTAGCCTATTAAGAAAAAACATCCAGATTAAGAAAAACCATCCAGATTGATTTCTTCATAGATCTTTATTTTACAGCTGTTTATGAAGTTACATCTAGGTAGTTTTGACAATGACAAATTTCAATAACAGATTTCCTGGCCTATTGTTGGGACCTCAAAACTGTTAGGCATATCATGGAGACAGAGCCCTTTAGCTGCCCAAATCCCTGAGAAACTTGCGCCTGATCCAGACTTAAAGACTTAGGCCCGGTTTCACAACACCGCACTTGTTGCATGTACGCATACTGACAGGTGATTACCGTTCGTGATATATGGAAATCTCCTGTCGTTTTTATATTAGAATCACCCAGTGATCACCACTTTCCTTTAGTCATGCAGGTTTCTTTTAAGTTCCCGATCCAATAATATAGTACACAACAAGTGCATTTAACCAATTGATTGTAAGCTTAACCAATGTGCTGTCCATTTCCAGTTATCGTGTTTGTACTCCATTGCAAAAACAGCAGTATGCTGCTGCCATGTAAATACCTGTTAATAATAACAAATGTATAAAAGGCTAGGCAACTTACACACAGGATAGTTTTTAGGGGCAGGCAAGCAGTACAATCGCAAGGGGCATGCCCCAAGTTGACTTAAATGAGGGGCACCCAGTAGGATAACTGCCTTTGGGTCGCCTTCCCCCAGCCACGTTCACATAGACTGCTTACACAAGCCATTCATTCATTCATTCATTCACATAACCTGTACTGAGGCAGCGTTGTCCTGTAGGAGCCCTGTATACCCAGTGCGGTTTATGTGAAGGATGCTGGTAGGTCAGCATCATTCTAGCAGATCCCCAAGGAGGAAGAGGGTGAAGACAGCAAGGGCAATTAAATATTAAAATAGAAGGGGCACAAATGGAGGCTGGAGACACAGAAGGAGCACAAATGGAGGCTGGACACAATAGGGCCACAGATGGAGGCTGGACACAATAGGGGCACATATGAAGGATGGACACTTTAGGAGCACAAGTGGAGACTGGACACAATAGGGGCACAAATGGAGACTGGACACAATCAAATGGATACTGGATATGTAGAAGAGTCACAAATGGAAACTGTACACAGAGGGAGCACAAATGGAGGCTAGATACAAATGGGGCAGAAATGGAGGCTGGACACAGAAGGGGCACAAATCGAGGTTAGACACACAAAAGGGGCAGAAATGGAGGCTGGACATATAAAAGGGGCAGAATTGGAGGCTGGATACACAAAAGGGGTGAAAATGGATGGCTTGTACAAGGGGATGGACGTAAATCCTGATAGCATCCAATATCAGCCAATAGGACAGTAACCTTTACTCATAAACTATCCAGAATCAACTGATGGTGAATCTCCACTATCTGTGTGCCCTAATGTGACACATTATACACTGACACTTATCACAATTTTTCTTCCCTTCCTTGAATTATAAAAATGTACGGATGGTTTCATTTTAGTTATTTATTTGACCTTGTTAAAGAGTAGATTCACTTGTTGACTGGTAAATTATTAATGTAAATCATATTTTATTTATGAGCATGATGGCCTAGATAAGTAGGATGCTGGAAGCCTGCTTTGTATACTGCTTACCCAAATCCTCAAGATTTTCTAAACTAAACTTTTTTTTATAAAAATGTGATATTATTATTTATATATAT
>WWET01001097.1:189363-203880 GCA_011038615.1 Limnodynastes dumerilii | reverse complement strand
CTGGGGCGATAATCTCTGTAGTAGAGCCTGCAGCCAGCCTATTGGTTGGCTGCAGTCTCTCTCTCTGATTGGCTGGGTCTCCTGGCAATCTTGACAGGAGACCCAGCTTTCACACTGACAGGCTTCAAGCGCTCTGTCCTCTCTCCCTATGTCTGGTTATACAGCGCTGTATAGCCAGACAGGGGGAGAGGACATAGCGCCGCAGCCTGTCAGTGTGTGGGGCTCTGCAGCACTATGTCCTCTCTCCCTGTCTGACTATACAGCGCTGTATAGCCAGACAGGGAGAGAGGGCATAGCGCTGCAGCCTGTCAGTGTGTGAGGTTCTGCAGCACGATTATCTGCAATGCCCACACACTGCACGATTTTGCTGGCGATAACCGATAATTTTTATTGCAAACCAGCCGATCAGATTATCTGACGGCAGCCATTTTTTTTAGATAATCGCCCGTTTCTGTCAATTATCGGCACCACACACTAGAGCGATAATTCGGCCAATCCACGATAATTGCTAAATCGGCACGATTATCGCTCTAGTGTGTGGCCAGCTTTAGATTAAAGATCCGGAACTCCGCTTGCAATCCGTTTACTAGCGTAGCGTATTTACGCGAACGTACCTTCTAGACACTCCCCCAGGCACACCCTCTGCATGTACGTACATTGGCCGCTTTACGCTTTCTAAACCCCACCTTACCTTTTGGCAGCATAACCGCTCATGTCCGCACACGTACGTATAGGCAGCGTGTAGTTACGCCGCTAAGCACGCCCATACTGTACGATTTAAATGCAAACCCATAATTGCGTAATTTAAGTGTACTTTTGGCTAACGTAAAATTGGCACGTGCCCTCAAACGATTTTACGCTACTGATACGTGAAAGGCCTTTATGCTCAGAGTTACGTTACGGTACGTTACATAGCGTATCATCTGTCGTGCGTATGCTCAGTACATACCAAATCACCTTTTTATGTCTCCGCCAGGCGTAAATACGCACAGAAACGTTGTTCTGGATCTGCCCCATAGTCTGTTATGCTGTTATGTGGAAAATGTCATTCCTGTTCTTTTTTTATAGACTTGTTAATCATCAAAGACTTGAAGTACACATAGGGGCTGATCCGGAGTCTGAGAATAATAATAAATCAAGAGCACGTGTAGACTTGAGCAAATCCATTTCAGTGATGGGTGCAGAGGAAATAAAATTTTTGTGCATGCAGGAAAAATCCCTTTCTTTTGCACATAGAACTCACATATTACATAGCTTTATGTTTCATCTGTAAATAAGTTGAGCTTGGAAAATTCACCTATTCATTCCCAGCAGTTCAACATGCTTTAGCTCATGCCTACACCTGCGTCTGTTTTACCCTTACGCTCAAACTCTGGATCGGCCCCATAGAGTGTAGGTGCTGTACTTTTGTTCCCGCCGTCTGTTCTTACACCAAGCCAACACCTGGCATACCGAAATAGCTGAGTGTACTTGTTATACTGGAACATAAACACTGTCCTAATTCACTGACACGCTCAAAGCTTTGGAGGACAAGATGCAGCTTTGATTCAACTTTTCAATTATTTCCTTGACCGTCACAATTTTTATGGAAAAAATCAAGTTAGCCTAAGCAAGTGCTTGCGTTCATCAATTGTGTACAGGGAACAAGATACTTGTGTTGTCTTTGTCCAAGCACTCTTAGCAGCTGAATGATAAGGACTTATAGAAGCAGGTGTTTAAGTATAGGGGGCACAAGGGGTGCTGCTGCTCTGCTGCTACAGTGCCCGGAGGAGAGAACGTGGCAGTTACTCCCCCTGCACTGTAAGTAAGCTGTCAGAGGTTGACAGCTTAAATCGGCGCTTGGCACTCCTACGTATGAGTGCTGAGTGCTATTAATAAATATATTGCAAGCAGCTGATTTATAAATAGCGTTCAACACTCACAAGTGGAGTACCAAGCGCCGTTTTAAACTGTCAACCTCTGACAGGTTTTTTCATGCAGACAGGCCTGCTCAGCCCCCAATACTGCATGGCTCCCCACTGACTGACTTGAAAAGGTATACGCTCTGGGTTCCTGGGAACGTGATAGTGGTTCAGCAAGGTAATGGAAGCTTGGGGACTTTAAATAGGACTTGCTCATGAGTCAGGCTTGGCTGGACTGTTCTTGTTCAGGATTGGAATGGACCTGACTTGACTTGACCTGGAATGGACATGAACTGGAACAAGACTTGACTTGACCTGGAATGGAACAGGAATGAACTGGATTGGAGCAAGACTTGACTTGACCTGGACTGGACCAGGAGAGGACTGGAGCAAGGCTTGACTTGACCTGGACTGGACCAGGAATGGACTGGACTGGAACAAGACTTTACTTGACCTGGGCCAGGGCTGGAGCAAGACTTGACTGGATCAGGAATGGACTGGAGCAAGGCTTAACTTGACCTGGGCTGGACCATGAATAACAATCTGCAGACAGAAGCTGGAATAGTAGCCTGCAGACTCTACACTGTTGACTGGGATAATCAAGCTGATTACTGCTGACTGATTGCTGCAGGCTGATAACTGCAGACAGCGATCTCCCAAGGAGTAAACAGGAACCAGGCACCTTGAATAACCAAGTTCTGGCCCTGTGGATACAGTGCACTGGGTTTATATTGGGCTCCCTGGCTCTGAATTGGATATTCAGATCATGTGCTTCTCCTGGCTTTCTCCTGGTTGGCTGCTGCAGATCATGTGCACAGATCCAAGATGTCGGCGCCCATACACTGTAGGACAGCATTGTTTAGCGCCATCATCACACAGGGAAACTTGGTAAACGTGAAGCTGCCACTACTGAGAATGGCACTTCCCTGGAGGCAGAGAGCGGACACGCTTGGATGAAGCCTGCTCTTGACATGGTAAGACTTGCATTTGGTGACACCCACTTGCTATGAGGCCCAAGCCTGCCACTTTCTTTCCATGCATAGAACAATAGTTTCTCTCTGTGTTTACCTACTTGTTGTCTTAGTAATAAGCTATATGATTCCCTGCTATGTATGATGGTCTTTGGCAATTTACTTCCTAAAGATGGAAAGAAGATAGAAGAAGACTCATTTACTATAGTGACCAATTATATCTTGTAAATGTAATTTAGAAATTGCATGATATCTGCTACTTCAGGAAAAAAGGATCAAATTGCCAGTTTCGTAATCGGTGGTCATCGTATCCAAACATCATGTGAGCCGTCTGCTATGCACTACCCTCGCAACAACTCAGCCCAGATACTCATAGCTTACGTTGTACGTTTTTCTGACATCTACCGTATGTGCAATCCTGAAGTCTGGATTAGTGCACAGTCTGGAAGAGCAGGGGACAACATGTAACTATAATGGATACTTTGGGGATTTTGTGTGAAAGAATATTGTCATGTATTACAGGCTATTCCCTTCAGAGAATTTCATTAAACTTCACTACATATTTGGAAATGTAGGAAATATATTAGCTACTGATGTCAAGGTTATACATTGTCTATATATGGTCTCAGGTAATTACCTGGTACCACTGGAACACAGCTTTATATTTTAGTGACAGGGAACATCTGCCAGACTGTAAGTGTCTGCTCTCTGCATGTTAATGAACGCCTCATACAGTCTTGTCATTGGTGGAAATATGTTTTAGGTGTTTTCTTATGATCTAAAAAACAAAACTGTGAAATATGCAAATGTGCACCAACTTGTCTATTGTCTGTGCATTGCTAATTCGGCATGCCATTTGTTTGGACCAGGATTGTGTGACAGACAGCGTTTCCGTGACTCTTGGAAGTCACATCGGCGCAGTGTAATTCATTTCCTGCCAGTTTTCCAATCAGGCATCCAGGGAATGTGAGAAGCTAATTGTAGACCTAGTTTAAGTAATAGACCATCTGTTCAAAATCACAACTTTGTAATTCACTTGCATCATACTTTCAAAAGAGAAGCTGGTAATTTGCACAACAATGTCTTTTATCTGTCCGGCACAAAGTGATGTTCAGCCAGTGCAGAGAAGCATGACCTCTGGTCAATAATACATCAGCAACCGATGTATTATGTCATTGAACGCTTCCTGACCTCCGTTACGGTGTGTTGTTCTGCAGTGGTACCTGATCTAATAACTTATTGAAATTAGCCTGAAATGAACAAAATAGAAAATATCTTTTAGAAATTAAAAGTCAACTAATATTCTACATGAATATACCAAATCATATAGAGGATTACACATACTGTAGTGTATAGACTTATTTGAGTTTCACATAAATAAATAGATATAGCCAGAAGAAGCCAAATCAGATAGCTCAGGGCAAATATTATGTCAGCAGTCCTCAAATTTGTTCTGGTTAACACACAGGAATTCTAATATGTCCCCTTATGTGGCAGTATTACGTTTTCTTGACCATGATTGGAACATTCCCTTGTCAGGCTTTAAAAACATATTTACATATAAAATAAATAATCTCTCTCATTTCTAATATGAATAAAATGAAGTTACTGAACTTCTGAAGTCATTTTTATTTTAAAATTCTGGTTTATTTAACAGTTTTTGAAAGGTTAGTAACTTATCATTTCCAAGGATGTGTTTTTAAATAATGCATAGTCTTGCTTGGTAGAGCACCAATGTCTACTGGGACTGAGACATACATGACATGCATCAGTGCCTACATGGGTTGATAAGATTGGCACTGATGCTTTGTTTACTGTTAGTATCACTGTACGTCCAGACATGCACCTTCCTATTATTATTATTATTATTATTATAGTAAATGGAGGCTATAAGAGATCTGCCAAGCACATTTCACAGTCTGTGTTACATGTGTATCTAATGAATATTATTGGCAGAAATACATCTACTTGGCCAGTGACTAGATTCTATTGCTATTTTCAATGTCATAATTGTAATCAAAACTTTGTTTTGCACATATTTTTCTTAAGCCAAGCATATCCTTTCCTGAGACCTGCTGCCTGAACACACCACTACCCCACTGGAAATCATTTGTAGCATAATTATAGATGGATTTAGGTTTCACTATGAATTATGAGTTTCTATTCAGTGCTATATATCTGTATAACAGATTTGGTTACAAATAGTGCAATTCTGGAGCTCATTTATATTACTTAGTGATAGAATCTAAGATTTTTCTGACAATGGATCAGATTCAGGTCTCTGTGCGACTTACGTACACACACACAGATCTATTATTCAGCATTGTACTCCCCTCTTTCTGAAGTAGTTTTGAACACTTACTTGTCCAGAACCCTACCTTAACAGCTGTCTTCTTCCTCTGCACTTTATTAGCATGCAGGGTTTAGGCATGTGGATATAAAGAGTCGGCGTCTTCTACGGAAGTTCTTTGTTCTGTATGGAATGGAACTTCCGTACTTGCGTGTCCCCTTATGAGCCTAGGAAATCAAGGCCAATATTCTGAATTCTAAGTCATTCTTACCTGTGAATCCCGTCCAAGGTGTATTACTGCCTTATCTAGGGTCTTGAATCTGAATGCAGCAAAGTTCATCCTCACCGTCTGTTGCTCTGCAAATACCAACAAGGCCTTGGATTCAGCACTCAGATTGTTACCGGCAACAATCCGAGCTAGTGACAGATCCATGCTTCGGTTGTGATCCCTGACACATTTTTTGTTGGTGTTGCTAGTAATTGCTTGTAGAAGAATATCTGGTTATCCTCCTGCATGTTTGCCAAAGGATCACTAGTATTCTGTTATACATGCCAATCAACTAGAGACATTTAACATTGGGCTCAGGTTTGCTTGTGTTTGTACTGTGTACAGGTGCAAGTCACTTTGATGACTTACAGATATCAAAAGGCACTTCTATGCTACATAAAATACAGATGGGTAAGTAACACCAACACATCAGGGTAGCAAATGATGGAGACTGTCCTAAGCTATGAATAATTTATGCTGAGATCTATATAGCTGAGAGACAGTGATGGCATTTCCTAAATGAGGAGCTATCTATGTTTGTTGTCTTGTTGGTAATATTGGTGTAAGGTCATTGAATCTTCATTTCCCTGAGCAGAAATGGTGGGGGATCTGTTAGTTCTGGGCCACGTTCTCCAGACAAGCACATCCACACAGCACGGAACACATTGATGTGTGGATCAGGTCCAATGACTACAAGCACTACCTCCCTTCACCCTTGTATTATTGATAGAGACCTGATTGCTTCCCACTAGACTGGAGGATCAAAGCATGAAATTTCCCTTTAAAAAGGATTGTGGGTTTTTTATTTATGACATTCAGCCATCCTGACTGTCAGATTTGAAGGCCTCTAAGACTAAATAAAAAGACCCAATTTTTCGTCCTTAAACATTAATTTTAAAAATAAGTGTATTATGCATCTGACAATGCTCCTGTGTGATGTGTCAGTTGTAGCTCTGCTTATGCGACTGTTTTAGGTATATCTTGTCTTTCCACACAGTGGTCGTTTCTCAGCACCAATGAAGCTTCTGGGCTCGGCAGGTCCTTATCACTGGTGAGAGCAGTGGGGCGTCCCTGTATTCAGCAGTGCAAAGGCCTTAACATAGTTAGTCAGGCAGTGAGCAAGGCATTCATGTGAGAAGAGATTAGATTTGTTTTGACGGATTCACAATCTTTATAATGGAAAGCACTCACTGGAGATAACACTACATGTGAAAGAGGCTTGTTCGCACATACACTGTACGTAGCTAACTGCATATGAATTACTATGCAATGTGGCACAGCCCATAGTTTTACATTCAGTCTTTTGGTAATGCACAGTAGCCTGAAGAAGGAGACATTATTTCAGTCTAATTTTTCCAGGATTTTTATTTATTTTTTTGGTCTGTAGCAATTGGCTGAATCTTATTTCTCTTAATATTTTTCAATTGCTGTAAGAAGTGTAAAGTTTATTAAACTGTTGTGAGAAGAGGGTTTGTTGCCTTGTACTTTCTGTCATTTCAGGACTCCTTAAGCTGGGTACACACTGTATTTTTTCTTCCGATTAGGAAGGATTACAGAATAAATAACTGTTTTAACTAACATTTTACCAGTGTGTACTCCAACAAAGCTGTAGAGTTGTGTGAAACAGATTGGATTTTTGGAACCAGCTAATTTTCACGGTTAACGATGTTCCAATGTAAGCAGTGCTTTAAACATTTTGGGTCAGAATACTGCGGGTTTGGAAAAGTGGAGATGTTGCCCATAGCAATGACATTCTTTATTCTGTAAAAAGAAAAGTGAGAGCTAGAACCGGATTGGTTGCTATAGGCAACATCTTCCCTTTTCCAAACCCGCAGCTTAGTAAATCTGGCCCTTCTAGTTATAATTCCTGCTTTAGGTTTAGATTATGGGCGTTCATATTCACATTGTAATTGAGACAGGGGGTTATTTGAGATAAAAACACAGATCCTACCATTAAATTGAGAGTAGTGTGTACAAAAGGATCATGAAGGAAATCGTGGCGAGTACAATCGTTTGAAATGATCTGATCATTTAAGTAGCCAGTGTTATTATTAATAGTTTCCCATACAGGGCAAAACTTGTGTCATTACTTTCCCTAACAGTGTGGCAACCTCACAACTAATGAACATATAAACTGTCATAGATCAAAAAGGTTTGTCTTAGACATGCACCTTAGTGGTTATTAAAATCCAGCTTTATGTTACGTATTTTATTTAAATACTTTATTAAATAGAAATACTAGAAATGGGGTCATTATATTCAATCAAGTATTTATAAGGATATGTAGATATATATAGATATATGTAGATATATATAATATAGATTTTAGTAAAGGTTAGTGTGGATCTCTAATACAAGGCTTTTGTTCTGTGCTTTTATCATTAAAGATTAAACATATTAATTCATAAATTATAATAAAACCCTTTCCAGAGGTTCATGGAGCAGCAACTTGTTTAATGTAACTGACTAAAACATCATGGGGGGAATTCCATGGAAGGGGTTTCAAAACTTCAGAAGCTGACAAAATTTGACAAAAATTCTCTCTTTCCAGTACAGACAGACTGTTGACACATCACAGTCTAGATTCTCTTCAGTGTTTAAAGACGCAGACAGAAATTTACCCAACAATACCTATACCATTCATTGTGTTTTATAATATTCTAATGATGACGACCATCTGGCACAACGGCCATTACCTAGAATGGTAAAAATAAAATAAATAACTCAAAGACAAATGTTTGGTGTCCATTCCCAAATGGTAAGTATCACTAATACAAGCACGAGTGACACCTGACACCTCAATATTGGGGTTGGTGTGTTTAGCATTCAGGTTGATGTCTACACTTTTTTTTTTTGTATTGTAGTAATGATAGTAATAATAGAGGACAGAATTCACACTTATGATTTGCTACTTTTTCCGTGCGTATTTTTAGGTACGATTGAACTGCGCATGCATAGTAACTTTTTTTATGCAAGTAACGTAGGATTTAGGCTTGGCAGTCCATTACACCCGGATTTGTAAATCGGACTTAGTGACAAATGTACAGAGGGACGTGGTTGTCTTCTGTGCGTGCCTAGTTTAGTGAAAGAGGGTGGAGGAGAGGCATTTAAATGGACTAATATGGGCGCGGTTTGTCATGTACGCACTTACAGAAGAAAAATACGCACGTAACTACACACGTAGAGATAAGGTTTCCCTATGGACGCGTAAGTCACCGAAAACCGTCTGTGTGAGGAGAGTGTCATGGGTGTTGCCTTGCCACGTACGTGCGTATATTTGCGTACTTTATACACACGTATCTGTGAATATGGTCCACAGAGTAAATCCTGTCAACAGCAAGTTACACGGTCTCGGTTCTGACAGAAAAGGTCTCGTTTTGAGGGGTTTCTGGGAAATTTAAAAAAAAAAATTATAAGAATAATAATTGGCAACGTTGGCAAAATAATCCTCCTACCCAACACTCATTACTTTCAGCAATATTCGGAAGAGGCTTTGCACGGCAACATAGCGTTTTGTTTTTTGTTATGCTTACAGTTGAAACTTAGTAATTCTATATGTTTAATTATTTATGCAAAGTCATGTATTTAATAAAAAGAAATATAAATTGTCAGACTTTGGGGCACATGGAAATGGCTGGTTTAAAGTCAAACACACTTATGGACTTAAGAAAAAATATGATTGACATAAAATATGAGAGAAATATATAGGCACAAAGAAAAGAATATGCTCTAGCAACAAGGCACATAAGCATTTTTTTGGAAGTTTTAAGGGGGACTTAGGTGTTTTAGCTTTTAATGTTAAAACCCATGGCCTACTATTATATTGACTCTCAGGCCAGATTTACTAAGCTGCAGGAAAGCAAAAGTGGAGATGCTGACCATAGCAACCAATCAGATTCTAGTTCTCTCCTTCCTATTATATACTACATGTAAGCTAGAATCTGATTGGCTGCTATGGGCAGTAAGGCATACAACAGATGAAAGGCCTTGAAACTTGCAGGTGGCTTATATACACTGTATGAAAATATATATATGTATACAATAAAAGTTACCCCAGCGCTCTTGCATTAACCAGTAAGGCCCTGACTCACACCAAAGAAGCAGAGGCTTCATAGCTGCGTAGTTTAGCAATGTTATAAACTGAGCATGCATAGTCAACCTGACTGCACAATCTACGTGGCCTTTGGGCACGTAGATTAACTATGCGTGGTCTTTAAAGACTAGGTAAGAGGAGGCGTATCATGGCAGCCTCTGGGGGAAGTTAGGAAAAGTGGGGTGTAGATTACTCAGGGAGGGTGGGGGAAGCCATTCTCTTCTTAAGAAGGAAAATACGCACAAGTTAGTTAAAATTGCCTATGACCATTGTAAGTACAGTACATATACTCCCCACCCCCCACATACTACAACCACATATTACCCCCCTTCTCTCCTCTGCCCACATACTACAACCACACATTACCCCCTCCCCCCTCACGTACTACATACTACTTTCTCTTCACCATTTTAACCTTTTTCCCGCCTAACAATAACCATAGCAGTAAGCTTTTAGTTATTATCTTACCTGCATTGATGTCTTCCCCTCTTTTCTCCTTCCCGCTCCGTCCTCTGCGGTGTCTCTGCTTTCAGGGAGCTGTGTTGCCATAGCAGCACATACACAGTGCTTGGACACGGTTCGTGTGTATGTGACTCAATGCAATAACCGGGAATCTTACTATTTCTACAATTACATAAAATTTCAGCGCTGAATTAATTGTAGAAATAGTACGATTCCCGGACATTGTATAGTCTGGGAATGGGACCCCTCCGGACTCCGGAATATATCATATATTTTTAGGTTGAGAGCAAAACTCACTGCAGAGGTCCCCAAGTCTCCAAAATTAGCTGATCTGGAACAGCACCCCCTGGCAGCTGCTATCCCAGACATGCTTCAAAACAAACACACACAAGAGGTTGGTTGCTCAAATCAAGTTATAAGTTAATCAAGAGCAGGTCTGAAAAGTATTGGGGAAATCTACATAGATACAAAAAAAGGCACCCCAGCTCTCTTCCATTAACTAGTAACTAACCATGTCATTCTATCTTTAAAATAAAACACAGAGATTTGTTACATACATTTGCAAATATATGATGTGTATATATATATATATATATATATATATACACACACACACACACACATATTTTTATAGCTAAACTAAAAATAACATTAAATATTAAGATTGTGTGTGAATGACTAGATGCTCTTTAGCTGAAATATACTACTATGTTGTTAGTTTGTGTGTGGGCCAGCATGCAGCAATGTGGGTGGAAGATGGTTGTCCTATCCTTATCCATAGTCTATTATTTCCAAATGCAGAATGGTGGAACATAAACAAAACATGAAACTATATGAGCAGATCCACAGTTAGAGGTGACTCCTCAAAAAGCTGCAAATCTGATCCCAGTTTGAAATGTGAGGGGTACAAATTAATTTGTGTGTTTTGCATGCAGGGTAAAAATTGCCGAATGTGGCTTATTACACGCAAACAGTGAACAGATTGATGTGTAAACTCTAATTTAGAGCATAGGAAGAATGAGCTGGCTGCATGGACGCGGGGATTGATGCATCACAGTAAAACCCAGACCCGGTCTGTCAATGCTATGATCTAGTGTTAAGCAGGGTACGCTCTGGAGGGTTATCTGACAAATATTGTTTCATTTACACGATAATCGGCAGATAGCTCCAAAATCTCTTCAGTGTGTAGTGCAAACAGTGCTGCAGACTCATCAGATACCGCATCACATCATTGGATTTGGTTTTTAAGATTTCCTCATTTCAAAAGATCAGTAATGCGTCAACTGGAATGCTTTTCATTCATAATTCTGCACAGCGCCACCTTGTTGGCGAGCATATCATTGCCATCAGCGGGAGCAATGCCTTAATTACATGAGTCTCCTGAACATTCCAGGAGAATCGGCAACAATGACCTAGGGCCAGATTTACTAAGCTGCGGCTTTGGAAAAGTGGAGATGTTGTCTCTAGCAACCAATCAGATTCTAGCTCTCACTTTCCTATTACATACTAGAGAATGTCAACTGGAATCTGATTGGTTGCTATGGGCAATATCTCCATTTCTCCAAACCCGCAGCTTAGTAAATCTGGCCCTTAGTGTTAAACAAAAAATGTAACCTCCAAGCTCATTATTTTTGCAGATTTAAAGTCACTATTCCCTGCAGTTCAGCGTGGTTTTGCCCAGCTGCATATTTTCCCCTTTTTTCTGTTACTCCTAACTTGCGATACAGACCCTCTGTAGGTAATACATTTCTGTGACTTTGCACAGTAAAATGACTTATTCTGTTGTGCACCCTGATTTGTGCTAAACTTTGTGTGACTAACGCTATATCCAACTCATCTTATTGAGATCACTCCGATCACTGTATGCTGTAACGGCGTATATTGTGTGGTGCTGTGTAATTACGGAACAGCACACGGTATACCTAGTATCTTATAAAATAAATAAGTAAAGGACTTTTTTTTTTGCTTCTCAGTTCCTGTGAGATCCGCAGTCTTCAGAATGGAGAATGGAGGTGTTTATTTTCAGTTCATTTCTTTTAACTTCATTGCCACTTAGATTCATTAGTTCTAGAACCCATTAAAACACTTTTAGTGGTGATGAATTGTGTGCCATGAAGTGCAGCTGGAAATAGAGCGTCCTAATGCCAGGCATTGATCAAAGTGGCAACGGCTAAGAGAAACTTCCCTCTTCTTCCACACTGTTTTCTCTAAATGTGATTAGATTTGTTCTACATAAAAACAGGAGGGACAGCAACACACAGGGGTTCAGTATTAAAGCTGTAAAACAGGCATAGAAAACCTGCACGCCAGGGGCCAGATTTACTAAGCTGCAAAAGCTCTGACTTTCCTATTACATAATAGAGAATGTCAGTTAGAATCTGATTGGTTGCTATGGGCAACATCTCCACCTTTCCAAACCCGTGGCTTAGTAAATCTCAAACTCAATCTGCTTTTCTAAAACTCAGTACCTGTATGTATTTATTACATATGTATAGCTCATAAATATAGCTTTTTTAATTACAATAATTACAGTAGCATATTGTATTATTAGATATTGATAAATTGTCTTCTTTTTATGGTCTGTAATTTTTAGCAATCTATGTGGATGGCGTTTATGGGATCCAATGAAGGAGACAATTCTTTGAAGTTATTGCTCATAATTGACTTAGTGTAAAACCAGTAATGGTGGATGTACCTCTTTAATGTCTAGATGAATCTGTAGTAAATAGTATTCTGTGCGAATAGCACCACTAGTAACAAGTCACAGGGCTATGTCTCTCACCAGTCTTTATTTCGGTTGCAATCTCCGGCTAGAAAGTCTGGCTTCCGAAAAAGGGATATTCGAATGTCCCTTTTTTTGATACTTGCACTTTTTGAATTTTTTTTTATATAAATGGGTGAGTATGCCGTTCAGCATACTCACCCATTCACTTTCAGAAAGAAGAGATCACTCTGCCGCACCTCCGCCACCGATCTCCGGACCGAGGGGACAGGTAGGTCAACCCTTTCTGCGGGGTTAGGGACAGGCTGTAGGGGAGGGAGGGAGGGTTAGGGTCAGGCTGCAGGGAAGGGAGGGTTAGGGTCAGGCTGCAGGGAAGGGAGGGTTAGGGTCAGATGTGTTATTCGCACGTAAATGTCGTAGCGAATGTTAGAGTCAGGCTGTGGGAAGTGGTGGGTTAGGGTCAGGCTGCCAGTAAGGGAGGGTTAGGGTCAGGCTGCCAGGAAGGAGGGTGAGGGTAGTAAGAGGGGGTTTATGGTAAGAATTAGTGGAAGTAGTGGGGGACATTTATTTTTTTACACTTTTCGGAGCACCGAAAGCTTGGTGCTCCGTGGATCGATTGCAATGCCTCCTTAAGGCATATGCAATCGAAATCCCAGCCAGTTCGCAACTGGCTGGGGAGGAATGACCGAATCGAAAATCAGTCATAAGGACCTGGAGCCCCACAACCCCTTTATTTGTATAGTAATAATGGATCCAACTTTCTAATAACGTATTTTTTCTCAGGGAGTTTTTAAACCTCCTTTAACTAATCCAGCTGACCAACAGTATGTACTATACTGAATCTGTGCTCAGAGGGATGTCTGTACGCATTATAAAAGGGACTTGGACTTGTGGGATGGTTGCTGGAAGTCATGGGATGGGGGGAATGAGCAGGGTTATTTGGTCAGTCACCATTTCATCTATTAAGTTCCATTGTAAACCTGTATTTGCTGGTAGTCAAAAGTGATAGATGAATGACCAGTGTATCGGTGCTTGTGTGGCTGAGTTGCTCGTGGTCTCTCTTCCTCACACTTTTAATGAAATGCCTTTAATGACCTTATGTTATTGCTTGCTACCAGTTTTTTTTTGGTGGAGGTACTAGAGGGTACTCAGTCCCACAACCTCTTCATCAGGGAGTCCTACTTTAGCCTTTACGAGTTCTCGGTCAGGGCTTCTTTGGTTCTTGCATTAAAATCGGGCATAAGATGACCTGGGAGCATAATGGTCATACCAGAAAGCATTGATTCATGATGAGCCACTGTGTGTATAGAATGTGTCATTGGCAAGTTAGGTCCTAATAATGGACTTGATCCTTCCTTATCCGCCCTGCTAACCCCTCCCCTGACACAGACAGACTTCTGAAAGCCATACTCTGCTCCTGACAGTAAAATGACAGCACTTCAAAAGTCTGCATTGCCATGTCTATACCGCACATGGTAGTACCAATCACTCTCACAACCCGGACCCTCAGATGGAGGTCTGACTGCTCTTTAGTCTGGACAGGGCATGATGCCTTCTGATTGGAAAGTATATAAATGCAAACTCGGGCAAAATGCAATCTAAGCGCTTGGAAATGAGAGACAAACCGTAAGGGAGGATCTGGTCCAACGTCTCTCTCTACGACCTCTAATGGGTGAAGTCATATTTAAAAATGTCCATTTAGGTTTCAGAGATTATGAGACATAGCCAAGGGGTGTATAAAAATAAAAGATGTACTGGTTATGGTGCTGAACATTGTCACTAGACCATGCTATGCTCCTGAAGAAGGATG
>WWET01001097.1:173542-188429 GCA_011038615.1 Limnodynastes dumerilii | reverse complement strand
ATATATATATATATATATATATATATATAGATATAGATATATAGATATTCTTTTGTATGACAGGTGCTATATGTTTGTGTTACTGGTTGCTTCTTGCACTACATTTAATATCATCATACGGAGAAAGGAAGGCAGGGCAGAAGAAGTAGAAAACATCTATCTTCCATCATATTAGTCACTGTAGATAACAGCACTTATTAAGCTGCAGGATGTTCCCTAAACAGGTAGCAGTCTGGAGACATTAAACTTTCGCTGACACAGAGCATTAACATGAAATTGGGAGAACTGAGCTCTCTTCTTCCACGATCATGCAAATGAAAGGAGATAAAGTATAAACGTGACGCAGATTCCTGTGGCCAGAACTGTAGTTAAAAGTTTCTGTTCTGATATGAGACTGAAACATTAGCGAGGAATAGGATTCCAGCAGCGCTCAGGGGGATCAGGCAGCTGACACGGCAAATGATCTGAATTTGATATTAATTGACGTCAGAGCACAGAGAGAGCCCGGGGCAGATTGCATGCTGGCTCCTGCATGCATCCTTTTCATAATGACTAATCACTCATTGTGAGGGCAAGTTGAGCCGTGGTGGAAATTAAAAACAAAATGGTATAATGAATCTTTCATTACAAAAATGTGTTGGGTTTTTTTCTGTGTCAGCGTCTTGTGTGGCTGTTACTCTGTGTTGACTGCAGATATATTTGTAGCGTTGCTTTGCTGTTCCAGGAGAGGAAATATACTGGCTTGTAAAAGCGTTCTGACAATAACACGTACATGCTGATCTGGCAGAGATATTCCAGAGCCATAGAGCGATGCCAATGGCACCTAACGGGGAGCTACAAAACACAAAGCTTTAATTGTGTCATCACCCCTGTTTCCTAAAAATAATAATAATAATAGTAGAACTTTCAAAGGTGGTCATAGGACACTGCCATATCTGTCACATACCTTTCCATGTGCCAGATACCTGTTCTCATTTTTGGCTGGTGAGATGCCTAGGAGCGACTAATGGCTTGTGTAGCAAGAATATTATACTTTGAAGTTAAGTTTAGTTATTCACTAAAGTGGCAATTGCAGAGATAAAGCCAAATTTCTGTTATTTTGTAATCTCAGGGTGCTGTTGGCATTTTATGCTTAAGGGAAGCTTCCAGGCTGGCATTGCTTCCAGCAACACGTGTGATATGATTCTTCACAAGGACAGGACACAGTCAGGTTGGAAAAGATAAAATGCTGTGCCAGGAAGCAGTTAAACTCATTGTGGGTGTGGAAGAGGGGTTGGGGGAGGTATGAGATTGGAAGAGTTTGAAGATAAGGTAGAAATATAGCCATTGAGGTTTGGGTAGGGTGTAGGGGACGATAGAGGGTACTTAAGTGGAGGAGGGAGAGGTAGTGCAGTGCTCGCAATGAATGGACCACTGGGCACTCACCTTCACACTGTGGCTGTATGTCTTCGACTGAGCCAGGGCGAGTGGGGATCCTTGTGTCCCTGTGAGCACAGGATGGTGTGCCCATAAAAATGTAAATACTGGTATGATGTGTTGTTCAAGGTCAGAATCTGATGTACAGCATGGGGCCTTTCTGCTGCCAAAATTCAATTACAGATACATGATCAATTGGCAAAGCAATCCCTTGATCCAATTTACATTTCATTAGAATAATAAATCTGCCAATTTTGACCCACGTGCAGGTGTCCATGCCATTATTTCAGTGTCTGCTACTGTGATTATGTAAATGGGTAACGTTTGCCATCTGACATAAACACCCATTTTGCAAATCTATCTGTAGCAGAAGCATCAGCAGCCCTTTAAAGATACAGAAAAGTCACATATATAAACAGCAGGGTATTACCTGTGATAATTACTAATATACATAACAGAACATAAACAATTGGAGCCGGATTCACACCTAACAAGCAGTCGCTTTTTAGGTGCGTATCTTTAGTAAAGGAACTACTGCGCATGCTTAGGTTTGAAAAATTGGAGATGTTGCCCATAGCAACCAATCAGATTCTAGCTGACATTCTCTAGTATGTAATAGGAAAGTGAGAGTTAGAATCTGATTGGTTGCTATGGGCAACATCTCCACTTTCCCAAACCCGCAGCTTAGTAAATCTGACCCCAGATCTGTGAATCCGGTCCTTGATGTTTAATATCCCACTGTGTTCTGGAAAAGACTGACAGGTCCTGTATAACTAGGAAGACACTAATTGGGTACCAGGCTTTTTAGGAATGCATTATGTGCAATCAGCACACTGCACGCATATATTTCTACTTCAACATCATTGCCAGTTTTTACTTCTCAGCTTGGCTACATCAAGTAGATTTTCTCATCAACATTGGTAAATTTTATTTCTTATATATATTGTAACCTAAGGCCATTTCTTTCAGTGCTGAGAAGACAGTGATTAGCACTTTTGCCTCACAGCATTGAGGTCATGTGTTTGAGTCCCAGACAGGGCCTGTGGAGTTTGTATATTTCCCCCCATACCTGTGACGTTCCCTCCTGGTGCTCCAGTCTCCATCTACACTCTAAGGGGTCTATTTACTAAACGCGATTTTTTCAGTGTGATATTAAATCAAAGCATCTCGCGGCGATATTGATGTGATATTTTTTCACACCCAATGTAAATGATATCATCTCCACTATAAAAATACTGCCCCCTGTCGTCCTCAACGTCATTTGAAGCAGTCCGGATGGGAAGAAGAAGTTTTGCAGCGTCCTGTCAGCAGCTGATGAACGGAACGTCGCCATCGGAGACTAAAATGAAGATGAAGACCTCAATCAATTGAAGAAAAATCTTCCCAGTAATAAGAAAATACGAAGAAAGAAGACATCAAACTGTGAGTGATAACCTTTTTTTATTTAATACACACGATACAATACACACATTACACATAGCTTAGGAGAGATGACCGCAGCAGGTAAGTGCACACAGTAGGGGACAATGTTAGATAGGGTTTATAACTTGTCTACATGCATACTGTATTTTAAGATTACATGTATGTTTATGGTGAACGATATTTTTATTTGTACACTACACACATCGTTAGCCATGCTGCCACTCATATTATTACAAGGCTCATCATTTCTGAGCCTTGTAGTTAGATCAGGACAGCATGGCTAAGGATTTCATCCATGCTGCACTTATTTTCAGACACACAAAAACACGTCAACTCTGTTGACATGTGTTTTTGATGCTCCGGGACGGCACCTCAGCCGGATCTCGCAGCTCTCTGGCTGCGATTTTGATTTTGGTTGATTTAAAATCACACTAAAGGAGATTTCTCCAAATCTCCTTTAGTGAATACAGTGATTTGTATACTTTACATTGTAAAAAAATCGGGATCGCGATCTAAGGCGAGACGATTTGATTTGATTTTAATATCACGCGATATTGACCTTTGTGAATACCGCGATGTATGTTTTTAAGCATATATCACGCGATTTCATGCGCTTTTAGACAAATCGCGTTTAGTAAATAGACCCCTAAAGGGCTTGTGGGTTAATTGGCTGCTGACAATATGAACCCCAGTCAGTGTCTGTCATATGTTATGTGAATAACAAATATTCTTAGTGGCACTATGTAAATAAATGATGATGGTGATTGTTGATTAAATATAACACAATGACTCAGTTTGTAAGTAGTATTTAAGGTCTACACTGTATTATATATTATATACAGTGTATACCTTAAATAGCCATTACTACGTTTCTTTCCAGGTGTTGTGAAACATATGCCGATGTTAATGGAGCATGCTGGTTTTTGTAGTGCCGAAGGTTGCTTAAGTCTACTCTAAATAAACTGAGTTTATTGCAGACGCATGTTTTTTTTACAGCCTATACAACCAAAACATATTGCATATTGCGTTACAAGTGTTCATTTGAATTGAGTTTAAAATGACTTTGAATTCCATTATAAAAAATAGGTAAATCTGTATAGATTTAAAAAATGTGTAATATACAAAATCAAATATTTCCACGTCAAGTGAGGTGTGACAGTGCCACCTAGTGGCCTTTAGTCTGCATAAAAACTTTGTTCAGTCTTTAATGTCATTTGGATGTTGTTGTAGGCTTGTTGTTGTCAACAAGCCCACATAGATCTCTAAACCATTACTATTAATGCCAGCAGATATGAGAGAATAATGGATGTTCAACAAGACAATGTAAATATGCTTTTATTCTTCTTCTATCGGGTATCATGCTGCTAACATTAGAACATATACAACATTTTGAACCCATACATTTGGCCAGTGCGGTTAGTAAGGGTTTTTTTCCCTGTGCTCAGCTAGCATATCCTATACTTCCCATATCGTATAGGTCTCCTTCCTAATTTACCCAAACTTTGCTTTTCTGCACCCAGGAGAATCAACTTTCAGATGACTCCAGTCATTTTATAGAGGTCCCGTTTTGAGTGTGGGGGCAATTTCATTGCATTTAACCAGTACCTACATAGTTATAAAGATTGCATACTGGTCAACACTGCTTACACTTACCAAGCATCAGAGGGTACTAGCTGCAAATTATTATGAATATCAGGGTAATTGTGGTAGTACCATCAAGGTGCTGCACCAATGAGGTGTCTTCTTTGTAACCAGTGGGGTTGTCTATTGCTGCTAGGAGTCAGTGGAGATTACCCACACTTAATGGAAGCTCCTTGATATTTACAAAGAGTAGGCAATTATGATATAAAGAACTAAAACTTTTTTTTTTTTTTTTTACTTGTTACTTAAAGGTGAAAATATTATTATTACTAATATTTTACATCATAGCAGACTGGTCTTTTCATGTGTTTTTGCAGCATTTTTATGCGTAACTCCAGCCATGTTTAGGCAGTGAAATTGGCTTGTGAATTGATGACAGCTGTGGCATTTTGCCTGGGGCTAATATTTTTGCTGCTGTCCTCCTTTGGGTATATTCTATTCCTCGGTTTGGCCATTTGATGTAAATCATTTATTACCATCAGTACAGTTTCCCTTGTTAGTCCTCAGTGATTTTCCTTTCCATTTAATTATCATGTCCTTTGGAATTAACATTAACCCATTTATTTTAGTGCCTGCCATGCCTCATAATGTGCTTTCCCGCATATTCCCGTATGTCTCCGAGTCTGCATATGACGATCTCTCTCTTCCTGTGTTTGATGTATGTCTAGATCTAGCAATGCATATAGACGCAGACATAAAATAAATACTGTTTTTCAAAACATCTTTAGTAATGGGTTTTAAAGCATTTAGTGTAATGGATGATGGCTTGAAATTATACAGACCATTTACCTTACATTCTCCTTCCCTGCTGCTTTCTGTTATAAGGGTCTTACTGCTTCTCAGAGCTCCCTCAGAGGAAATGGGGAGTTGGTCCATGTGTCATCCCTTAGCATGTGTGTGTGTCCCGGTCTCCTTGTAGTTTGCTCTACAGTCCTTGAAGTTCCCTATAGCTGCTCCACGTGTTCTGTTCTCCTCAGTATTTCCCATGGCGTGTTCATGTGCTCTGGTCTCTTTTGTTTTGTAGGGGGCCTATGTGGTCTTGCTTCCCGTTTGCCGGCTCATGTGCTCTGGTCTTTGCATTCGTCCAGGTAGCTGGTCTATGTATGCTCTGGACACCTTGGGCCGTATTCAGAGAACCGTTTCCTTAAAAGTACGCAATTATACGCACGGCCGGTGCAGGCCACACCCCCTCACACCCATGACACTCCCCTCTCTCGGCCGTGCCGTCGGTGACTTCCGTCTCCATAGACCACTTGTAACTTTCCGTCAGCAGTTGCGTGCGTATGTGTCATATGTACATGCGATTCATGTTAGTCGCACCCACATAGCTTCATTTACATGCCTTCCTCCGCCCATTTTTATTTAAATTTTCACGTGCGTATTTTTGTGTTGCATATCCGGACGTATGTATCCAAGTGCGATTCGCAAGTCCGTCCATGAGGCACTTACACGCACATAGTCTACGTTAACTATGTAAAATAAGTTACTACGCATGCGCAGATGAGACATACCTAAAAATACGCACATAACTGGCCAATTTCAGGACATGGGACTAGATCCTAATTTAATAATAACATGGTGAATGTGTAAGTACCTTGTCCGATGCGTACAGAGGCCTGATACACATTGGAATACAGCGTGGGCGATCTATGCAGCAACGCCCTGCGTACCTGTTGTATGTTTGGGAGGGGAGGGCTAAGCCCTTATGCAGGATTCTGCTTAGCGCACCGGCTCCATTTTACGTGGGGCAATTAAATACAATTTAAGGTAGGGGTTGGAACTTGGAAGGTCTCCGTGTGCTAGAGGAGTATATACTACCATCGCACGCACAGATTGTAGGATCGCACATTAAATGAGGATCCAGCCCATGGTTTATAAACATTGCTGTATCATCAATCATAATATCCACAAGGCGGCTGGACTTAAGGGATAGGGGTCACGAGGGAAGGAAAAGCACATGAGGGAAGAGGACCCTGCTCATGAGGTCTAGCACTTCACCCCCATTTCCTGCATCACACTTCACAAACTCTTCCATTGATACCATGGGGCAGATGCTATTCCACAAGGATTTTATCCCTGGTGTATATTTGCTTTCACAGAATAGAATGTTTTCCAGAATCCATTTAATATTGCTTGCCCTTACCACGACCTTGGTGCATGAAACCTGTAAATGCTCTCACCCGCTTGTGCATCTGTGCCTGACTATGCCATGCTGGGTGTCTATTAAGCACTTTACTCCTACCTACAAGATTTCCTCTGTGCCGTGACCCACTTAGAGATTCTGCCATAGCTTTCAGTCTGTAAGTGCTCATTGAATGCCCATGGTTGGCTTGGAAAAAGGGGGTTATGTTGGGTTTAAGATTGAAAACCTATAATAATGTTTTCTCTGGTCGCTGTACACATTGTTGTATACTTTGATTTGAAAGAATCTTTCTTTTAATTACAATTTAATTTGCCTTAAATAAAAGACAAAGGAGTTTGTTCTATAGGGTGACTTTCTAAATACCAGCATTCCAAACATATGCTTAATGCTGTCTGACACCTCTGCCAAATGTGTTAACTGTTTCCAAGGATACATTGTAACAACCTGCTTCTAGCAATACCAGGGACAAATTCATTTCACTTCTTGGCGGGCTTCAAATTGTGTATTGTTTTGCTATCATTGGGCTGGATCCAGACTTAAGTAAGTGCTTGAAATAAGTTACTCCTGGGCTAAACCATGTTGATTGCAGGGGGAGTCAAGTTAATTGTAGTCTTTGCATGCAGGGATATATCGTTGAGTTGCTTACTGCACACAGATACTGATCAGCTTTACTATCACACTGTTATTTAGACTTGGGATAGGAAACATCACCTCTCTACTCTAATACTGTTTGCAACAGACAAAATATTACTCTCCTGCAATCAACATGGTTTAGCCCCGGAGTAACTCATTTCAAGCACTTACTTAAGTCTGGATCCAGCCCGCTGGGCCTAATCCAGACCTACGATGAAGCGCTGTACAGAGTAACCACAATGCACTCCCCCTGACACTCCCCCCGTCCTGCCCTTTCTGCCTAATTTACCTGCCTCCCCTCGCCTACTTTCACTGACTGTAGCGTAGTTACGGTGCTCGTAACATTGGCACGTCCCTTCCACCGTTATTACGCTAGGGACGTCCAATTCTGCCTAAGGAAAATCACTAACTACTCTCCGCAACATCTGCCGGGCACATGCGCACATCGGCAAAATAGCCGATCTTACGCCCGCCGTAAAACGATAGTCAACGTAGGTCTGGATCAGGCCCATTGGGGTAGATCCAGAACTACGTGTGCCGTACGTTTATTCGCGGAGCGTATTTTCGTGTGCGTAAATTCATTACACTCCCCTCGGCACACCCCTTGCACGGACGTATTTTGTGAAGATACGCGACCCAAACCCTACCTTAACTTTTTCAAACGTAACAGAGTACGTCGCGAACGGACATACTGACTACGTGAACGTACGCAGCTTAGCACGCCCATACTGTACACTTTAAATACCACCCCCGCCTACTTCACGTAAAACGCACGTATTGTTGACAAACGTAAAATTGGCACACCCACATGTAAGTATTTACGTGACACATACGTGAATTTCCCATACGTACACAATTACGATACGGGAATGTGCGTATTTTCTATGGTGCGCATGCGCAGTGCATACGTATCTGCGAATTTACGTCTCCGCCACGCGTAAAATCGCGGAAAAGCGTAGTTCTGGATCTGCCCCATTGTGTTTAAAAATGCAATGCACGTGTTATACAGCGATGACTCAGGCAAACATTCGCTGCAAGGTTTGGGAGCACATAATGCTTACAGCAGTGAATCCATTTCTCTATTTAATTTAATGTTGATGAGCGTTTTTATTTTATTACTGAAGTAATAGCATTTTGCTCCAGAAATCATTCCCTGCAGATTATGCAATAATACAGTTCTATGTGTGAGTATTTACTTCTAATTCACTCACTGCCATATTAAATTGACTAATTCTGAGAGTTAAGTAAATGAACCACATTTTCATTTCATAGGGAATAATTTGTTGGAACTGAACACAAAATGTAACTTTCCTTTTGATGTAAAATGAGCAGCAGCGTGCTGTTCGCTCCCTCTCTTGGGTTGGGTGAAACGCAGGTTAGTGGTGTGGAAGTGGCGTCTCTCGTTCGGGGCTAGATTTACTGAACTGTGTAAAAGGAAAGATGGAGATGTTGCTCATAGCAACCACACAGAGTCTAGCTGGCATTCTCTAGTATGTAAGAGGAAATTTGGAGCTAGAATCTCATTGGTTGGCATAGGCAACATCGCCACTTTATTTTCTGCAATGTAGTAAATCTAGCCCTTGGTCTCTCATTTTGGTCCTGCTCTGTCCTGCCTAAACCTGGCCACTTATGGTGCACCCACATGGTGCAAAATTAAAATGCAAACTCGACTATGAATTCTGCTGAATGACGTTTGAGGAAATGTGTGAAAATAATATTACTGTTGTTTGACCTAAACTTAATATTGGTACGTAATCCAGTGCTCTTATTATACGCTGTCACGCTCCAATGACAACATGCATGATGGCGGTTCCCGTCAACACCTCCTCTCCGCTCGGTGGCTGCCATCCTGGCGTTGTTAGGCAGTAAGGACGCAAAGCCTATTACTTTGGGTCCCGACCCCTTCACTGATTACCCCGACTCTGTCACTGGCGTAATGGCATTGCTAGGCAGCCAGGACGCAGTGACTGCGGTGTTGGGTCTAGACTACTCTTTTGCTTCCTCCAATCATAGGCACTGATGTCCTGGCGTTGCTTAGCAGCCAGGGCGCCAGGCATATCAGGTTTTTGGTGTTTAGACCATTGGCTGCTGATTGGCCAGTAGTTTCTTTATATTTCCTGCCTGTCTCGCCTGTTATATTGTATGCTAGCCTGCTGTTCTCTCGCCAGTTTGTGCCTGCCACATGCTGTGTGATTCGTTGAGTGTTTGGCTCATTAGTCTCACTGTTTGTTGGGTATTTCTGTCTATTCATATTTGTTCTGCTTACACGCACTCATAGGACTTGTTCGCTGAGGGCTGCGACCTGCCAGAGTTCTGCAGCCAAGCTCTGGTTAGTTTCCGCACCTCAGTGGGCCTGTCCTAACAGCTCTGTGTGTGTTTGTCACACTTCTGATGGGTTACGATTGATAGTGGGGCGGGAAAAAGTGGCCCACTTGATACAAAAAGGAGACAAAAGCTTTTTTTAGGTATATAAATGAAAGGTGAAAAAATAAGGGGGGTATGGTATGGTAAGGCTCAAAACGGAGAGTGGAATTCTTATTGAGAGTGAGAGGGCTATGGCAGATCATCTTAACAAGTATTTCTGTTCAATATTCACAAAAGAAAGAAAGGGGAAGGGTCCACTTTTAAATGGGAAGGCTATTAATACAATGGGGGAAATTACTACTGCTTTCACTGAGGAGCAGGTATTAAAAGAACTTTCAAAGCTGAAAGTGAACAAATCAATGGGACCAGATGGGATGCATCCGAGGATACTAAAAGAGCTTAGAGGGGTGCTGGCAAAACCATTAACTGAATTACTCAATCAGTCACTAATAACTAGGATGATTCCAGAGAACTGGAAAATAGCAAATGTCGTCCTTCTGCATAAAAGTGGAAATAGGGAAGAAGCATAAAACTACCGACCAGTGAGTCTCGAATCAGTAGTAGGGAAATTGATGGAAACACTGTTAAAGGAACAAATTGTACAGTATCTTTAATCCAGTAATTTACAGGATCCCAAGCAGCATGGATTCACTGGGGGAAGATCATGTCAAACAAATCTTATTGATTTTTTTTTTTGACTGGGTCAGTAAAGTATTATATAAAAGGGGAGCTGTAGACATAGCTTATCTAGATTTTAGCAAGGCTTTTGATGCTGTGCCACATCGCAGACTGTTAAATAAGCTGGAAACTTTGGGATTGGTGTTAAAGATAGTTGCCTAGATATGATCTTGGTTACAGGATAGACAACAGAGGGTTGTAGTAAATGGAATCCCTTATGGGGATGGTAATGTAACCAGTGGAGTACCCCCAGGATTCTGTACTTGGACCAGTGCTATTTAATATCTTTATAGGTGATATTGCCTGTGGTATCGAGGGGAAAATATGCCTTTTGCAGATGACACAAAGTTATGTAACAGGGTAAACATGCCAGGAGGGGTACAGAAAATGAGGGATGATCTAGGTAGACTGGATGAATGGTCAAGAGTGTGGCAACTGCAGTTTAATGCCAAAAAGGTCAAAATCATGCACTTGGGGCACAAAAACCCAAAAGCTCAGTATATTATTAATGGTACGCCATTAGAAACTACTGAGGAGGAAAGGGATCTAGGAGTCATTATTTCATGAGACTTAAAGGTAGCCAAGCAATGTAACAAAGCAATGAGAAAGACAAGTCAGATGCTTGGTTGCATAGGGAGAGGAATTGGTAGCAGGAAGAGAGAAGTAGTGATGCCACTGTACAGATTTTAGTACGACCTCACCTAGAATACTGTGTTAAGTTCTGGAGGCTATATCTCCAGAAACTCATAAATACATTAGAGACTTTGCAAGGAAGAGCAAGTAAAATGGTCCATGGCCTGTGTCACAAATCATACCAAGAAAGGCTAGAGGAACTAAACATGTATAGCTTGGAGCAGAGAATGGAAAGGGGGATATGATAGCAGCTTTCAAATATATCAAGGGTTGTGACCGGCTAGAGGTGGGTGGCATCAAGGAAAAGGTGTAATAGAACACGAGGGTATGAATAAAAACTGGAGGGTGGTAGATTCAGAGGAAATGTATGGAAAACTTACTTCACTGAAAGGGTTAGTTTAAACATGCTTGGTATAAATATAAGGATATCCTAAATCTTAAACTAATTTAAGGATACTTAGGGACTAGGGTCAGTATAGTTTTAAATAAACAACTGGGCAGACTGGATGGGCCATGTGGCTCTTATCTGCCGTCACTTTCTATGTTTCTAGTTGTGAGATAGAAAGACAAAAAAAAAAATTAACTATAATGTCCAGCCATAAATGGGGCATTCCCTGACGCTTAAGCCGTCACTTTCTATGTCTATGTTTCTGTGTTGCAGTGGGAGGGGTTTAATACAATATGCAGCAAGTGCAGGAAATTGGGCAGTTGGGATATCCTGAAGTGTTAAGGTAGAGTCTAACTGATGGATCGCTGAGCGAGCAGTGTGAGTGGATAAAGTGGGGATTGAATCTTTGCATCCTGTCCATAGCTACTGCTTCATTATTGAGGTAGATAATAGAACGTTCAAATAGAATAAACGGCATCAAAAGCCTTTCCCTATTATAATCCATCTCAGGAATAATCTGGTTACTGGAATACTTTACAATCACACTAATTATTATTGTTATTATTATTATTATTATTATTATTATCACAATTATAATTGAACAAATCTTTTTGAAATATTTTGCTTACTTATAGAAGTGATAGTTTACTGTTATGGAGATAAGCAATACCCTACATAGAAGGCACAAGGACATGCATGCCCCTGTATGACCCTCACATGTATGGCCCTTCCACAAGCAGAATCTACCTACCTTAAATTGCATGTGGAAGGGAACATAGAGAATGATGGATTGTACGTAAGGGCTTTGTAACGTCCTATTGTACGATTACCTTTCTAGATTCTATCCACCATGCGTGTCATACTGTTGGTGGGTCAGCCCTTATGTGCAGATTTCCAATGCCACATTCCTTTGTACTGTGCACGCGCAGTGCACGCTGCTATTTCTGATTGTGTCGTTATGAAGTCAGGATCAGGCCGAGTGTCTGTGCAACATGTTGAAATTTATGCAAAGTCTACTTGAATAACCTTAATGCTGAATGAAAATAAGTGTTGTGAGTGCACCTGAATAAGGTAACAGCTTGTTTACTTCTTTATCAATACATATTGGTGATACCTTCTGGTAACAAAGAGAAAAGTAGAAAGTGTTGTCCATAGCAACCAGTTATTTTCGAGCTATCATTTACCCCCAGTAGATTCTGGAAAATGATAGGTAGCATTTGATTGGCTGCTACGGGCAACACATTTACATTTCTATTCAGAGAAAAAAGAGCTGTTTGATCAGTAGCCCCCTTATTTCATTATCTGTGCAAGCACTTCCATACCATTCGTTTCTAACACAGATCTCTGCAAATATCAAGCTTTGCAGACAGGAATAGGAATAGGATCTCAAACTTGTTGGCCCAACAATGTACAGATCATATTAGATTTACAACTTGTACAACTTGCTGTTCACTATCTGACATTGAGCTCCTTCTCTTGTCTTTCATTGGAATCTATTGTTATTATTATTATTATTGTTTATTTATAAGGTGCCACACCGTATCCGCAGCGCCATACAGAGGCAATAGCAAATCCAATAGTTACATATACAATACAATAATTAACAGAGGGTATAAAAACATAAATATGGAATACAATACATGCGCAAAGCAAAAAATAAAATATTGTTGTTGCCATCCTGAGATAGAAACATAGAAAGTGACGGCAGATAAGAGCCACATGGCCCATCCAGTCTGCCCATTTGTTTATTTAAAACTATACTGACCTATTTACTCTCAAATTAGTTTAAGATTTAGGATATCCTTATATTTATCCCAAGCATGTTTACACTGTTCTACTGTATTGGCCTCAACCACTTCAGATGGGAGAATATTCCACTTATCTATCACCCTTTCAGTGAAGTCATTTTTCCGCACATTTCCTCTGAATCTACCACCCTCCAGTTTATATCCATGCCCTCGTGTTCTATTACACCTCTTCCTATGAATCTACCACCCTCCAGTTTATATTCATGCCCTCGTGTTCTATTACACCTCTTCCTATGAATCTACCACCCTCCAGTTTATATTCTTGCCCTCGTGTTCTATTACACCTCTTCCTCTGAAAAATGCTGGTCACAACATCTAAAGATTGCGCTTACGCAATCTACGTACAGAAATGGTACATAGATAGCGTAAATAAGCTACTAGGCATGCGTAGTAGCTCAATTCCTAAAACAACGTACGTGAGTGGAAAGCTGTGTAACTGTGAATCCGGACCTTTCTCTCCCATAAACCTCTGCTCAAACAATTGTGACATCATAGATAGGCATGCCCTCAAAGGTATCCTTAGCACAGGAAGAGGCATTGTACAGAAGGTTGGGACAATGTACACACTTTACATTTGGAAAGCTGTTGTGGCATGATTTATTGGTAAAATTAGTACTTAATAAAAATCAGATCATAAGATCCGATGTCCTTTGAAACATTTCTTAATGATTGTTGGAGAGTAAACACTTATAGAAATAACATTTTGAAAACATGTAGAGTATACTTAGCTTTAAGGTGTTGTACATCTATATTGAGAGCCACTAATCAGCTCATATATTTTCTGTGCAGAAAAATGCTATATATGCACAAATGAATGAATGTTTAATGTGATAAAAGAAATCATATTATGTGTCTAGTGCAGAATTATTAATGTTGTTTTTCTTTTTGTTTTAGGTAAGTAAATTGGTACCTTCTTTATCATGTATAATAACTAGAGGAAGACAATTCACACAATTCAGTATGAAGACTCTGTCCATCAGTTTGGGTAAGATGTTTATAGCAACAGTGGTAGACGCGGTATATGTTACATACAAATATGAGTGTTCAGTATATACAATATAGTATATAGCTGTTTATTCATTATATAGAATATAGTGTACACCTGTGTATTCAGTATATAGAATATAGTGTACAGCTGTACATTCAGTATATAGAGTATAGTGTACAGCTGTGTATTCAGTATATAGAATATAGTGTACAGCTGTACATTCAGTATATATAGTATAGTGTACAGCTGTGTATTCAGTATATAGAATATAGTATACAGCTGTACATTCAGTATATAGAATATAGTGTACAGCTGTACATTCAGTATATAGAGTAGAGTGTACAGCTGTGTATTCAGTATATAGAATATAGTATACAGCTGTACATTCAGTATATAGAATATAGTGTCCAGCTGTACATTCAGTATATAGAATATAGTGTACAGCTGTGTATTCAGTATATAGAATATACTGTACAGCTGTGTATTCAGTATATAGAATATAGTGTACAGCTGTGTGTTCAGTATATAAAATATAGTGTACAGCTGTGTATATAGAATATAGTATATAGCTGTTTATTCATTATATAGAATATAGTGTACAGCTGTACATTCAGTATATAGAATATAGTGTACAGCTGTACATTCAGTATATAGAGTATAATGTACAGCTGTACATTCAGTATATAGAATATAGTGTACAGCTGTACATTCAGTATATAGAGTATAGTGTACAGCTGTGTATTCAGTATATAGAATATAGTGTACAGCTGTGT
>WWET01001097.1:123095-160504 GCA_011038615.1 Limnodynastes dumerilii | reverse complement strand
CTGCTCTGCTACCAAGCGGATATTGTGTAGCTTTGTCTATTGTTAATTACCCGCCATATCCTGGCTATTTACTTTTGGTCAAGTTTTGCCAACTACCGTTGCCCTACTCAATTCTCGCGCCACATAGTGGCCACCTTGTTTAGTGTATCTGCCTTGCGGAACTATTGCTTAGCCTCCGCTATCTTGTGGTTGTTTTTGTTGTCTGTTTATTCGTTTCTTTCTACCTGCTATCCGTTGTGTGAAAGTGAACACTGATAGCATTTCTCCTACTGTGACGGTGCCTTGCTCCATACTTGGTCTTGTTATTATTTTCCCTTTCAAGTGAATCTGCTCGCCTAGGATAGCGGCTTGTTTATCTGGGCTCAGCACAACTCCATCCCCACCACTAGGGGCCCTGGCGAAGACTCCCAGATTCCCTGATGCATGCTAGGTAACCAGTTTCATTACTTTACCGTTTCATAACAGATGCTATTTTGCATTTTTAATTAAATACCATAATAGGTCTGTTGTTTTCACAAATATAGAATACTTGTGGCAGCTCTAGCTATGTACAGTTCCGATTGTATACTCACAGATAACCGCTTCTCCTGTCACACCAGAATATACTCACACCTGTTGTACCCTTGCTCTTCGTGACACACGAGAATCCACAGTCCTCCCAACGGACGCCACTCCGGCAGTCCCCTGTGGGGAAATTCTGTGCAAGCAAATGATGTGTGGGAGGGCTTCAGTCCAATGAACTGAGACAGCAGCGTTTCTCTGTTTTCTATACGGGGAGCTCCCCTATTAGGGCATTAGAGTCACAAGCATAGACTGTTAGGTGCTTTGATTGTCCCGGCTTTAGGATTTGCGGTCGCACGGTCTGAATTGCCTGGTATGGATCGGAGGGTTTAATGCTCGCTGTGCCTAATCACAGTAACCATTACGCGTTTCTCCTGTAATCAGGTTTCTTCAGTCTTCTTTTAAGACTCTGGACTATAGTCCTTTGGACTCTTTTTTGGAGATATCAATAGGATCCCCTGGTTTTATTAAGTGCAGTCCTAATAGTAGTGGTTCTTTTAAAGGGGTCATATCCTTTTTTCTAGTAAACAAATCTATCACCAGGAGCCACGCACAGCCCTTAATACTGTTAAGACAGACCTGGGATCCAGAATTTAGTTTACTCTGCAGTGTTTTAAGGGACTCACCTGTTTTTTTGGGGGGTTTTTTGTGCCAAACAATCACAGCAATAATGGGTTGGAAAAACCCGAGTTATTGCCGTGGCAGAGATGTGAAAGTGACATAACGATATTCTGGAGAAATGAATGTAAGCAAATAAATAAGATGAATTAACCAAGTTGTAGTTTTTGGTAACTGAGGGGCTGATTCAGAGATACGATTTTCACGCAACTTAGGTGCGTATATTTAGGATCTTAAAAAATTAGCATAACTGCGCATGCGTAGTAATAGTGCAACGCCGTCTACGTAGAGGTTAGGAGCGTAAATTCGCTAAGAGCGTAACTTTGAATTGATCGCAAGCACTTAAGATCTTAAGTGCTGCGAAAGTTTAAGATCTGAAGGATTTGCATGGAAATGGGCGGGGGGAGGCAGGGAGATGAGGGAAAGTGGGCGCGGGCAGACACTTAGGATCGCAAATAAACGCTACTACGTCACTTAAGATCTCAAATGACAGCGCAGAGTTAGGGTTAGTCAATGGTGGTCTAACTTTAAGATCCGCCGCTGTTTGCAAGGGGAGTGACTGTTTATGCAGTGGGCTGTAACCTGCTAAGATCTTAACTAAGGTGCGTATATTTGCGATCTTTTCGCAATCGCATCTCTGAATCAGCCCCTGAGTGAAAAAACAAATGAAATGTAAATGAAACAAGGAAAAGGAGAAAAGAAAGTCAGAATATATACCAGGGAGGTCAATGGATGACATTAATATAGGGGTATGAGAGGAAGGGATATGTGGTTGAATAAATAGGAAGTAATACCATGTTACTTGCTGTGGCCAAAAAAACACACAGTAACAAAGAGCACATGATCATAAGTAAACATGAAAAATAGAATTAATATAAATTAAAAATAAAGAAATTAGAGTAGTTATGGAAAACAGTCATAATAACACTTATTTTAAGTTTTTCTTAATCAGTTTTCTCATCTCTTATAAAGAATTGTAGCCTCATTACCCAAAATATTAGAATAGTAGTTCTTAAACTGTGGAGTCACACCTACATCTTTATAGGGTTGCTGTTGGCTGCCTATACGTGACAACCTGCAATTTCCTGACACTGACAACTGTCATTGTCCCGATGTTGCTGAAAGTTGTCTGAGAGGTTGTTACTATTTCAAGCCTCCCAAATATTCTCCATAGGCCAGATCCAGAGCTACGCTGGCCGTCTGGCTGTAAGTACGGCCAGCGTAGCTCTGGTGCACTCCCCCTGTGTCAGTGTAGTTAGACACAGTTACGCTGGCTGAAGTCTACCCTAACTTCAGCCTGCGTAACTGTGTCTAACTACGCTCACACAGGAGCATAACATCCCTAACCCAGCCCTCTCGTCCTAATTACCCTCCCTCCCTCCGCCCAGCTTCCGTAACTACAGCGTAGTTACGGAGCTGCCCGTCCCCTCGTCCGTAACTACACTGTAGTTACAGACACTAGATCCATGGCTCACAGAGCCATGGATTACGCCGGACAACATCTGCATCTCTACAGTTCTTACGTAACTACAGCGGGTGGCGTAGCTCTGGATCAGGCCCCATGTCTGTCCAGCCTCCCCAATATCCCCCATCCATGTCTCTCCAGCCTTCCCAATATCCCCCATCTATGTTTCTCCAGCCTTCCCAATATCACCCATTCATGTCTTTCTAGCCTTCCCAGTATTCCCCATCCACGTCTCTCCTGCCTCCCCAATATCCCCCATACATGTCTCTCCAGCCTCCCCAATATTCCCTATCCATGTCTTTCTAGCCTCCTCAATATTCCCCATCTATGTCTTTCTAGCCTCATCAATATTCCCCATCCATGTCTTTCTAGCATCCCCAGTATTCCCATTCATGTCTTTTTAGCCTTCCCAGTATTCCAGATCATGTCTCTCCAGCCTCTCCAATATCACCCATCCATGTCTCTCCAGCCTTCCCAATATCACCCATTCATTTTTCTCTAGCCTTCCCAATATTCCCCATCCATGTCTCCCCAATATTCCCCAGCCATGTCTTTCTAGCCTTCCCAAAATTCCCTATCCATGTCTTTCTAGCCTCCCCAATATTCCCTATCCATGTCTTTCTAACCTCTCCAATATTCCCCATCCATGTCTTTCTAGCCTCCCCAATATTTCCTATCCATGTCTCTCCAGCCTCACCAATATTCCCCATCCATGTCTTTCTAGCCTCCCCAATTTTCCCTATCCATGTCTTTCTAGCCTCCCCAATATTCCCTATCCATGTATTTCTAGCCTCCCCAGTATTCCCTATCCATGTTTCTCCAGCCTCCCCAATATTCCCCATCCATGTCTCTCCAGCCTCACCAATATTCCCCATCCATGTCTTTGTAGCCTCCCCAATATTCCCTATCCATGTCTTTCTAGCCTCCCCAATATCACCCATCCATGTCTCTCCAGCCTCCCCAATATCCCCCATCCATGTTTCTCCAGCCTTTACAATATTCCCTATCCATGTCTCTCCAGCCTCCCCAATATCCCCCATCCATGTCTTTCTAGCCTCCCCAGTATTCCCCATCCATGTCTTTCTAGCCTCCCCAGTATTCCCCATAATGTCTCTCCAGCCTCCCTAATATCACCCATCCATGTCTCTCCAGCCTTCCCAATATCACCCATCCATGTCTCTCCAGCCTCACCAATATTCCCCATCCATGTCTTTCTAGCCTCCCCAATATTCCCTATCCATGTCTTTCTAACCTACCCAATATTCCCCACCCATGTCTTTCTAGCCTCCCCAAAATTCCCTATCCATGTTTTTCTAGGCTTTCCAATATTCCCAATCCATGTCTTGCTAGCCTCCCCAATTTTACCTATTCATGTCTTTCTAGCCTCCTCAATTCATATCTTTCTATCCTCCCCAATATTCTTCATCCATGTCTTTCTAGCCTCTCCAATATTCCCAATCCATGTCTTTCTAGCTTCCCCAATATTCCCAATCCATGTTTATTTAGCCTCCCCAGTATTCCCCATCATGTATCTCCAGCTCCCAGTGTTTACTTACCTTGTGTCTTCCATCTGCTGCTCTCCTCCGTAGCGCGCATTCTATTTTACACTGACGCTGGCGTGGCCTAATGTCACATCAACTTCATTTGCATAAAGCAATCTAGTTCCTGCTAACAGCAGAAGTTATACTGGACAGCTGAAAGGGGGTTTGCGATCAGCTGTTATGTGTAACTTCTGCAGTGGCTGATAGCAGGAACGGGGCATGGCGCCAGCCCTGCATTTAATCCAGTGGTCCACTGGGTCCACATAGAAATACTGGGCTGCAGTAAATATGCGAACAGGCTGCAAGTTTGACATGTCCGATGTAAAGCATGGTGCTCTTCTGTGAGAGAGTTCTAAAGCTGGCCATACACTAGAGCGATTATCTGCCTGATTTCGCAATCATTGTGATATCGGGCGACTGATCGTACAAGTGTGTGGTAACAATTTTTTTCACAAATCATCCAATAATCGTCCAAGAACCCCTTTTTAGATGTTTGATTTAAATCAGGCCAAAGCAGAAGATGAAATGTAAAACAGCACAGTGTATGGGCATTTCTCGATAATCGTGAAATATTTACCAATAAATTCCTGGTGATGTAAGTACTTTTCTAGGTGTGAATATGCAAATCTCACATAACATCTTCCCCTTTTCACAGTGCGACCACCGTGCTTTATCCATCTCTGTACGAAACAATATTTTGAGCGTCAACAGGAAGTTTATTATGACTATTTCCTGCAGTGAATTGCCGGGGCAGCCTGTTATGCAAATGTTGATTGAAAAATCGTACAAGAAAAAACATTTATTGGCAGGCGTATGGTCAAAACTGATTTTTGAGAGACCATAAAAGAGATGAACAATCTGAAGTTTTCACATTTTATGATGATTATCAGCTGAAATTTGTGTAGCGTATGGCGCCGTATTCTTTTCTTAGTCTAGAGGACTCTAGAAGAAAAATTGTGAAGATTTTCGGGATTTCATGCGATGTTCGAAAATTGCTCTAGTGTATAGCCAGCTTATTCCTCCATAGTTTGAAAAGCAGTTAATGAAATAAATAAAGTAACCAGTAAAATAATGAAATTATTGTTTTGCTTGGCAAAAATTTTGGAACCTATTCATTGAATGAACATGAAAGTTAGTATGTAACATTTATTATATAAAGTCTGGTCACTGGTGTGCTCCTTGTATTCTACATTTTTATATGTGTTTATTATAGTGGTCACTGGTGTGCTCTCTGTATTCTACATTTTATATGTGTTTATTCTAGTGGTCACTGGTGTGCTCCTTGTTTTCTACATTTTTATATGTGTTTATTATAGTGGTCATTGGTGTGCTCCCTGTATTCTACATTTTTATATGTGTTTATTATAGTGGTCACTGGTGTGCTCTCTGTATTCTACATTTTATATGTGTTAATTATAGTGGTCACTGGTGTGCTCCTTTTTTTAATACATTTTTATATGTGTTTATTATAGTGGTCATTGGTGTGCTCCCTGTATTCTACATTTTTATATGTGTTCATTATAGTGGTCACTGATGTGCTCCTTGTATTCTACATTTTTATATGTGTTTATTATTGTGGTCACTGGTGTGCTCTCTGTATTCTACATTTTTATATGTGTTTATTATAGTGGTCTCTGGTGTGCTCCTTGTATTCTACATTTTTATATATGTGTTTATCATAGTGGTCACTGGTGTGCTTTCTGTATTCTACCTTTTATATGTGTTTATTATAGTGGTCACTGGTGTGCTCTCTGTATTCTACATTTTATATGTGTTTATTATAGTGGTCACTGGTGTGCTCCTTGTTTTCTACATTTTTATATGTGTTTATTATAGTGGTCATTGGTGTGCTCCCTGTATTCTACATTTTTATATGTGTTTATTATAGTGGTCACTGGTGTGCTCCTTGTATTTTACATTTTTATATGTGTTTATTTATTGGTCACTGGTGTGCTCTCTGTATTCTACATTTTATATGTGTTTATTATAGTGGTCACTGGTGTACTCTCTGTATTCTACATTTTAATATGTGTGTTTATTATAGTGGTCACTGGTGTGCTCTCTGTATTTACATTTTTATATGTGTTTATTATAGTGGTCACTGGTGTGCTCTCTGTATTCTACACTTATATATATATATGTTTATTATAGTGGTCACTGCTGTGCTCTTTGTATTCTACATTTTTATATGTTTTTATTATAGTGGTCACTGGTGTGCTCTTTGTATTCTACATTTGTATATGTGTTTATTATAGTGGTCACTGGTGCGCTCTCTGTATTCTACATTTTAATATGTGTTTATTATAGTGGTAACTGGTGTGCTCTCTGTATTCTACATTTTAATATGTGTTTATTATAGTGGTCACTGGTGTGCTCTCTGTAGTGTACACTTTTATATATGTGTTTATTATAGTTAGAAAAGATAGGGAAAAGTCTTTGGCAAATAGTCGCAGACTAGGTGTGCGCCGCAATGGTAGTAAAAGGCCACCTATTTCATATTAGGTATATTTCAAATTATAATAAGCCATATTAGCTAGGGTATAATAAATTAGGCTGCTTCCCAAGATGCGGCTAACTGCACAGCCGGAATATCAAAAGAAAGGAATAGGTAAGTAGGGAGCGCCACGATATCTATACCTACAGACCACTCTAAACTGCCATATAAAATATCACCATAAGTATTTATTATTTGTATATAATATATAGATTGTATAACCTTCACAGATATTTTGGTAGAGGTGTAATCCAGCCGGCCGGTTCGGGCACAGAAGGAGGTCCTTCCTCTGAAGAAATCGCTTTGAAGCGAAGAAACCGGTCAGGGTACCAACTTTCTCTGGACTATTTCACTTTTTACAACGCCTTAGTAAACTCTCTCCTTCTCATTTTGGAATCTGGATAGCGGACATTATCGGATGTGACTGCAGGCCATCAGCTGGTGGCAGGACTCCTGATTGGTGTTGTTATATGGAACAGACTGCTGACAAACTGCAGGAGTGCCTTGCCGGGTGGCCGGTTCAAATACTGATTCTATCCGTGTTAACAGCTACTCACGAATACAAACTGTGGATATCCAAGGCTTTCTTTCTGATAAGGAGTTTTCATGACTGTATTAAATATCTGCATTGTTGGACTTGTAAAGAGTTGGAGTTTTCTAATTTTGATATTGATGGTCAGTGCCTCTAGCCACTCATATTACACAGTGTATTGTCTTGTGAATTGTTTTTGGTCCCTTGCTTTGGTTTTATTTATATAAATTTTATGTATTAACATAGTCACATTTTATTGTGGAGACTGTGCCCGGACCGGCCCGCCAGATTACACCTCTACCAAAATATGTGTGAAGGTTATACAATCTATATATTTTATACAAATAATAACTACTTATGGTGATATTTTATGTCAGTTTAGAGTGGTCTGTGGGTATAGATATTGTGGCGCTCCCTACTTACCTATTTCTTTTCTTTTTGTTACAGTGGCCACTGGTGTGCTCTCTGTATTCTACATTTTTATATGTGTTTATTATAATGGCCACTGATGTGCTCTCTGTGTTGTATAGCAATCACTTGTGTGCTTTCTGTATAGTGGTGTGTGTTCTTTCTATTGCTTATAGGGCACTGGTGTCTTCTCTGTATTGTGTGGTCACCACATTTTTTTTTTACTGTCACAGGGGCTCCCACAGCAAATTAGTTTGAGAACCGCTGGATTAGAAAGTAGATTCTGTCCATAGCTAAATGTATAGTCTGAGCAGTATTAGTAACTATAGACTGTAGTCAGAAATGATAGATGGAGCTATGACAGCTACCTACACTCAAAAGAATTTTCCTGATATCCTGTTAAAGTGTCATAGACATTAAAGGCCTGTAAAACATTTTCCTTGCGTGTCTATTAGGTACAGCGTCTATACATTTTCTGCAGTTATTCATAGATGCACAGTATTTTAGAAATGTCAGTGATTCTTGCATTGTAGTCCTCTATTTGCTGGTATAATAGCTTTGCTTAAGGAATAAATCAATAGGAATGACCTTTCACCAATGTCATATGCATGGAGATCCATTTGATATGTGTGATTTGTTTTGTAAGTGGGTACAGCAAATATGCACACTGGCACCTGGGAGAAACAAATATGTGACTTAAAAATCATTTTATAGTAATTCAGACGTTAATGTTTAACATGAAAAGATAATGAATGGTTCCATACTCATTATATTCACATTTATTTTACAACAATTTTTTTTCACCAACTACTATTGGCAATGAGACCTGTCGCTTATGACAAGCCTATTACTTTTTTTTAAAGGCTTCTTTAGGGACGAGTAAGATAGGCTTAAACATCACCGGGTGTAACCATACCTCTGACAGGATAGATTCAGATAGTACTATATATAGTGGATATTTTGTTCCATTCTGTATTAGCGCCATTAGTCATTTGTAAACTCGGGCAGCATCATAAAACTGCAACAAATAACCCCAAATTTTCCACGTTTTCCTCAGCAGCATTTTCTTCTTTATTATATGAGAGTGGAGACATTTGTATGTGGAACTCACTTGCAGTCACAGCAAATCTTACAGTTAAAGTCAAATAAAGTTTTCAAAAAGAATCTTCGATATAAACACTCAGAAGTATGGAGTACAGGAGTGTACTAAGGGGCTGGTATGAAATGATACAATCAAGCTGGAGACAAGTCAGAATGTCGACATTTCAGAATTATTATTAGTATTTGTTTGTAACATCTGTAAATTTAATGTGATGTAGGCAGCTTGTAAAAAAAACTTCAGAAATGTAAAAAATGGCTATCCATATAAAAACTGCCAAGGTTTGAACCACAAATTGAACACATTACTAATATATCAATTTAATACAATGCAATAGTTGACCAACATATTGAGATCCCCTATAAATATTGCCAAACTTATTTCCAGATACAGGGTGATATTGAATTTAAATAGCTATAAAGATTTGGAGTGAATGCATCACCACAGATGTTATAGTAACCCCACTTTGCAGACCATAGCTGCTCATCCTACAGGATCCAAGGGCAAATCACAGACAATTCAAACACATGTATGTATGTATGTGCTAATTAGAAAGTTCAACACATAAAAGATGAGAAAGAATATTCCCTATGAAGATTTTTTTTTTTACACTAAATGGAAAAATGCTTCCTCTTCATAATATTTTCCATGTAGACTCAGACAAACACATTGCATTATCATTTTATTATGCAATTACCTTAATAGCAGACCAAAACAGCATTTCACTGAAGCAGCGATGAACCTAGGGATTCCTATACTATACATTACTAGTTTATTATTTTATTAGATGACACTTCAGTGAATTAAGGTTTTAGTAAGGTCAAATATGTGACATGTAGTCTTCTTTGTGTTTTTTGTTGTTTCAGATACATGTAAAGTACCAACTGCCTAACATAAAATAAGTGTTTTCTATTTATTCTACTGTGATAAATAACAAATCTGAGTCTGTCTCCCTCTTGTGGATTATTGTGGAATGGCAGACACTATTGTTTCAGTAGTGTGTAGAATTTTCCAAACCAGAAATCTAGTATAATGACAATGGCCCTGATCCAGAACTACGCCTGCCGTACTAGCTACGGTGGGCGTAAGAGTAAGATCGGCTAAAAAGCCGATCTGCGCATGCGCCAGGCAGATGTTGCCCGGCGTAGCTACGGAAATGCCCGATCTTAGATTGGGTGTCCGTAGCTTCAGCGCAGTAACGCTGGAGGGGGCTTCCCCCAGCGTTACTATGCTGAGGTTAGTGCAGGGAGGCGGGGGAGGGAGGGTAATTAGGCTGGGAGGGTGGCGTTATCTTACTAACGCCGCCGTCCCAGCGTTTTTACACTCCCTTACGCCGGCTGAAGTTAGGGTAGCCTTCAGCCGGCGTAAGGGAGTGTAAATACACTCCAACAAGGGGGAGTGTCGGGGCAGAGCAGCGATGTTACGCTGAGCGTTAAAACGGTCAGTGTAACGTCGCAGCTCTGGATCAGCCCCAATGGCCCAGATCCAGAACAATGTCTGCGAGCGTATTTATGCTTAATAGAGACATAAAAACGCTATTTTACATGTACTGCACCTGCGCGCGGCAGATTTTACGACACGTAACTCGTCACGTATCTTCAGCGTAACTACGAACTAAGGGGCGTGGCAGCCATATGGCACCCGTAATTACGCTTTGGAGGTGGGGTGAGACATTTAAATCATATAGTATGGGCGTGCTTAAGCACATAAGTATGTGCAGCCATTACAACCGACAGGAGTTACGCTTGGAAAAGTTAAGGTAGGGTTTGGAAAGTGTAAAATGGCAAAAGTACATCCGGCCAAGGGGAGAGCGTAGTAAATACGCTACATGTTGAAACAGAACGGGACCCTAGCTCAGGATCTACCCCAATGTCTTCTATACTTCTTTTAAAGATAGTGACTTTGGCTAAAAGAAAAAGCAACATTCAGATGTACAGAGATGTTATAAATAGATGGAATTGATCCATGTATATGTGTCCTGATAAGACAGCAAACACTGATCTGATACATGTTTGCTTTTCTATATTAAACAGGTGTCTTTCTGAGGCCAGACAGAGAGAACTGATGACATAGGAGCAGAGTCCCCTACTTATAACAGGCTCTTACAAGCACTGTTGGTGTATATCTGGTCCATTAACTAACTGCACATAAATTTATACCTTTAAAAACAATGGATTGGATTCAGACCTCCATATGTAGGGCTACTTACGCATGTGTGCACCACATATTATACTGGGGATCTTCAGGTCCAGACGACAGGGCAGGTCATCCGCTGCACTCGCCAACACTCTGCAAGGTGAGGGCTGGGGGCATTTAAATTTAACATTATGGGCTGGCTTACAGATGCTGACCAATACAGGGAAAATCCAATAGTCCATTTCTCAGTGTGCCTGGAGGAAAAAAATCTTGCAAAGTTTTAATAATACAATACATAAAACAATCTGCTTACAAATCAATACTCAGATCCATAATCATGGACATTAAAACATAACAATAAATGCTTCAGTTAAAAAAAAAAAAGCAATTCAAATGAATGGTAACTTCCCTTAGACGGCAGTGTCTCCACATCACACTAGAGATGGTGTGGAAGAAGCCTCATGGGTCTAAGCAGGTGAAGTCCATGCTGAGGTTGTAGTAAGTGGAGTTCTCACATCTGAGGGAAAAGAAGGAGCTTGTCACGACGCGTTTCGGGCTATGGTTGTCTTTTTTTTCAAGCATGGACACTTGTTTTTGAGGTCTAAATTTATGTGTGATTAGTTAGTAGGACCAGATATTCACCAACAGTGCTTTTAAGAGCTATCATTTACTTCTTATTAGAGGAATGGACCCGCTAGAATGGTTCTTTTAGATGCCGTTTTTTTTTTATCACTTTTTTTTTGTAGAACATGTATTTATAAACTGGCTATAACCGGGATGCAATATTTGTATTTAAAAAATATTATTATTACTACTATTATTATTGTTATAACACACTGTTAGTAGACTTCCAGTAGTGAGCATTCCTGTATAAGGTTTCCCGCTTAATGCAGGCCAGTCCAGAATTCAGTACTTAAGGAAATCTCCATGCAATTGTGTCTTAAAACTGTCAGAAGTCTGACCATAGAATAATGTTTAGTGGGGGTGGTCTCATTACGAGCAGATGGATCTCTTTATATTGTGACCCAGCAGCTCATGATAGATCTATTTGAATTGTTTGCTCAGGGAGCGAATTAAGCCTGTGTCTAACCCTAAAGATGCCCATCAACTAGAGTGATTATCGGCCCGATCGTGCAATTATCCGGTGATTAGGCAAATAATCGCTCTAGTGGATGGCCAAGATCGATTTTTCAAACGCCAAATAAACGTACCAGAAATGGGAAATCGTCCTGTTTATAGGGCCGCCCCCTGCTGGGACCGATAATCGCTCTAGTGGATGGCCACCTTAAGGCTCTTAAGTAAATTGTATGTATAACTCACCCTAAGTGAGTGAGGACATCTGCGCATTGTGCAGTGTAGGTGCAGAGGTGGCAGTTGCTTTGAAGCCTTCCCCAGGTCACAGACCATGTACCCCAGTAATTGAACACACACATCTGTGAATTAGCAGCTCCGCCATCTCCCCATTTCCCTCCATGACAGTGCTGAATCTTCAGCTAACCACTGTATGTGATGGTATAACATGTCTGTACTGCTTAAGGAACACGTCCATTAGGGCTTCAGTGTCATACTTTTTATTGCTTTTTGAGTTTGGTAACGTTTTTTTGTCTATTGAATTTCATAGCTTATGTATTTGAAGCTGGTGACAAAGATCGAAGTCCTAAGTTTTATTTAATTCTTATGTATTTGTCATATATAACTCTTCAGATAAATAGAGAGAGCTTTCATACATGAAGCCATTTCTGCTGTTCTGACAGGTTAATGTAGAGGGAGAGGATAAATTACATGGCACAGACCACTCCTCATGTAGGGGAGGGGGAGTAGGGCCATTTTGGCTATGCATTTGACAGCTCCATTCCTTGTAATAAGCAATACATGCTGACTGGCTGCTCTTCCCCAAGCCTGCCTGACACTCCATCCTCCTCTCCACTCTGTTTGAATTTATACCCATACCTTCTGCTGAGTGCAGTTAATAAATTGTGACATCACAAAGGGTGGTACACGCAACATGGAGCCTGCTAGACATTCAGAATATTATAAACTCATATAATAATAAACCCAATATTTATACTGTGTGTCCCCCCTCAGCCCAATACAAGGAGGTAACATGGCTGTTTTCTCTGCCAGATCACAAAAGAAAATCTGTGTGAGTGAAGTCAGCCATATTGCTCCTCTCATGTGAAGCCTGAGTACACCCAGCTGAAGGCTCTCAGGTGACTTTACAGAGAATATTTAACCATCACATCGGTCCCTGTCCCATTGGAGCTTTATTATAAGCTCCCTAACTCAGTTATACACACACTAGGGTTAACTTATGCAGCAGCCAATTAACCCACCAGCATGTTTTTGGAGTGTAAGAGGCAACCGGAGGAAACCCACGCAGTCGCAGGGAGAACATACGAACTACACACAGATAAGGCCTTATATGACCTCAGCACTGAGAGACACACATGCGCAGCACTATGACATCACCTGGGATTATAATGGAGAATATTTTCCCAACTTGTAATAAATATTTCCTTAGATATCTCACCCTCAAAGGCATCCCCTGGAATATTATCTCTACACAGAAAAGCGAATAGTGGAAAAACGCCCTGTACACTGAATTCTGCCTTCTTCTAAAAAGCCAAAACACGATATAGGCTCTTACAAATATGTCAACATTTGACAACATTTTCCACCTTCAACTAGTATGTGTATGTATATATATATATATATATATATATATATATATATACATACACACACACACACACACACACACATGCAAAAAAAGGCACCCCAGCACTCTTGCAATGAACCAATAACCAAGCAGGACATTCTGGGCCGGATTCATAACACCGTAATTTTTTACATACATGCCTAATCTAGCTACCAGTAGATAGCGTAAAATAGTTATTACCCAGAATTAGTTACATACATCTGCAGATATATGATAAGCCACCAGCCACTTACAAGGCTTCTCTGTTTTGATCCTAACTATAGCTGTCAGAGTCCCAACTTTGGGTCATATATCATATATTTTTAAATTGAGAGCTCACCCCCGTCAGAGGTCCCCAAGTCTCTTTAAAGATCGTATATATACTATCTATGTAACGAAATGATACGTAGATTACGTAAAATAGTTACTACGCATGCGCAGTAGCTATCGGGAAATTAAGGACGTATGTGGAAGACGTACGGGGTTGTGAATCCGGGCCAGAGAGAGAGACATAGTATTTATAGGATTTTATTTTTAGCATTATAATATTGGACTTTTGATGAATAGAACATTGGGCCAGCTTTTCGTATGTGCAGGGGTCTACAATTACAGAAGAGGTGAGTGCACCAGAGTGCAAAAAGGAGAAATGGCGCCCCCAACCTTGAATTAATAACCAATTTAACCTTAAAAATGAACTTACTAGCACCCACTATGACTTTGCACCCTGGCTGAATGCCCCTATAGCATACCCCTAGTTACAGCTCTGGAGAGCACACCCCTATCACTCCCCTCTTTCAGAAGGTGTCCTGAACTCTTGCGCGTCCAGAACCTTACCTTAACTTCTACGCAAGGATCAGCGTCTGTCCCTTCATCAATCCATATGTAAATGCTGTTCCCCGCCCCTGGACCAACATCTAGCGTACGGAGCTGAGTTCCGCAAGGTAGAAGGCATGTCTGTGTTACATCTGCCTTCGCATGTGCTGATGCAACTTGTCATTGGACTTACACAAAGGACTTGTGTAAGTCCCCTGACTTTATTAGTTCTGGATCCAGCCCGTTCTGTGTATATATTTGTATCTGGTTTGCTTGTCACTGAGTACTGGCACTGCTCCTTTGGCTGAGCACCAGCCTTTCTCAGCTGAGAGATGTTGAGGGTCTTGTATGGGGACATAATGCTGCATTAGAGAGAGGTTGGCAGCTGTAAGCCTCAATATGACTGTAACTTGCATTCCCTAATTGTCCACATTCATGCCTATGTAACATATAAGATGTCAGGGCACTTTCCTGGCACACTGTGCGTGCTGGGAGTTGCTGTTCATCAACAGACAGGCAATCACGGGTTACTTAAGCATTTCATCGCCCAGTCACCCATTGTTCCATGCAGATTCAGGTAAAATAGCTGTAACAGAAGCTGTTGTTTAGGAAAGAGGTAATTTAGTAAACTACATAAATACAATATCCATGCAAGTTCTGCACATCTCAGCAATGTTTCCTATGTTTTTATTAAATATTACAGGTAACACAATACAGGGATTATAATCACCGTCTGCTAAAACAAAAGTTGATATTCAGTTAATTTTGTCTTTGCAAGCAGATCATTTGCATTTATTCTTTATCTTGGTAACAGGAGTAATTATTAAACATACTGAATCCTTTCTATTCCCAGAAATGGCTTGTGTATATTTATCAGTCTACTGTTCTGTGCTCCCCTGTATACCTGGAGGCAGGAATAGCTGCACGCTCCCAGGTATAGAGCAAGTCATTTGTGTATCAGTAATTGAGAATATAAACTTTGGGGTAGATCCTGAACAACGTTTGCTTTACGTTTGTTCGCGTAGCGAATTTTCGCGTACGTAAATTCGCACCGCTACCCTTAACACACCCCCTGCACGGACGTATTTTGTGAAAATACGCTACCCAAACCCTACCTTAACTTTTCCAGACGTAACACAATACGTCCGCTAACTAGCGTACAGACTACGCGAACGTACGCAGCTTAGCACGCCCATACTGTACACTTTAAATACCCCCCTCCGCCTACTTCACGTAATTCGCACGTATTCTTCGGTAACGTAATTTTGGCACGCCCACACGTAATTACTTACGTTCGCAATACGTGAATTCTCCTTACGTTAGAAAATACGCTACGCGAATTAGCGTATTTTCTGCGGTGCGCATGCGCAGTGCGCTCTAAACTGCGAATTTACGTGTATACCACACGTAAATTCGCAGAAAAACGTACAGCAGGATCTGCCCCTTTGACATGATATTAAATAAATATTTCTCTTTTCAATAGTCTGCAATAAAAAAAATTGAAATGAAATCTATTCCAGTGTCACATAATATAATAATATAGGACCGGATTCCCAGTTACGTAGTTTTCGTCTTATGTACGTTGTTTTAAGAATTGAGCTACTACGCACGCCTAGTCGCTAATTTACGCTATCTATGTACCATTTGTGGGAATAGAAAGGATTCAGTATGTTTAATAAAAATTGCCATCATCATGATAAAGAGGAAACAATCGTGTTGCTTGAGCAATGATAAGGACGCTCATTGTTACATTTGACCATAGAATTGAGATATTGGGGCGTATTCAGAGATCCGTTTTTTAAAGATACGCAATTATACGCACGGCCGGAGCAAGGAAACACCCACCAACAACCCCGACACTCCCCTCTCCCGGACATGCGGTCGGTGACTTACGAATCCATAGACCACTCTGTTCTATACGTGTGTACTTACATGCGTATATGTGCTCCGTCTGTACGATTCTTGATAACCACACCTCCATGCGTTCATTTAAATGCCTCCCCCGCCCACTTTTATGTAAATTTTCCCGTACGTCTGATTTCCCTGCGTATGTCCCCAAGTGCAATCCACATGTACATCCATTAGGCACTTCCGTGCGTATACTCTACGTAAACGACGTACATAAAGTTACTACGCATGCGCAGTTGATCCGATCCTAAAAATACGCATGGAAATTCCCTCAAAAACGGTCCTCAGTTGCACCCAAGCTGCAATAAATGTTGAAGAGACAGTGCTCCAAATAACTAACAGCTGCAAAGGGCTCTAAGGGCTCTCTCATCCCTATATAAAATACAGATGGCTTCTCAGTACTAGCTATAAGGAAAAGAGGATGCAGTCGCCGCTGCGACAATGCTACTAACAGCTCATTTTTGTCTGTCTCTATTTCAAAAATAGCGCTAATTTAAACATACATTTTTTTGAATGGCTATGTATGCCGATCAGCATACTTCCCCATTCTTCCCCATTCATTCATTCATTCAGAAACCGCCGTCATAGACCAGACAGGTGAGTAGGAGTCTATGGGGAGTTTTAGGGTTAGGCTGTAGGGAGGGGACACTTAGGTTCAGGCTGCAGGGAAGGGAGTCTTAGGGTCAGGCTGCAGGGAGGAGAGGGTTAGAGTTAGGGTAATGGAAGGGGAGGGTTAGGGTAAGGGTTTGGTTAGGGCAGGGTAAATGCTTGCTTGTTTCTCTTCCTCGAAGCAGAAGCATTGAATTGTGAGCCAGTTCGCAGCTGTATGAAATGCGGTCATTTATACCGCCAAACAACACCCAAAGAAAAGTGCTAAAATACAGTCATAAGTTCTATTCAGTCACAATATTATAAAATCCGCTGATAATTTGTAAAGATTTCCCCCTTGCACATTATCAAGTACAACATTACATAGACACAGGACCTGATTCACACTTAACAATGAGTTAGATCCGCATTTAACTCACTCTTCCAGCCCCCGCCCCGCATTGCACCTCCCCCATCTCCCACCCGTCCTCCCCCGCTAATCTAAATCCCTCCGCCGCTAATCTAAATTCCTCCCAATCTAAATTAAATCCCTCCCCCCCTAATTTAAATCCCCCCTCCTACTTCTGTCTAAAAATCCCCCGAGGCAGCATTACGCCACCTCTTTCTACGGAACACGCTACGTAGATAGCGTAAATTACCTACTACGCATGCGCAGTAGGTAATTTCAGACCCATATGCACTTAAGAAGCCACAGCTTATTAAGTGTGAATCAGGTCCAAAGGGCCTGATCCAGAATTAGTTATGTGCTTGAAATTAGTTATTCCTGGGCTAAACCATGTTGATTGCAGGGAAATCATATTTCATCTGTTGCAAACAGTGTTAGAGTTGAGAGGTGATGTTTCCTATCCCAAGTCTAAATAACAGTGTGATAGTAAAGATGCTCAGTATCTGTGTTCAGTAAGCAATTCAAAGATATATCCCTGCATGCAAAGAACACAATTAACTTGACTCCCTCTGAAATCAACATGGTTTAGCCCAGGAGTAACTAAGTTCAAGCACTTAACAGGCCTGATCCAGACCTACGATGTAGCACTGAGTGTACTAACGCTCAGCATTACATCGTGGGACTCCCCCTGACACTCCCCCTGCCCTATCGTATTTACACTCCCTTATGCCAGCTGAAGGCTATTCTAACTTCAGCCTGCATAAGGGAGTGTAAATACGCTGGGACGGCGGCGTTAGTATGATAACGCCGCCCTCCCAGCCTCATTACCCTCCCTCCCCCCTCCTCCCTGCACTAATCTCAGCGTAGTAACACTGGGGGGCGCACCCTCCAGCGTTACAACGCTGGTGCTACGGACGCCCGATCCACGATCAGGCGTTACCGTAGTCACGCCGGGCAACATCTGCCCGGCGCATGCGTGGATCGGCTTTTCAGCCGATCTTACGCCTACGACCGCCTTATTAACTACGGCGAGCGTAGCTCTGGATCAGCCCCAAAGTCCCTAAAAACCATTCTGAAATGGATTGGCAGAACTCACTAGATTGAATTGGACTTTATTTTAGGGCTTATCATTTGTTATTTTTATGGAGACCTTGATTGTATTTTTCTTTGCTATAATATTTTAAATCAATTATATGTCTTTGCATTTATTTAGTTGTTTATACATATATCCATTTCAGTGTTCTCCCCAGAAAATGTTGCCAGCCGGGTGGTATTAAATAGCAGCTGGGTGGGAGCAGTGTAATACTTTGCAATAATCCAAACATACGTTCCCTCTGCGAAACACCTCGCTGGTGCTGCACTACTGGGAACTAAGCAGTGTCAGAAAGCCTTTTACAGTGCATTGGAGCACAACCAAGACTGAAAGCTGAAGATCACAATCAACGTTTTAGTCAGGTTTGGCCAGGTGGTAAGCTAAAATTGCCGGGTGGAGCACCTGGCTAAAATGCCCTGGGGAGAACACTGCATTTTAAACTATTTATTTAGTAGTCTCATAGTTGAGAAGTTACACTTTTTATACACATCATGGCGCTTGCTTTCCCCTTTTGGTTTTGTTTTTCCTATTGCGTATATTCAGTTGTGGAGCTTGGTAGATACCCTTTTATCAGAAAGGATTGCAGCCGTGTATTAGCGCACATTACTCACCTTTTTCTATTTTTTGCCTTTTTAGAAGGCTACATCAGCCTGAAGTTGGAGCAGGGCTTTCCCATATCCAAAATTTTCCTTTGTCCTTCTACTAAACATTTCAATCACCTACTTATGAATATAAATCCTTATGGTCTAAGTTATCAAGATAGACAAAAATGTTCCTAGAATCTATGACCTTGTCCCACTCAAAAATCAGTCCCCAAGGGTGTCTCTGCAGCCAACACCTTTAAGCCATTGGGCCTGATCCAGAGCTACGAAATTTCGCACGGCGGGCGAATGCGTACGTTCGACCGTGCGAATAAACATGCACACCCCTAACACTCCCATAGTAAAGTACCTGCTTACGGCAGCTATACGCTACACTGGGTACTACCGTCGGCCGTACGAATTTTCGCACATAATACGCAAAGCGTACGGGCTTAGCACGCCCATACTGTACAATTTAAATGGCTATCCCCGCCTCCGTGTAGTAAAACGAGCGCCCAGGCGACCGTCGTACTGAACGCACGCCCCTCGAGCGAAAAATACACACACCATACGACCGCTATACGCTCATGTCGTCCAGCCGACCGGAAGCTGTCATACTGGGCATGCGCAGTGCGAAATTTCGTACGAAAATACGCAAAAAACGGTCGTACGCTCGCACGAAATCGGCCAATTTCGTAGCTCTGGATCAGGCCCAATGTCACAAAACATGTCAAACTGTGTTCGATGGGATCTTGATGGTTAGGAGAAGCATTGGCAGTTCCGATAAATTAACTAATGTCAAAGGCAAAACCATAGAAATCTTTACAAGTAAACAACTTAAGTACAGGCCTTCACTTTAAATAGAAAGTTAAGTACATTATAACCATACATGGATAATCCATGTACCATGATGGTACATGATGTACCATGACGGTGATGTCACTACCTTCCAGAATGCATTGTCTAGCAGGTTAGAAAACTACGTGTAAAGGTCCGCTGCATAAACAGTGACTTGTGTAATGTATATTTACTGCGAAAATTGCCGTCTATTTGTTTATTACAATGAAATGATAAAACTGTTGAACCAAGTTCCATGCGGAGTATGGCAGCAGTGTTTTGCCTCCTGTCTGTGAACCTTTGAAAGAATTGACTTCTTTGAAGTACAGGAAAGGGGACTAATTAATTTCTTCCGAGACTTTACTAATGAGGCAGCTTGTTGTTCTTTCCTTGTCTGGTACTCAGCTGTAGGTTGCAGTACATTGTCTCACTAGGGCCTCTTACTAGACCAGTGTAACCAGACTCTGACAGTGTTAGATCTCATCAGGGAGTATGCCCATGCTCTCAGCATGTGACTCTTACTTACAGGTACTGACGCTTCCCACCCCACCATTGCAAAGACATATACAGGCACTATACACGCATTATACAAGCACTATACAGGCACTATACAGGCACTATACACACACTATACACGCACAATACACGCACTATACACGCACTATACACGCACTATACAAGCACTATACACGCACTATACAGGCACTATACAGGCACTATACACACACTATACATGCACAATACACGCACTATACACGCACTATACATGCACTATACACGCTCTATACACCCACTATACAATTTATTTTATTTATTTAATAACAGGTTTTTATATAGCGCCAACAGATTACGTAGCACTTTACAATTTTAACAATCATTATAAACAAGACTGAGTAATATCAGACAGACTGGGTGGGTAAGAGGGCCCAGGGTTTGATACATAACTGCAAGTGCTGTATATCACACAATGGAACCAGCCAGGTTGTGTGGTAAAAGTGCTCAGTGTCCCAGCCACACAGCATTGTTAGTAACATACGCACGTCCGTGGCACTCCACCGGACATGGACGGATTTTCGGTGACTTACGCGTAAGTTATGTGTAGTTACGTGTGTATTTTCCTTCCGTATGTCCGTACATGACAAACCGCGCCCATATTAGTCCATTTAAATGCCTCCCCCACCCACTTTCACTAAACTGCGCACGTACGGAAGACAACCATGCCCCTCCGTACTTATGTCACTAAGTCTGATTTACAAATCCGGCCGTAATGGACTTCTGTGCCTAAATCCTACGTAGCTAGCGTAAATAAAGCTACTGAATCCGGTCCTTTGTCTGTATACTACCATAAGGAAGGACTTTATAGCATGCACTGCCTGACCTGTTTATAAACTGCTCATAACATTATTCTTTTGGTTGTGTGTTATGCTTTTGATGGGTGTTAACCAGTTCCACCTGCACTATGGGCATATCTTCTGAACCTTATACTGCATAACATAACTAGGACTTTCGGGGCTGTAATGTGCTCTCCTACATAATGTGCTTGTTCATGCTGGTCGAGCACTGAAATGAGGAAGAAGAGGGTGACAGGATGTGGTAATGGAACCATTGATATTTACTGAAAATGTGATGAGACTTATTCATCAATCTGTTCCATTTGCATCACAGTCACTAATATAGTATAGATGGGGTAAAATGTATACAGCATCATCACCTCTGCATTTGATTGAATTGTTTGACATAAAAATCCCTGAGGTGTAACAAAAATGTGCAAGAAGGCACAAGCAGGGACAGAACGTGCCAGGCTAGGGCCCCATAGCAAGGAGGCGGGGCCTAAGTCTGGATGGGCAGGGAGGGGCAGAAACCATGCAGCACTGGGTTAAGCGGGCCCATATGCCTGAAAGAAGCTGTCAGTGGTTGATAGCTTAAACAGCACTCCATGTACAATTGCAATGCAGTAGCCATGTTTGTTTTTTGTTTTGCTTTTAAATCGTGTACATTTTATTAAGATTTTCCAAATTTTTATACAAACACAAACCAAAAACAAAAGAACACAGACAATAAACAAAGAACATGACAGTTCTGAATATAAAGTGCCACTTGGATAAACCAGGGGTGCCGACTTTTTAAAGCTTCCCTCTGGGAGAACCCGGAGGGAAGCCATAGATTTCTGCAAGGGGGCGGGCTTAGTTACGCAATTTATGCAAATCACGTCCTTAAGCCCCACTCCCTGTCACTCACTCCTGTAATCCCTAGCGCTACTAGGGATGTTCGGGGCTTGATTATGTCATCAAGCCTCGCCCATCCCTAGTAACACTAGGGATTACAGTAGTTATGCACTGCTGGTGAGGCTTGCGGGAGATTTGCTGGCTCTCCCGGGATACCGGGAAAACTCCCCAAATATCGGGAGTCTTCCGGACATTCCGGAAGAGTCGGCAACTCTGGTATAAACATAATAAAAACAGAATGGAAGTTGCTCAATCGATTTATAGGTATATGTTAAACAGGTGTGTGAAAGGCAGGGGGTTAATCTGCTTGCCACAGAAACAAAAGGAAAGAAAAGCCCCAGCAACACTGCCATAGACCAGTAACAAACTCTACTGTTCTATCTGTAAAATAAAACACAGAAATGTTCGTTACACATATTTGTAGAAATATGGGATAAGCCACCAGCCACCGTCAAGGCCTTTCTGTATATGGTGGTCCTAACTCTAAAATTGAGAGTCCCAATGTTGGGTCCCATATATATGTTTATAAATTGAGAGCCAACTTACCTAGGAGATACCCCTTAAACATAACTTTGACAGGTGTAATTTGATGTCATTTGATTCCTTGTGTATCTCTGTGCATACATAATGCCCTCTCTTACGTAAGTGCCTGACCCAGCCCATACTGTACCTCCACCCACAATGCGTATATTTGGCTTACGTAGGGATGTCACACCCTATCGTACGGAGTAACATATAAGTCACGTTCAGAGTTACGGGGCCAGATCCTCAACTATAGCCGTCTTCCCCACACAGCCGTAAGTTGCCGAATGATAGCTACTGCGCATGCGTAGTAACTATTGTACGTAATATACGTATCGTTTCGGTACATGGATTGCGTATATGCTGTCTAAAATACCGCGTAAAATACCGAAACGATACGTAGATTACGTACAATAGTTACTACGCATGCGCAGTAGCTATCTTTCGGCAAATTACGGCCGTGTGTGTAAGATGGCCGTAGTTGAGGATCAGGCCCATGATGAATAGCACGTATGCGCAGTGCATTCTCATAGCCAGATTTACTCATGTGGCGTGCATAAATCCGCTATCATTATTAAGTCTGGATCAGGCCCAATTGCTAACCAAGGACCAGTTTCAGAGTTCCAGTATTGCTGCACTCAGCACAGTGGAGATGTGGGATCTGTGTCCAGACTTCCTTGCCGGTAAGGAGAGGCCACAAGGTGCTTGTGTGCAATGGGGACGGCTTGAAAGTCTGGATATTACAGATGGCACTTAGTATGCCCTCCTGTGCTATTTACACACTTTCCTCCCAGAGCTTATAACAGCGCTCACCACTCCAGGATTTAATGCTCAGCGCTGTTTATAAATACATCGCAAGTGTTTAATATTTTCTTAGATAAATTGTATCTCGCCAGAGTCCCCAAATGCCCTGAAAATGATGATTCTACATCAGATGCACAGGGTTAAGCCTCACAGACAGTTTATCTATAGGTAGTAACCTGTTTTATGTACAGAGATTATGTAGTGTGTAATATTCCATTTCAGGAAAAGGTCACTACAAGGACATAGCCATATTCCATAATCAGTTACTTGATAAAGCACATATGAAATATATGAAATCATTCGGGGCAAGTTTGAACTTTTCTCAGTGAGGATAATGGAAAATCCAGAAAAAATAACCTGTATCCTCACTATAGCAGCAGAAGCTATTAAGGGAATTAAGTGATCAGAATCTGGGAAATAAACATCAGCAACTCTGTGACCTCAGCTGAAATGTGGATGCATAGGGATATGTGCAGAGATGAAAAGGAGAGGTTTTATCTGTGTAAATGGTACACAGCAACTAAGGATAGCTGTTGGTTAACCGCATTTATGTTAACTAAACACTAACTTAGTTTTTATAATGTTTTTGAAAGCTCCATCACATTTAGTGATATAGGGCCTGATCCAGACCTACACCCGCGAGCGTAGCGTATGATCTCCCGGGCGTATAAACTTTCACGCCCATGACACTCCCATTGATTGTACCGACTTACGGCGGCTGAACCCCACCCTAACTTTTTCACACGTCCGTGCGAATTTTCGTACTGATACGCTGGTCATACGGGGCTTAGCACGCCCATACTGTACAATTTAAATGGCTAACCCCGCCTCTGTGTAGTAACTCGAGCGTCCGGACTATCATCGTACAAAACGCACGCCCCTTGGGCGAAAAATACGCTCAAAATACGCTCGCTGTACGCTAATGTCCTTCGGACGACCGGAAGTTGTCATACTGCACATGCGCAGTGCGTTTTTTCACCCGGTTTTACGCGAGATATTTTTACGAACGGATGAACTATGCATGCGCAGTAACTCTTGGTACGCAATCTACGTTGATTATCCGTTCGTAAGTCCAGTAGGCGCGAACCATTGAATCGGGTGTGGAGCTCTGGTCCAAAAGTCCCATTTTTAAAAAACCCGATTCCTCCCAGCGGGTTGCGAAAAGAAACTTGCAGATATCCCTATTTATCCAATTTGTATCGGAGAATGACAACGCTTTGAATCGCACGTAAGTACATACGCACGGATCTCCCATGTGAAAATGCATGTGAAAATGGAAATAAAAATGGGAGGGGTAGGCATTTTAATGAAGGGATGTGGGCGTGACTATCATGAATCGCACGCAAGGAGGAAACATACGCACATAGAAAGATACAAGTGGTCTGTGGAGGTGTAAGTCTATGAGAGCACGGTTTTGCGAGGGGAGTGTCCGGGGTTTTGGTGGGTGTTCCCAGCTACGTGCGTGCATTTATTTGCATTCCCGTCTGCAAACGCATCTCTGAATACGGCCCATAATGTTTTAAAGTGCTCTTCTCCCAAGCAGCATTAAGTAATGGAGCACTGCTGCTGTAAATCTTCATATTCCATTATCTTACAGATAGATTTTATTGAGGTGTGATGTTTCCTAGCTCATATCTAAATTACAGTCTACAACTAAAACTGTGCTTTATACAGTATATGACTAAGTATTTTCCCTGCATGCAATTCAGCACCGGAATGACAGCAGCTATAAAATATCAAACAGCAGTCCTAGGAAAGGAGGGATACTCTCCCACATGCTCCGCTGTATGGGAGGTGGGGGGTTGTTAACACGATTCAGTTTGAATTGCACCATTATGGGCAGTGGCGGACCTACATTTGTGGGGCCCTGAAGCTTAAACTGTAGGGTTCAAGCTTCAGTAATGGGGTAACATCCTACAAGGTCCAAAGGCCCAAAAGGAAGAAAACAAGGTCATTACCTTGAAAATGGGCCATATAGTGAGCCCCTTCCAACCATCAATGAGGTCTGGATAACTGCTGTTATCTAAGAGACATCCCCTGGTCGGAGGTTTAGATAGCGTGTCTGCCGGCCAACACTGATCACAGGAGGTTTCTGGGTGCTCAGAAACCCCCCCTGTGTACAGCATATTCTAAGATCCATTAATTTATCATTTTATCACTAAAATATCCTTATTTTAATAGCACTCACTTAAAAAACTCCATTGATTTTGTTGGCAAATGTACTCTTAAAAAAATGCTAAAAAGTAGTATAGTAGATAGTAGATAGTTATGGTATTGGACAGAGCTTATCAGGACTCACAAAATTAGCTACGCTTTCCTTTTCACAAGTTCTACCATTGAACTAGGTGATTGTGAGATACACGTCTTCTGCACATGCTGCACACTAATACAGCGCCTGTCACAGAGGGTTTTGGCTGTTACAACTATACTTCAACATAAACTGTCACTCCTCCGATCTTCAATGCAATTGCTTAGGTGCTCTTCAAACAATTAATAAAACAGAGGAACAATTGAAGTCACTCATAAGTCTCTAGAAATAGGATAGCCTTCCCGACACAGATTTATTAACCGACGTTTCAATCACCACTGTGATTTTTATCAAGGTGAAAACGGGGAACAGGGTTAGGGAAAAGTGCATTAGATCAGCCACATAAAGCCAAACTGATGTATTCAGGTTCCAAGGGATATATATATATAGCCCTAAAATAAAATATGCACTTCCAGTTATTGTTTTTATATTTTTGGTGTCCTTAGTAGTAGTATAGTTACAGCTGTTGTTGTGTGAGATTGTGACCGCTATTACACAATAAAAGGGGAAAAACAGATGGTGATGATAAATAGCTGCAGCATGTTGTGCTGTTTACAATGGGCATCTGTGGATACAGAGACAGCGAATGAAAAACAGGCTACGGCTATGTGCATTTTATTTAATAATACCACAGACCAACATTATCTGCAGCTTGTATTCAATTTATAAAGAGATGGGAATGGAGATGGGGGAAGTATGCTATCAGCACAATAAGGGCGTGCTAAGCATCCCCATTTTATGTGAAGACAATGTAAGCTCATATGAGGGAGGGCTATGGCCTTCCCTCTCTCACTTGGAAGCCTGGATCCAGAATTGGATCTCTGCTGCGCTGGGAAAGCCAAGCACAACGGCATTAGAAGTCTGATCCAATCCTGAATGTCTGACTCATGTCTGAAGTAATATAAGCTATATGAACCTCTACAAGTGACACCGACCTGTATGCCTGGAAGGTCTCCCTACCCGCAAGTGCCCTGTAGTAAGACTTACTAGGAGAAATAAATGGAATGCCAGTGCAGATACCCAGTGATATATAATCCATGCGATACATTGGGGTAAAGTTTTAACAGGACCAATAACCAATAGGAAGAAATAACATTATATATATAATTTAGGAGATCAGAGTTCAGAAAGTTAAATAAATAGTCACATATAGATCAAAGCTTCCTGAGATCCCCCTTCTCTTCATCAATACGTTGGAATACAGCGAGCGCAATCTGAAATGCGCACGTGCAGACGGACCACAGCTGATTAGTTATTTATAAGCAGCGCTCAGCACTAAACCAATTCAGCGATCTATGGAGAAGGAAAATCAAGGGTCTCGGTGGAGCGCTGTGGTTCCCTGTAGCAGCTTTAACTTGTATCTCTGAATAGGTATAGATATTCACAAAAGATAGTGGATGCAAAAAGGTGAGATTAGTATAAGCGCTAGGAATATGGTGTAACAGGAAGAGGGTTTGTTGAGTGTGTGGTATACTGGAACTCTATAAATATCTGCCCCAAATATTATTATTTTATGGGGAGGAAATAATGTTTATAGAAGTTCTTATATGGATAGCTAATCAACTAGGGATGTGGTAACTTTTATACTTGTACATAGATTTGATACATTCAAAACATTTCACATATCCCAAATAAGTTGTTGCTAAATGTTGCCAATCTTTAGAGTTTCTAAAGTTGTCGTGGCATACACTCTTACACATGAAATTATAGGTACCAACAGTTATTGTCTTGCTTACAGTTTATCTATGGTAGCGCTATTGACATGACAGTTTTGTTGTCCTGTTGGTACAGAGTTTACACAGTGTAGAGCTTGAAAGTGTCCAAGTAATATATGCTCACAAGTCTATAGGAGCTAAAATAGTGAGGCAACGGTCTTACTGTTAGACGATCACTACTTCATATGCTCTCCACTCGCAGCGTCTCTGGCATGCGGGTGTCCGTTTCAAATCTTCGTTTGGCGGTACATACAGCAGCCGTTATTTCTCCAGGGCGCAGCTGGGCTTTCACGCTGGGCAGAGGTGATGTGCAAAATCACTTGCTGTGAGTAGCCTCGGTTTCAGCGCCGATGTCTCAGATGGAGAGGGGGAGGAGAAACAAGAGAGAGGACCGCAGATAGTGTGATAAAACAGGAACAGAATTTTATTGGTGCTGATAAAAGGTACTCACAATAATAGAGCTTGAAACAGGCACATAAAGGTATCTTTGCTTAATCCAAATCTCCAATAGTGTACTGGCCAACGCGTTTCGGACGGTGTACCGTCCTTTCTCAAGGCATGTACTATATGAGACACTATTGGGGATATTTATAATAGCAGACCCTAATAGATGGTTTTCTATAGGTTACTGCTAGTCAGGTGCATGGGTAGATACTTCCTTTTGTGTTTACACACATAAACAAAATGAGCAATATTTTTCTCTAATCTTTGATAAGAAAATAAATTTACTTTTAGTAAAATATAAATTAAAAAACCATTAATTAGGTTAGATAAAAACGTTAAGTATGAACCTCACATATATGCGAATTTTTATACATGTGGGCTACATGTCAAAAAATTTGTACATTAATGTGCAAAAAACAGTATAAAATAGTATAAAACACATGACATGTGCAATACATAATAAAGGTTATGTAATACAGATATAAACACCTTATGAATGTAGAATAAAAAGAATCCATGGAAAGGGGGTAATTTTTCTGAGTAAAGACAGAACCTATAAGAACCACTTTATTTCAAAATCCAAGTTAAGGCCTTGTGGACTTAAAGTGTCCATGTCATAAATCCAACGCATCTCCTTTTTGGCTAGCGTTTCCAAGTGGTTTCTTTCTCTCCATTGTGGTGTTACTTTTTCTATGCCAATGGCTTTTGTAATACAAGATGGGGAGCAGGCATGAGCACTTTTAAAATGTGCAGATAGATTGTGCTTGAAAAAGCCTTTTTTAATGTTGTTTAGGTGCTCTGCCCATCGGACCTTTAAAGGCCTGCTAGTTCTACCAATTCAGCGATCTACAGAGTCATGGCCACCTGCTCTCTACATAATGCTGTCAAGAGACATAGTAGTGGGGGTTAGCTGGAGCCACAGTCCCTGAGTACTGATATAGTTACCAGCCAACCCATTCCGCTACTACTCCTGGCAGCACCCTAACTGCATCTGGCACCACCCCCCGAGGGTGGCACCAGATGCAGTTAGGGTGGTACCTCTATCAGTGCTCACGGACTGTGGCTCCAGCTATGGATCTCCGGTATGGATCTCTGCCATCCATAAGATTACTATACTAAGACAGTAAGCAATACTCAATAAAAGTTTAAGCACCACTGGGCAAACTGCACAGCTTACAAGGCAGATGAACTAAACACAACCTCTGCTGGGTGCACACATACATGACTTGTTTCAACATTTTAATGCAGAAAACATATTCTTGATGAATTTATCTGATGATAAGTTAATTCCATTTTTTTATGCTGGACATTATTTTATGTGGTATTGTTGTAACAACTATTAATCAATAGCTTCTTACAAATCCAAGTATAGTTCCATGTGATTCAGAAGGCGACTCTTTGATGTGGTTATAGTAAAAGTTTCCTTTTGACGTTTGTGTTCTGTAACACTGTACTGTGGACCAATGGCATTAAACCTTCCTATGGCTGCTTTGCAGTGATCTATGTTCTGGTATGAGCAGTTATTTGCAAGAATGTTCTGCATTACCAGATGTTGCTATGATGTCAACACTTACCTTTAACTTCCTTTTTGAAATTCCAAATTGGAAGCATTTTCACATCTTCTTACAAACCTTACAACAGTAAAGTTTAATCATTTCATGTTCTCAGTTACTTGGTTATTGAATGAAGGCTCATCAGCCTAAAAGGTTAGACCAATGTACAATTGTATTTGTACATATTCTGTTATATTTTTGTATTTTGTAAAATGTTCTAATAATTGTAACACATTGCATTGAGAAACGATGGGCTAATCTATTCAGTAAAGGTTTGTTAATTACTTAATTATTCTTCAGATGTGTGACCAATGTATATAGAGGCCTCCAAACAGAGGCAGCTCACTTGCACTTTTTCCGTGACTTGATAAAGTTCTTAATCAGAACGAAATGCGTTGCCAGAATTGCTAGCATTACTTCGGTATCACCTTTGCCATATCCATCGACATCCAATGTTTACTATCTCAGCTGGGACGAGAGCTTCACCATCACCACGGCAACCCGTGGAGGGAGGCTTTTGTTAATGATTCTATATTCCGGCTTTGGGACTCAACATCGGGCTCCTAATTGTGTTTCTTGCATCGCCCAATGTGTTAATTTGACTGCATTCCCCTGTGATTTTCATACTTAATATCCTTATTCTAATTCTCCACTAAGGACGATCTGTATAGTATTTATATTTATATTGGAGATACTTAGCAAGTGACATTGGACTTTCTATTTTTCACTTTTCTTAATTACAAGAGCTCATGTAGCCTATTTCATAGACTCATATTGGTGCAATAATAGCTAAATTTCATTGTTTTTATGGTATAGTAATTAAAGTGTTTATTTTTATAACCTATTGTTTCCACAACTTATTCAGTTCATCCTGTTCAGTTACTATTCTTTAATATTCTGGAGATACCATTGTAAAATTATTATTATTCCTAGAATGTCCATAAAGAAGTTTTATTCAACCTCAAAGATAGAAATGACCAGCTGTGCCTCCCAGTACAAATAACAGTCATGTGCTTTACGATTTTAAACAATCATTATGGACCGGATCCAGAGTTTAAAATAAAGGTAAAAATATGGAAAGTCACACATGGGCAAAACCATGTTAAGTTACAGGGGGAGGCAAATTTCACCTTTTGCTAACAGTATTAGAGTTGAGAGGGAATTTTTCCTAGCTCAAGCCTAAATCACAGTTTAAAAGCAAAGGAGTTCAGTATCTGTGTGCAATACACAAAAGCAATTTAATTCAGGGTTACCGACTTTTGCCAGCTTCCCTCCGAGGGAACCCGGAAGGAAGCTAGCGATGCATGCAGGGGACGGGGCTTAATGATGCGATTTATGCAAATATACTAGTGTTGCTAGGTAGGGGGGCAGGACTTGTGGCCATGGTTTCCATGTAACCATGGGCCTCAAGTCACTTATGGGAGATTTGCCGGCTCTTCCAGGATATCGGGAGAACTGCCCGAATTTCAGGAGTCTCCTGGACATTCCAGGAGAGTCGGCAATCCTGATTTAATTTGACCCCCCCTGAAATTCAACATGGTTTTTTCCAGGTGCACATTTTCTTTACAATTATTTTCAAACTCTGGACCAGGTTCTATAAAAAAGGTTGGGTAGTAACCAACGTATTGGGTGGGTTATAGGGCCCTGCTCGCAAGCTTGCAACCTCTGGGACATTGGGTTTGATAAATAAGGTGAAATTCTGGAGAATTATTTTGACCTTAATTTAATGTATAATTAGTTTAGAAATCTTACAAATTTAAGTATTTGTCAGTGAACTAGAAGCATAATAACGCTTTGCATGTGTCACATTTGCTGTTTTATTTATTTTTTATTGAATCTGCTTAACATTCTAAATAAGTAGCAGTTGTGTTCTAAATGTGCAGAAATAGCTATGTCTAAGTGCATTCAGTACAGATGGCTTCCTCTCTTGTAATGTGACCAGAGGTCAGTTGAAACTGTCATTTGTTATCCCTAGTGATTTTGAAATATGACATTATTATTCCATGTGTTCCTTATTTTAGAACAGTTTTTATAGAAGTATTAGCTATACCCCAACTTTACTGACAATAGAAAATAAGCACTGTTTTATCCTTCATAAATAGAACCCTTCTCCCTTCTCTATAGACAAGGAATTTTATTACTGACTGTGGATATTACATATCCATAATAATAAGCGACTGATAGCGCTTTCACATCACCACCTTACAATAACCTGGGATTTTCAACCCGGTTTATTGCAGGGGATTTGCTGTAAAAAAAATTTTAAAAAAGTATATGAACCTTTTAAACACTGCAGAGTATTACATACACAATGTACATAACTTGCCTAATTGTATGCACAGCACAATGAATTTAGCATTGGAACACAGCTGCTCGATGCTGCGTTCCGTGCGGAATTCACTATCCACATGCCTTGTAGAACCAATCACCACTCACGAGATATGTGGGTGGGCATAGGAATACTTAAGGCGGTGTGAAGGACATGGAACTACCTTTTACATGCAGTAATACTGGGAGGACTGTTTACATTTCTGTGTGCAGAATGGAGGATAGCAAATTCTGTACCATAGCAGCCACCCTTGCTTCCTGTGTCTCCAGCTCCCAGTATTCCCCATCATGCCTCTCCAGTTCCCAGTATTCTTCATTCATGTGTCTCCAGCCTCCCCAGTGTTCCCCATCATGTCTCTCCAGCTCCCAGTATTCCCCATCATGTCTCTCCAGCTCCCAGTATTCCCCATCATGTCTCCCAGCTCCCAGTATTCTTCATACATGTGTCTCCAGCCTCCCCAGTATTCCCCATCATCTCTCTCCAGCTTCCAGTATTCCTCATCATGTCTCTCCAGCTCCCAGTATTCCCCATCATGTTTCTCCAGCCTCCACTGTATACTTCATCATATGTCTCCAGCTCCCAGTATTCTTCATCATGTCTCTCCAGTTCCCAGTATCTTCATTCATGTGTCTCCAGCCTCCCCAGTATTCCCCATCATGTCTCTCAAGCTCCCAGTATTCTCCATTCATGTGTCTCCAGCCTCCACTGTATACTTCATCATATGTCTCCAGCTCCCAGTATTCTCCATCATGTTTCTCCAGCTCCCAGTATTCTCCATTAATGTGTCTCTAGCCTCACCAGTATACTTCATCATATGTCTCCAGCTCCCAGTAATTCCCCCATTCATATGGCTCCAGCTCCCACTAATTCCTTATTCATTAGTCTCCAGCCTCCCTAGCATATAGTTTACTTACCTTTAAACCTTCCACCTGTGTCTTTTCCCTGTAGTGTGCGCCATCTTCTTCTCTGTGACGCTGGCATGCCATAATGTCACATCAGCATTATTTGCATAAAGCATTGTGTTTCCTGCTATTGGCCACTGCATCAGTTATACAGGAACGCTAAAAGGGGGGTTGCTATCAGCTGTTCTGTGTAACTGTCGTGGCGGCTGATAGCAGGCACCCCTTTTCACAGGCCTTGCTTCATGTTGTCCCTGCTTTTAGCACAGGGAACCACAAAAGAAATGTTTTTGGGCCACATGTTTGACATGCTGTTGTACACTGACTACGAGCCACCAATGAACGTCCTTGGCAAGCAGTCATGCAACGGCAAGTCACAATCACATGTAATTGTGAGCACATCTTTTCTGAGCATGCACAGTGCAATATAATGTAATATGCTACCTCATCGGTCTGCATCAGGGCCAGAATATTCATATTACAGCTGGTTTTCATATGAGTAGCTGTTGGATGTATACTAATAAACCTAAAGTGTATTTATAATGCCAGTAAATAAATGAAATCAAGAAACAATAATGCACTGCTTTATACAGAAATCAATAATGCATAGTGAACATATGAATGAATGATTGAATGAAGGACGAGCTGTGTTTTTTCCCTGAGCCTGGTGCATAAATAAAAGCTTTCCCAATCCTCTGCTCCTGTCAGTGATTTTTCTTGCCAATGGCTTTCAGAGATTAAACAGCAAATTGATCAAGCTGTCATCATTGCATGTAGGCAAAAGTACTGCAAGAGACATGTGCTTTTGTTCAGCCAGGGACTTTATACCCAGCCTTTGCAACAAGTAATTGGTTAGAGCATGACTATGGATAAAAACAAGAGGAGACAAATATGCTGTATCTATGAAGAGCACAGACAGGCAGCGTGTGCAGCTCAATAATGCTCTTCAATGAAAGGAGCTCTCTGAGGGACTGGCAGCTGAAAGAGCACCTTTTTATCCTTCGTTCACCAAAATGTGTATGACACACTGCTAAATCCACAATCTAGTCACCATGAGCCTACCATCAAGCTGTGAATACTTAACACTGGAAAAGGTGGCAAGGTTCCGAAATGCCTACATCCATGGATCACCTTATGCCATCAACAAGCCTATCGATATTAATCAGCAGAGGAAACGGTAACTGGCATTTGTTTGAGCCATATGGGGAATCTTTCTGTGGGGTTTTGTCAATTTCATGTGTCAACAACCTGTTTATTAGTTAGTGGAAACTGAATAACTGAATATTTGGAAAAGACCAAACTACACATTATTTACAATTTGGAAATATTAGCTTTGCCTTTCAATTGCAAAAAACTTTGTAATAGTATTATTGGTGTATTGTTAATATATNNNATACACATGGCTACACTTGTTTCACATACATGTACAAGTTTCTGATGATGTATTGTTTCTATTCTATTCATATTTCTTCTCTACCTGGCATAGTAAATGATGGATTATGTTCTGCAAAACAAACGTTGCTGGATAAACAGCTTTCTTAGAATTCCACAATTTGTTTACCAGACAGGTACATCAGTGACATTAGGATCATGAGAACATATGAAGTGGCTGAGGGTGAATAACATTTTCCTGTGCATGCAATGATTAGGATCGTTATGACTGTCACTGGTTATTATAGAACATGCATTACGCTGTATTATACCTAATCTCACATGAGAGTTCTGATTCATATAATTAAGGCTCTCAAACTAACGCATATGTTGGCTAAACTGGTACAAGCTGGACAGATTTTCATGTAGCACCTACAAAACATGGTTCTTTATTTGTATTCTAAATAAGCAACATAGTGAGTGAGGCGTCCTAAAACCTGCATTTTTACCATGATAAAAGTTACAAACCTAAATAACTTTGTTACAGTTATGCACAATATATTATCAGGAGAAGCCAGGACTAAAAAACATCTTCAAGATATAAATGTACATTCTCTAAATTTATTATTTAAATCCCCAGTATCTCATGTCTCATACCTCTCTATCTCATATTCTATCTATCTATCTATCTATCTATCTATCTATCTATCTATCTATCTATCTATCTATCTATCTCATACCTACCTACCTGTCTGTCTATCTATCTAATACCTATCTCATATTATCTATCTATCTATCTGTCTGTCTGTCTGTCTGTCTCTCTGTCTGTCTATCTCTCACTCTCATCTGTATATCTGTATATCTGTCTGCCTGTCTCTCTGTCTATCTATTTATTTATTTAATATCTGTCAATCTCATACTTACCTGTATTTTCTGGAAGTGGGGGGAAGGGCGTTACTTACTTATCTATTAATGCTCATAATTATTTTCTGCTTGAGGCTAAAATGAATATAGCGCACAGGATGATTGCTTTTTCTTTATAGTGTCACTAGGATGGGGAAGTAGTGTGGATTATATTCTGTGAACATAATAATCAGGGACAGACTGTTTTTTATTAAAATTCATATTCAATGAATATTCAAATTCCCCTTAATATCAGTTTACACCAGTGCAGGACCATATTATCTGCATATTATCTTTACTATGGCCATCAGGAAGCCATAGAACATTGAAAGAAGGACAACACTGAGAATTGTGTTGGTCTTCTGCATTTAGCAAATTATATTATTCTTTATTTTCATTTGTTTAATATTAAGTGCACGTTTCTGCCTTTTTGGATCAGGGGTGGATGTTTATGTACGTTCCGAGCATTATGGCACCCACAATAAGCACTGATTTGCAATTTAGTTCTCAGGGTCAAATGCATGTTGCCTGAGAGTATATCAAGGGCAAATGTTTTATTTCTGACAGAGACGTATGTGCGAGTTATGGAAGGCTTCTGGGGAATCTAAACATCTAGTACTAGTACAAATAGGCCCCTTTGCGGCAGAGGTGGCCCTGTAGCACATTTTTCCATCCCGTTAGATTTCTCCCTTAGCTTTGGTAAAAGGGTGGGGCAGAAGAATCTCATCAATCTTTGGGCCCTTCAGCCCCTCTGGTGTCAGGGATTGGAGAGGAATGGGACCCTTTCTCATTCGGGAAGGTTTCAACTAACCAAGTCTGCTGTGTCTGTCTGTCATTGCATAGTGACTAGGGGCTGGATGCAGACTACCGGACGTCCGGTGTTTAGCGTTTTTTCCTACTGTGCATGCGTAGTACATTTTTTACATCTGAAAGATCGCATTTACGCAATCTACATAAGGAAAAGATACATAGATAACGTAAAATGTACTACACATGCGCAGTAGGAAAAACCGCTAAACACCGGACGTATATGTTTATACATCCTGTAGTCTGCATTCGGCCCTAGAACATTTTAGGGCCGTGTATTTTAAAGCGTATCGGGAACATAGAATTATTTCCTCTGTAATTATGATACCTGTGCAATCTGTGTCTTTCCTTCATACAATTGCAGTGCATATTATGTTGTCAGACGAGGTAGATAGATGTCCTCTATGTATTTCATGCAGTAAACTTTCTACCTTCCTGTTACCTGAGGTCACAGGGTATAAGAAATGTGCCCTTTAATGGAAGATCCATAATTCAGCGACTCCCTTCTACCACAAGAGTCTCAACCATATAAACGAGTGTTCATGAAAAAATATATTATATGGTTTAGAATAAGTTGCACTGTAAGAATTAGACTGTCTCTTATATTAAATAATAGCACCTAATGACTACTACATTTATAACACAGCAACATCAGCATGAACTTTTGTGTGATCAGTAATTAGTATGAAGGTAGTGTTATGCCAGGTACACTTTATATAAGTATTGAGCCGATCAGCCAATAATTGGGATGCTGGTCGACAAAATGGTCAAGAAACCATGTCGACCAATAATGGTATACAGTCAATTTGCAAAACGAGAGCCAACTGACCCTGTGCCTTTCCTCAAAGGATGTCAGAGTATGCTTAAAATAAGTGCCCCAGAATGGTGCACCATCTCCCCAGTTATTAGACCATTATGACAGGAGCCGGGGAAATCATGAATAGTTCAACATGCATAGATAATATTTGCTGCAAACACACACCTGCCCCCAACAGCTGCCGAGGGCCAGCACTAATGTAACGGGTGTCTGCACTAATGCTGGCAGTGATTGTATCATGCAATGAAAGGTAATAAAGGCACTGCATCGCTTTTACACATCCAGGGACTGAGCTGATCCAGACTAGGGAGTAAGAGCAAAAAAATGAGCAAATCTGCACCCTGGCAAAACTATATTGAACTCTAGAGGAAGAGATCTTAAAATCTGCAAGCAGAATGAGTTGAGAGGTGATTTTTTATTTCTTTTTACAAATACAACTGATTCAGTATTTGCGTGCAATAAGTAACATCAACCAGTATGTTTCCTGCATTTAAAGCACCTTAATTAATTTGTACACCTCACACTGCAAATTGGTTTGTCAAGTTCAGATTTGCTGTTGTTCACCCCCCCCTGTGCATGGAACATCCTTACGCAAATGATGGGCAGTATACGAGTGATAGAGGTTTACACACATAGCATCAAAAACTATTCTTGTCCAAAGAATTCTAAATGCAAGTGCAAGATTAGTTTACTGTTATGTATAATGGAAATGTTTTGCCTGAAGTGGACATCATTCTTAGAATTTTTTCATGATTTTTATCTATAAATAACGATTATTGCAATATTGAGGACTGTGTGTTCTCTGCTATAATCCCATTGTAGAAAAATATTGTCACTCTATGGTGTGCATCTGGTACAATATCTTATATTTAATGTGTGTATATTTAGGAAATAATTTGCTTTTGATTACACCCAGAGTGTATGTAATGTATAT
>WWET01001097.1:104882-119709 GCA_011038615.1 Limnodynastes dumerilii | reverse complement strand
GGTGACTACAAAGCCCCCCCCCCCCCCCCCACCAAGCTGCAAAATTTTGGTCTCTCTTTACAATTCTCAAATGTTGACAGGTGTGCCATATACTACAATGTGGAATTGTGCTCAATGCCTGAAATAATCGCAATCCAATCGCATGTGCGGCCCAACCTACAAAATATTTATTCAGAGTACGGAAGGGTTAACCAAAAGCACTAATCCACCAACAGCAGCACACACCAGTACTAGCTCAACGCTTCAATACAAAAGCCTCTGGCCTTCAGAGTCTGGCATTGTCTTTTAACAAGAAAGATCAAAGGAAGGTCTTCTGTCCTCTTGATAGGTGAATCCTCATGGTAATCTCATATTCCGTGCGCTTCATTGGATCCTAGTGTTTCCTTTGTCTTACACCCGGAGGTCGATCAGAATAATGTACAGATAGGCCCAGCCTAACTAGCAGGTCAAATAAACTAACTAACGCTGCACATTTAATATTACATATTATCTATGTCTATAACTTGTGTACACTATATGTGATCTTTTAACAAAATACAGCATTGCTAATACAACATTAAACACACTACAAGTCTAAACATCACAACATTATACAGTAATGTTCCCACAGTGATCGGCGGAATTTAGTTGATTGAATTCTCCACAAAGCTTTACCGGAACGCATGTTATCTACTAAGTATACATGACTCCTACATGAAAATATGTTTGTTAACCAGTTTATTAATGTGTAGAATCATAAGAGAGAAAATGCCAGCGAAAGTACACACATGGGGCAGAATTCAGAGCTCTGGGCGCATTGCATATGCCCCCGGAGTTTTTCTGATTTGTACTACTGCTCATGCGCAGTCATTTTCTAACGTCATCTATGTTTCTTGTTACAACGTAGATTGTGTATACGCAGTCTTTAAGATATGCCATGCGCCCAGACCTCTGAATCCGGCCCATGAACACAAGTGCGAGCGAGGGAGTCCATGCGAGCACGTTCTTATCTTTCTGCTCTGACGCGCTTTGTTCTTGCAATGATTAATATTGATTTGTAATAATATTTTACATGTTTTAATTTGGTTTCGACAACACACAGGGCTGTATTCACACCTAAGAGTGAGGTAGGTGGGGACAGATCCGCCCCTAACTCACCTGTCCTGCCCCTAATCCGCCCCCCCCTGTCCCCCGTTTTTCGGTACCTTATGGGACTTAAGAGCACCATAGGGCTACCTTATCTATCCGTGCATAGTTTCATGTAGAAGCTTCTTAGGTGTGAATAAGACTCATAGGGCCTGATCCAGACCTACACGGGCTTAAGCGTAAGATCGGCTGATGGGCAGATGTTGCCCAGCACAGCTACGACAACGCCCGATCAACGTCCCTACGTTAAGGTTAGTGAAGGTGGGCAGGGGAGGTAATATAATGAGGGAGGGAGGGCTTAGCGGTAGTACGCTTGTGTGCGAGCGTATTACCCATTGCTTACGCCGGCTGAAGTTAGGGTAGCCTTCAGCCGGCGTAAGCAATAGGAAATACGCCCGCACAGGGGGAGTGTCGGGGAGAGTGGACGCCGATACGCTGTGCCTTAGTAAGCACAGCGCATCGGCGTAGGTCTGGATCAGGCCCATAGTTCCTAACATCTACATCTTGATGTGCGGTGTGTATGAATTCTTGTGCATCATTATTGTCTCACACAATCATTCCACCTGCTGTACAGAACTGTACACCAAACCCTACCAATTTCCAGCACCTTTGTTGATGTTGTGTTTTCTTTGGCTCATTCCATTATTCACATTATTTACATTATGATATTTGCATAGTGTGTGTAAAGATATATATATATATATACACATACATACAGTATATATATCACGCTAATGGGTGTACGTCTTAGTCTGGATCATCACCACTTAATTTTTTGCTACTGACTTTAGATCATGGACTGGATCTAGATGTACGTTAAATGTCCTGCGGCTATGAACGTACGGACTTTGCTATCCCAGGAGATCAGTACGCTCCCCCATGATCTCCTCCGTGCAGTTACGAGTGCTGCCCCCTGCTTTATGTATTTCAGAAGGAAACCCCACTGTGCAGAATACTGGATTGTACATAAGAGCTTAGCCAATCAAGCCCTTATTATACAATTTAAATACCCAGGCCCACCCACTCCCCGTAACTCGCATGGTGAGTGAGCCGGCCTCCTGTGCGTACATTGAAGTCTGCACGGAATTACGCATCAGACGGATGCTGCCTGGTGCAGAATTTGCTTTTACTGTGAATGCGCAGTACACACAGATAGGTGAAGATATAGATACAGATCATAAAGACCTCGCTTACGCAATCTACGTACAGAAATGACGTAAGCGTTAACAAGCTACTACGCATGCGCAGTAGCTCAATTCTTAAAATAACGTACGTAAGACGAAAACTACGTATCTGTGAATCCGGACCCATGTTTTTCTGAACTTCTGCAAAGCACCATTGAGAAAAGTGAAATGAAATATTCTTCCTGTGCCTGGCATCAGTAATGACTTCATTTCTGTCATTCTGCGGAAGAAAATGATAGACAATTATGTGTATTTCTCAGCTTCCTTCCTCCACCGCCACCTCCTATCTACCATTCATTACTTTGCTTTCCGTCATCTTAAAAACATCAAAATCTTGTTAATTATTTTTTTTTATCATTTATCTTTATCACATTGGACCTGAGCCAGATTTACGTGCGATTTATGTGCGCATGTAAATCTGATAGTAGGCACGGAGGAGAGGGGTGCACGCCCCATCACTCCCCTCCTACCGTAAGTAATACGCACGGATCAGCGTTTTTGCGTGCAGCTCTCCACCCCTGGCCCATCACTTGCATTCCTAATGCCGCCTGTGTTGGACTGACCCCTGGTCCACGCGTAAGGAATTCAGTACCGTACACAAGGTCTTGCAACACGTAACATCTGGCACCCATTGTTCTTTATTCCCTCTGGATGCCTTTTATTCCCTCTCTCTTAATATTGTTCATTTAGCAATCTAGCAAATATCACTGACCCCAACACAATACAATATACTGCAAGTGTAGATCCAGTGATGGTACAAGCAGGCAGGTACGTGGGAATCCTGAAGAAAAAGGGATTCATAAATACAGAACTTTGTATCCAGGGTGCAAACTTGCGGAATAAAAAGACCCCTGAACAGTTCTGATTGGCTCTCTGTGCAGCAGTGGTATGTTTACAATATTGCTTCAAACGTATTCAAAGCAATGTAGAAATCACAGATTTCCCCAGCTGGGGACTGGGCTTCTCCCGGCCCTGCCTTCCTCTCTGTTCCGCATGCAGACAGCAGGGTAGTAGCTTAGCTCTTATCTGTTTGTTTTGTAGTAGTATTGTGAAATGATGATCTCCGGCAGTGTTGGTGTCTTTTGTTTCTCTGTTCTGTGGATGCCAGAATCCTAAAATTGCTACTTGCTGAAGACTGTCAATAAGAACACCATAGGCACAGGATCATGATCAGTGAAAATGTACAGTAGCTTTGCTGAAATATTGTTGGACTGGATCCAGGGTTACAATCAGGGATCTGGTGCTGGATCCTTGTTGCATCCAGCCTTACACGTGGGTGAGAGGAAGCCACTCCCCTCACATGCACACACAGACTTACTGGACCAGATTCACACCTAAGAAGCAGTCGCTTTTTAAGTGCGTATCTTTGGACTTAAAGCTTGTTGCATGGATACAATCTTGGTTACAGGATAGACAACAAAGGGTTGTAGTAAATGGAATCTCTTCTGGGGATGGTAAGGTAACCAGTGGAGTACCCAGGGTTCTGTACTTGGACCAGTGCTATTTAATATCTTTATAGGTGATATTGCCTGTGGTATTGAGGGGAAAATATGCCTTTTTGCAGATGACACCAAGATATGTAACCGGGTAGACACGCCAGAAGGGGTACAGAAAATGAGGGATGATCTAGGTAGACTGGAGGAATGGTCAAGAGTGTGGCAACTGCAGTTTAATGCCAAAAAATGCAAAATCATGCACTTGGGGCACAAAAACCCAAAGGCTCAATATTTCCTTAATGGCATTACATTAGAATCTACCGAGGAGGAAAGGGATCTAGGAGTCATTATTTCCAGTGACTTAAAGGTAGCCAATCAATGTAACAAAGCAATAAGAAAGGCAAGTCAGATGCTTGGTTGCATAGGCAGAGGAATTAGTAGCAGAAAGAGAGAAGTAGTGATGCCCCTTTATAAATCATTGGTACGCCCTCACCTAGAATACTGTGTTCAGTTCTGGAGGCCATATCTCCAGAAAGACATAAATACATTAGAGACTGTGCAAAGAAGAGCAACTAAAATGGTCCATGGCCTTTGTAGCAAATCATACCAAGAAAGGCTAGAGGAACTAAACATGTATAGCTTGGAACAGAGAAGGGAGAGGGGGACATGATAGCAGCTTTCAAATACATCAAGGGTTGTGACCAGCTAGAGGAGGGGGGCATTTTTCAAAAGAAAAGGTGTAACAGAACACGAGGGCATGGATATAAACTGGAGGGTGGTAGATTCAAAGGAAATGTGCGGAAAAATTACTTCACTGAAAGGGTGATAGATAAGTGGAATAGCCTCCCATCTGTGGTGGTTGAGGCCAATACAGTAGAACAATTTAAACATGCTTGGGATAAATATAAGGGTATCCTAAATTGTAAACCAAATTGAGGGTAAATAGGGTCTAGGGTCAGTATAGGTTTAAATAAACAAATGGGCAGACTAGATGGGCCATGTGGCTCTTATCTGCCGTCACTTTCTATGTTTCTATGTTTAGTAAAGGACCAGTAGGTGCAGGTCTGTCACACCGGATCTGTGAATACGGTCCACTATACACAGATCTTACCTTAAGATTTCCAAGCTGTTCTGACATGAAATGGGGATTGCTCGGAAGTATATACTGGAACTGCCGTCGCTTTACAATCCGGTCATTAATATGCAGTTGTATCAATAGCTAATTTAAAGTAAGAGTATTTCTAAATCGGAAAGAGTACAATGTGAAATGTTCTTACTTCAACAAGGTACCTGTCCCTGGTTTGGGTTAGGCTGCATAAAGGAAAAGGTTAGGCTAAAGGACAAGCATGGTTAGGATTAGGGGATGGTTAAAGTTAGGCTGCAGGACAAGGAGGGTTAGGGGAAGGTTAAGGTTTGAATGCAGAGAGGGGAGAGTTAAGCTTAGATTGTGTGAAGAGGGTGGTTAGGGTTAGTATGAAGTAACAATGTCAGCACTTCATCATTGCAAAGTGATTTGTCCATAGACAGATCATCAGAGAGGTGAACTATTCAAATTTCTAAAAAGTTTTATTTTCTTGCCTTTATGTATTATACCATAATTGAAGTGAGGAAAATGGGAAGAGAAACAAAACGGAGGAACAAGTTTTGAAATCTCATGGATGCAGCCGCAGCAGTAAAGAATTGGATATAAAAAGTAATCCCACACTAGGTGCAGAGGAGACTGCTATATCTAGGCCCACACTTGGTAACAAGTAGCACAATTAGACCATATGCCTTAAAAAAATTATTTTATTACATCACATTAAAATATTTTTCGCCACTATGTAAAATCGCATTAAACATGCCTCACATCGTATATAAATTCTATATTGAAACCAAGAAAAACTTGCACAAATGGTAGGCGAAATATAGGGGAAATCCAAGCACAATATTAGGAGCCTATGTACATAGCCCCTCCTGCACTACAGCGTGCTAAAATCTCACCCTATTCAACAGCTAATTGCCTCACGCCCATACTTCACCCTTCTGGGCAGTACACTTGCCCTCCCTGTGCTATATCAAAGTATTTGTGAGGCGGAAAGCCGGGCAACACTGGGGTGTGCCGCAGAGTCTGTAAATGTGTATGTGGGAAGGAAAAACTCCAGTGTGACTTGGATTCCCCGGTTACAACTTCACTGACGCGCGTTTCACCACGGGAATTGGCTTTTTCAAAGAGGCGTAGAGGTATTTTTCACCTTCCACTGAATTGGTACAGGGGAGCGTGCCATGCTTTCCTCTTGCATAAATCCTGCATGGCCTTAGGCAGGGTGACTGGTATTAGGCATTAAGGCCCGTATTCATATATTATATACGTCTGGTGTTTAGCGGTTTTTATTACTGCGCATGCGTAGTATATTTTTATCATAATCTATGTATCTTTTTCTTTCAGACCACATTTATGCAATCTACATAAGAAAAAGATACGTAGATCACGTTAAATTACTATGCAGGCGCAGTAATAAAAATGGCTGAACACCGGACGTATATGTTATACGTCCGGTACTCTGAATACGGGCCTAAGGTAGGTTTATGGCTGTGGATTTGGACCTAGGTCTGCACGTGAGATGGCGAGTGACATGGGAGTGCACTTCCCTGCAGACTTCCAGACCTCTGTACATACGGAACACGTGCGGGAGTATGGATCCGATCCATAGCCTGATTGTGGTATCCCATAACAACGTATATCCATAGTTATATTACTTATTAAAGGGACATTTTTTCAGATATTCTGAGAGCCACTTATGCTTTGTAGAGTCCTTTATGTTGCTTTATATACAATTATACCCATCTCCTAACAACATTGCTTGATGACTTAAAGCATATTATTCCCCAAAGGGAGATATTCATTTTACATTACCTTTAACAGACTGACAGCGGCCACTTTAGCTCAGAAAAACATTTATTCAAACAAACGAGGCTCTTTCTGTTGAGAGATTATTACTTGTATGTTTCCTGACCATCTATGAAAACACAAAGCGACAATAAACTCTGCTTGTATAAAGCCTGTATATTCACTTTGCTTTCCACAAGCCTTTTCAGTCAATAAGATGTAAATGCACTTTAAGAGATTCGCTCAGAACTAATAGTACAATGCTTTGGGCTTAATCTATCAAATGAGAGGAACACAGCAACAGCCTTACAGCTGTACAGCAGATAAGATTACAGAAATCAATCCATGTGTTTATCACATCTCCTTCACTATATGTAACAGAGAGAGATTGAAAGGCACTTTTTACCTTTCCAAGGGGGGTCTATGATTTATCAGACATTGTAAAGTAAGAATAACTTATAAAGTAAGGGCCAGATCCAGAATTATGCAATAAGGCCATATTTCATACTCGTGCAGAAAATGGCCTCATTGCGTTCTTGAGCCAGAGCCAAAGCTAGAAATGTTAGCGCCGGGACAAAAAAGAAAAATATTTCTCTCCAGACCCTTTTAGCTGGGTGTATCTACCCCTTGGGAGGCACATGATGGGAGTACTGGGGGGAGGTGCTGGAGGCACATGATGGGAGTACTGGGGCGGAGGTTCTGAAGGCACATGATGGGAGTACTGGGGGGAGGTGCTGGAGGTACACGATGGGAGTACTGGGGTGAGGTGCTGGAGACACATGATGGGAGTACTGGGGCGGAGGTTCTGGAGGCACATGATGGGAGTACTGGGGGGTGGCTGGAGGCACATGATGGGAGTACTGGGGGGAGGATTTCCTCTGAATCTACCACCCTCCAGTTTATATTCATTCCCTCTTGTTCTATTACACCTCTTCCTTCAAAAAATGCCCCCTCCTCTAGCCATTCACAACCCTTGATATATTTGAGAGCTGCTATCATATCCCCCCTTTCCCTTCTCTGCTCCAAGCTATACATGTTTAGTTTCTCTAGCCTTTCTTGGTATCTTTTGTGACACAGGCCATGCACCATTTTTACCATTTTCACGTGGAGGAGGAGAAGAGAGAGAGCGGAGGAAGCGGTCAGATAAGTAAAAATAAAACATGCTGGGTGGAGTGGAGGCACATGATGGGAGTACTGGGGTGAGGTGCTGGAGGCACATGATGGGAGTACTGGGGGGAGGTGCTGGAGGCACAGGAGTACTGTACTGGGGCGGAGGTTCTGGAGGCACATGATGGGAGTACTGGGGGGTGGCTGGAGGCACATGATAGGAGTACTGGGGGGAGGTGCTGGAGGCACATGATGGGAGTACTGGGGGGCGGTGCTGGAGGCACATGATGGGAGTACTGGGGTGAGGTGCTGGAGGCACATGATGGGAGTACTGGGGGGAGGTGCTGGAGGCACATGATGGGAGTACTGTGAGTAAATGGACCCACAAATACACCCCTGGCTGGGTGCTCCGCCCAGCTGTTTCACGCTTTCTGTCCGGCCAGTGGCACCAGCCTTCAGTTCTGCTGACAGTGTCTGTCCTCTGATTGGCTGTACAGGCTTTCTGGCAATGCCATTGCCTAGCAGCAGAAAGCCTGTACAACCGGTCGGAGAACAGGCACTGATAGCCGGACTCACTTCTTGGGGTCACGTCAGAATTATTTTCTGCAGAGCGCCCGCCGCTGAGTAGATTAGAAGAGCAGGTAAGTAAACAAAAGTTAAGTGACAGTAATTATGAGAGGGGAGAGATGTTTTTTAAAGATTTTTGGGGAGATTTTATAGCTACCCCCACTCACCTTATTTTTAATGCTACCTGGCTGCCAAAATTTTCTGGAGAGAAACCAATAAGACCTTAAATTTTAACTCACTGGCGACACCCCACCCCCTCAAGCTTTGCGCCCTGGGCAGCCGCACCTATCACAAACTCCTGTACTTGCGCATCAATGGATCTCTGCTGCAGAGAAGTTGTGTTCGCAGTGGCAGCTGGATTAAGGATCCGGTCCACAGACAGTGACAGAAATCTGGGGCTGATGGATTGATTAGCTCTTCATGTGATTATTCAGAGTTTAGATAATCTTTCAGTCTGCAGATAATCTTTCCAATCACACACTCAAAAAAACCGTTTCACCATCTTACCAGTGAGTACTGCCCATAGATCTCCTAATAGACACACTACACACTTGCAGAAAGCTAAAGCTCTCTTTCTATGGTTGATTTTAGGAGTTTCAGTAGATCAAATCAAAAGATCACAGACGGTTTCAAAAGACTTGTGAGCATCTTTGGACAGTACACACTGGTAAGATATCTGCTGAAACAGTCTTTTGATTGGTCCGGATTCACAGTTACGTAGTTTTCGTCTTACGAACGTTGTTTTAAGAATTGAGTTACTACGCATGCATAGTAGCTTATTTACGCTACCATTTCTGTACGTAGATTGCGTAAGCCCCCATACTGGTGCTTTATGTGAACTACAAGCTCCTGAAGTGAGACTCTTCTTTCAGAGTTTTGTGTTTTGCCAACTATTATTGAAGGATTTAAATTCTGGAAAGGGGATGGGGGCTTGTCATGGTGAGGATATCACCGGAACCCTAGGGGTATGTTCCTTTCCTTATTGCCCTACGCACCAGTGGCAGGTAATCTTGGCACACAGTCATTGCTGAAGAGCAGTGAGGGGAGCTACCTCCCAGCCTTGCCCCTATGAGGATAGCGAGACTAACGATAACGACTGTCAAACCAGTGAGGAGATTTTGCAAGACAGGGAGTTCTCGAGAATAATCTCAGATATTGATTGCAGTGTTATCCTTGCTATAATGACGCCAGCAAGGCATCACTGCAGAGCCATGTGTTGACTGTTGTAAGGGCTTAAAAAGATGTTTAGAATGAAATGACTGTGATCAATACAGACTAAAAGGGATGCAATAAGTTAGAAATAGACACAATTCATGCCGTCTTGCAGCTGCTTCTCTTTACTACGGAGTGACTCAAGTCATCGTCTGCTGTATTGGGTGACTTTTAATAATTATTATTGACACACATTATTACACTGATAATTCAAGGCCTAAGCATTGTGCCTTGTATGTGTCATGAATGCGTCATTAATGCCAATCTCCGATTCATGGCCTTTCACAGACAATATGGCTGAATTTAGAGTTCTAAGAGAGAACAACAAAAGGAGGAAATCTGCAGACTGGATTTTCTGTACAGCTTGTGTGCACTGTACGTTACTTGTATACGGTCAGTTATATTAACACTGCAAACAGCAGACTGGATTTTCTGTACAGCATGTGTGCACTGTACGTTACTTGTATACGGTCAGTTATATTCACACTGAAAACATTCCCTGCACCTATAGTGGAAATGGGCTTTGCAAAGCGAGTGCAGTTTTCAGCAGTTTGCTCTCAATAGAGATGGCCCCCGTGACCACCTGGTTTTTGAATAGCAGATCGGCGAAAAGTACCTAACCATTCCCTTCCCACAACCTAACCCTGGGCCATATTCACAGGTCCGTTTTCTTGTGGAGTTGCGCGCATATTTTTAGGTACGCAAAAATAAAGGTTGGTGTGTGAGCGCTAAAACGATATTAAAATGGTAAAATACCTAGTGTAAATATCTGATAAACTAAATAAAAAATAATATAATATTTATATATAGTGATAATAAACAGTGAATTAGAGAAGTGGAAAACTAAAAAAAACCAATGGTAGTCCCCAAAAAACAACAAATAGGATATGGGGGCTGACAACCTAACTATTACACTCTAAAAATTCAAAAAACATACAGTGATTAGAATAAATAAATAAATAAATAAATAAATAAACAATTGCCAAGCAAGAATCCTTTGATGAAGAATAAACCCGTAGATGGGTCAGTAAAGTAGAAATATGTAAAATAAACTAAAATAAGGCAGTGTGAATAGTAATAAACAGATGAATAAACACCACTGATCTGTTTATTACTATTCACACTGCCTTATTTTAGTTTATTTTACCTATTTCTACTTTACTGACCCATCTACGGTTTTATTTTTCATCAAAGGATTCTTGCTTGGCAATTGTTTATTTATTTATTTATTCTAATCACTGTATGTTTTTTGCATTTTTAGAGTGTAATAGTTAGGTTGTCAGCCCCCATATCCTATTTGGTTTTTTTGGGGGACTACCATCGTTTTTTTTAGTTTTCCACTTCTCTAATTCACTGTTTATTATCACTATATATAAATATTATATTATTTTTTATTTAGTTTATCAGATATTTACACTAGGTATTTTACCATTTTAATATTGTTTTAGTGCTCACACACCAACATTTATTTTTGCTATTCTAGTTTTTTAGGGAGTTGGTGGTATCCCTAGGTGAGTTTGAGCTGCTTGATAGTTTCTAGCCCCTTAAAACCATTCACTAGAGCGCCCTTGTCCTCCACTAATAACACAGTATTTTTAGGTACGTTATAACTCCGTATGCGTAGTAACTTTATTTACGTAAGTAACGTAGAATATACGCATGTAAGTGCTTTAGGCACGGACATGTGAGTCGTACTTGGGAACATACGTACGGAGGGGCGGGGTTGAAATATGCACTTGAAAAGTTATGTGAAAGAGGGTGGGGGGAGGCATTTAAATGAATCATTGAGGGCGCAGTTACATAGAATCGCACGTACGGAAGACATATACGCACGTAAGTACACATGTAAAGTTAGAGTGGTCTATGGAGGTGTAAGTCTACGATTGCACGGCCGTGAGAGGGGAGTGTCGGGGGGGTTGGTGGGTGTTGCCTTGCTACGTGCGTGCGTATAATTTTGTACTGTAAAAAAACGGATCTGTGAATACGGCCCCCTAACCTTAAACCTCCACTCTCCATAGCCTTCCCTTCCCGTGGTTCTGCAGCCTAACCCTAACCGTAACCCTCCACTCTCTGCAGTCTAACCCTCCCCTAACTCTAATCATCGTCATCTCCCAGCCTGACTCTTCCCTCTCCGGAGCCTAACCATTTCCTGTCCCGCAACCTAACCCTTCCCTCTCCGCAGCCTTACCCTTTCCTGGTACCTTTTCCAAAATGGGCCATTTGAAATGTTCCGGAATGTAGATTTTCATCTTAAAAATATAATTGGGAATGGTGCAGCCAAATGTAAGCTTTCAGGCTGCATCATTCTCAAAAACCAGCTCTTCGAGATGGCAACATCTCCTTATTTTTATGACTACTGTTCTGTTCTTGGCATTTGTATTGTGTACTGCAATAACTTCAATACAAATTTAAGGTTAAAAAACCTTGCGCAACGGATCAAAGGCTTAGGTGTGACGCAGACACAAATGCAGCTGCAGCTCAGAATCCCTATGCAAGTACTGCACAAGGTGTTGTGTGGACACATTGGGCCGCATGTTAGAGCTCTCCGATATGCGCAGTAATTTTGTAACGTGATCTTCATTACTTGTTGCAACGTAGATTGCATATACGCGGTCTTTACGCGGTCTTAAAGACCATGTATACGCAATCTACGTTGCAACAAGTAACGAAGATTACGTTACAAAATTACTGCGCATGTGCAGTAGAACATATCAAAAACTCCGGCCGCAAACGCAATGCGGCCGGAGCTCTGCATACGTCCCATTATAACCAGTAACAAGTGAATGTACTACACTATTATATTTTTTAAACAATGTACATTCCATAATCAACATTCCCAAAGCTTTAGAGTTACATTTGGAAGGTTAGATGCAAATGCAATGGTCAGACATACTGTAGGCTGTGGAGTGTTTGCATCGATGGCTTGCTTTTAGAAATAGAAGCAGCCATTTTATTATTTTATATTATGAATGGGTGAGTGTGCCATTCGGCATACTCACCCATTCATTTTCACAGAACCCGCCGCTGACAGCACCGGAGATGGGAGTAACCCCTCCAGGGACTTTTAGTGTTAGGCTCTTTGGAAGGGAGAGCTATGGTCAGGCTTCAGGGAGGGGGGTCTTAGGGTTAGGCTATAGAGAAGGGAGGGTTAGGGTCAGGCTGCGGGGAGGGTGGGGGGTCTTAGGGTTAGGCTATAGAGAAGGGAGGGTTAGGGTCAGGCTGCGGGGAGGGTGGGGGTCTTACGGTTAGACTATAGAGAAGGGAGGGTTACGGTCAGGCCGCGGGAAGGGGGGTCTTAGGGTTAGGCTACAGAGAAGGGAGGGTTAGGGTCAGGTAGCAGGGAATGGAGGGTTAGGGTTAGAATTAGGGAAAGGGTCGGGGTAGTGTTTTGCACTTACCCATCGGGTAAGGGCCGTTTGAAGCGGGGACCCGCACCCCCCTGGACTTGTGCCCTGTGGCTGGTGCAAATGTTTTGCCATGTTGTGCAACCCACGTCTGCATTTGGATTGGGTTCAGTTGTGTGAGCATGGCTTTTCTATACATATACTACGTCCATCCACCCCTTCCTACCAATGAAACACCCCTCCATGCAGAAGCGCTCGCTGCAGTGAGTTGGGTTCGGGTCTGGATTGCCACTATTACGTACACATTCTGTCTCAGCATAGGTGGTATAAAGGAACGCAGAGATCCACCATGTCATTGGGCGTACTCTCCATTCTGCGTCAGGCCTTGTATGTCTACATATCGTTTATGGCGGTAAATAAAGGTAATACTATGCAGCACAATAGATTAATCACAGTTTTATTGGAAATCAATTCACAATCTTCCCTATTATATGCTTTTGTGATGTGTTAAATGGGAAGATCCATAGTTCATCCTCTAGTGTCTTTTCAGGTACCAGCTTCCTACATATAATGTATGGACAGAAAATAGGCCATTCCACAGTTATCAATAAATGAGAACACACCGTCTGTTGCAGCAGTTACATGGTAGCTGCTGTTGTGTATTTGGGTTAAGGGTGATCAATACTGAAGTTTAACCTGTTCCTACCATTAGTGAGGCAGCACTTGTTCCCTCCTAAAAGATTTACGACATTCATCATCATCCACCCTTCACTGATGCTTGAATTTGATTGAACCATACATCTGTACCCAGGGGCGTTTTAAGAAGTGAGGGGGCCCTTGTGCATGATTTGCGGACCTCAAAATGGGCCTGCACCCATTGTAAATACGCCTTTGCCTGTACCATACTTCTAAAGTTATATTCTGAAATATTAAACTATTAGATTCTGTATTTGTGTACCTTCTTAGAACATGACTTATTGTCAGAATTAATGGTTTGTTTTCAGTTGGATATATTTTTCGATACGTGCAGAAAATGTTTCTTAAACTACAGTCTTGGAATCAGTTATTGTGACCTAAAGCTGTAATAAATATCAGACTTTCCAGAAGAAGGGTCTGCTTTTCCAAGCAATTGCATGCATGGTACTCCTAATGGTGATAGGTAGGTATTGTGGATGAACAAATGTAAGATGGTGGAGGGATGGCAGCAGCGCTGGATTAAACTTTTCACCAGGGAGGCCCCTAGGCAGTCGAAATCTCTGGGCCACCCTCACGCATGCCCTAGTTAGATAACATTGAACTAAGTAGTGTGCACGTCGGCTACATGGAGATGGAAATGACTGCGGTACATTACACGTAGGTAGGTTGCTCACGAACCAGTATTTTTTACAAACTGACAGAAGATGAGCTTTTAAGATACAAACTGTAATGTGACTGATGTCTATGGTTTATGTACTTTAAGATGTTAATGGGTATATTTCATTAATACAGTATTTTCTCTATAGAATCTAGAATGAAAAGTTTTTGTTTCTTTGAGTTGATTATCTATTACATGTTTTGGAAACAATTAGAGAAAGTGTAATTGTAATTTTCTGTCAAGATCAAATCAATAACATTTTGATCCGTTGTTGCCCCAAAAGGTGCGGTGCTGACTATTTGGTAATCAGTGGATAGCGGCCTATGATAGGCTCCGCACAGAGAGGCAAGGAAACCTAGGCAGGAAAACAAAAGACACGGGACCGGATCCAGAATTAATAGCGTCAGGTGATTTACGCACGCAAGGTGCGTAAATCACCTGACTGAACGGAGGGCGCATGCGCCCTCCAGATGTTACGCTAGGATTACTATAGTAATCCTAGCGTTTAAGTAATCGGACTTTGTTCCGTCCGAGCCCATTTGCGTGCAAATGGGCTGTGCTTCCCATCCGCCCGCTAAAGCGGGCGGGGGGAAGCATATAAAGGGTACAGTGTGGGGGGGGGCGCCCAC
>WWET01001097.1:86975-101295 GCA_011038615.1 Limnodynastes dumerilii | reverse complement strand
GGAGATAAGAGTAGGGGGGGTGTAATATGTGGAGAGGGAGATAAGAGCATTAAGGGAACTATAATTTGTAGAGAGGGATGTAACAGAGGGGGGTGGATGGTGTAATGTGTGTAGAGGGATGTAACAGGAGTGTAATACATCATATGGGGAAGGTATAATATTTTCAGGAGAAGTGTAACATGTAATTTGGGGAGTAGGATGTATCTGCATGGGGGAGGTATAATAAATAATATGAGAAGAGGAAAATGTAATCTTGAGCCTAAAATTAACCTAAACTGAGCCTTACATATAAATGTTACGCTAACTGTTATATTTCTTTAAAGTTAATTATTTTGGACTCAGTAAATAAATCATTTTTGGTAAGTGGTACTTCACCCGGTTCCTTAGCGGGTAAGTGGTACTCAGCAAAAAAAGGTTGAGAACCCCTGGTCTAGATACTTAGTAAGGTATCCAGAGAACTAAATAGATTTTTGTAGAAAATGTACTTAAAAACCACTGCTAAATATGTAAGGAATAAGAAATAAATATACAGTGTGTGTGTGTGTGTGTGTGTCTCTCTACATGATTTGCAAAGTGGTACTTAACCTGATTCCATAGTGGGATATTGGTTCTCCCTAAAAAGGTTGAGAACCTCTGATCTATCACATTTATCAATAATGAAAAGTTGTCGCTCTATTCAATGCTCTATCTATTGCTTGAAATTTATTAGGTAAAGTCTGCACAATTGGGTTACCAACATACTGGCAAAAATTCCCAATATTGGTGCACTAATAATAGGCATGCTGGTAAATCCTCTCTGCTGTAAAAGTTAACTTAATGGCTGCTTTTAAACTGAATCAGCTGTTTGTGATTCCTCACACACTATACAATTAGTGCGATTTTTACATAGTCTTTGGGTAAATAACAGCCTATAGTAAATAAAATTTTACAACATCCCAACAGCTGCTAAACTTTGTTGAATTTCAGACACTTCTATTCTTGTTTAATGTACAAAATGATGTTTTACATGAAGATAAAAGAAGAATATGCTGATAAAATATTTTACCATATTCCTTTATTAAATGTTTTGTGTGTTAGAGCACATTGTAAAGAGCACAGATGACTTAATGGTTTCACTGGACACCTTAAGCATACCCTGATTCATTACAGGGAATACTTGACAACTCTGGAACTCCACAGTCTGTGTATGACAAGAATTAAGCTTCCAGTGAATGCATGCCAGCAAGAGACCTCTACAGTGAATATGACAACAGGGTATTTCTACAAATTATGTATGACAACACTGGAATGGGAGGTTTACATAATGTTCAGTCATAGCCATTAATGCCAAAGACATACATTCCAGTTTAAAACTGGCCATATGATTGATCTGCTTTGGCCAATTCTGCCATATTCCAATGACTGATTATAGAATTTCATTCTTTAGGTAACAAATTAACAATATCAATGAACCGACCGAACAAATTACTCAGTAAATGAGTTCTTTCAGATTGTAAAATGTTGATTCTAGGTGGCAGAGCATTATGTCATTGGCTGATTTACTGTCTAACAATCATTTCAAATGATTGATTTAACATTTTCTTGCCACACAAATACACCTGTTTCATGGACAGTTCATTCCATGGACATGTCATATGCCCCTCGATGTCCACAAGGCATCAATTGTCTACCAACAGCCAGCTTCAGCAGGTGAATGAATGTTCCCTTTAAATGAAGGAAAACTTCAATCTGAGATGTGTGTGTGTGTGTGCGTGTGTGTGTGTGTGTGTGTCTTAGAGTTGTGCATTTTCCCTGCTTTATTTTCTGTTCTTGTAATGTCCAATTTACCATTTTGAAACAATTGTATTTTATTGTGTGATGTTTTCTTGTAAATCACAAGTTGGAAAACAGCACGCGTTTTACTAGTAAATTCCAGTATAAGACACTGTGGAGCTGATCCAGCGTTTTAGCGCAGCAGATATGCAGATCCACTGTTGAAAACCTGTGCAGCTACTGTTCATCTGTGGAGAGCTGCATGCAAACGTGTGTGTATAGGCAGATATGCTGTGAGGCGTAATGCAGCAGAATATACAAATTTATATGTTTCAAAAGTCTTTTTCATTTTTTTGTTTTACTAAAATGAGTCATTAGTATAAACAAAATGTCTGAGCAAAATATGTGGCAATACAGTGCTATGCAGGCTTACAGTAAATCAGTGTAGTGTAGCGTATGCTTAGTGTTATAACAAAGCGTTTCTTATTCATAAATATAAGAGTTTAGGACCGGACTCACAATCCCGTAATTTTTCATATATGTGCCTAATTTTCCGATTCTAGCTAGTAATATTTTACGTAATCTACTTAGCATTTCGTTATGTAGATTGTGTTTTTAAAGACCGCATTTATGCAATGAAACGAAACGCTTAGTAGATGGTGTAAAATAGTTGCGCCTGCGTGGCAGCTAGAATCGGAAAATTAGGCATATTTGTGAAAAATTACGGGGTTGTGAATCCTGTCCTTAATTTGTAGACCTGTGTTATTACATCTAAGAATAGGGTCATTTATTATATGAAAATCTCCTCCGTCTTACGCACCCAGTCATCCAACTTTCCCATTCAAATAAATGTAATCCACCAGTGTACAGCACACGGAAAGGAACATGTTACATGCGTCCATCACTCTGCTCATGCACAGTGCGAATACACACTGCATTCTGAACATATACACAGCTCTGCATCACCTCCTGGGTGTATCCTCTATTTGCTGTGCAAGGGTCACATTTACAAAAGCCTATTTTACATCAATAGAGACGGCTCCTCGTGCATTAAAGTCTGTCTTTTGTAATGGAGCAATAAAAATGTTTGTTTATCTAGTTTATCATAAATTATGTTCTATTTTCATTGTCCTTAAAAACCTGCAGAATCCGGAGCATGCAGAAGCTAACACCACACAGACATTAATGAGCTATTGTGAAAACAAATAGCTATTAGAAATGCTTATTTGATTGCAAGTCTTAATATTTGCTTTTTGTTGGACATTTGTTAGTCAAGATAATTACAGTAAATAGGAATAGACAAAATCTCTCTAAAGAACCCTACAGTATACAGTACAGCAGCTGTTTTGTGCTTGATAAGCGGCTGGTTACATATTGCATAGGCATTAGATCTATTGAATGACTGGGATTTATTCTAGTCATTCAGTGACTATTATCTTTCAGTGGGTGGCACTACTTTCCTTAAATGCCTTGAGCACATGTTATCAGTTACTGCAACTATAATTATTGTATTACACAACTGTCAAAAATGTGCTGTCACCCAGATCTCTAAAGGCCCCATAAAGTTATTTCATTGTTCTTTAATCTATGGTTTATATAACAAATGAAGTATTTTCAAGCATTCTTAAAGATAGTCTCCTAAAGTCAGATCATAATATACACTTAAACGTCCCATATGTGATGGGTGTGACCTCCTAGTGACACTACACCAACTTAACACTAACATAGCGGCAAAATTAAAAGACACGACAATCTTTATTGGGAAGTTAAATTAATTTTATTGAAATTAATTACTGTGATTGGTTAAGCCAATCAAATTTAAATTTGATGGGGGCCAAGAAAGCAAGTATAATGTGAATGCTTAATTATACAAGAATCACACGTGCATAAAATAACATAACAATTGGTTATGTGTGCAGCTAGTATAAATTCAACCAACACTAAAGCGCCTTCGGCACAGTGCTCCGATCAAGCATTACGCGATGCCGTCCATATAGACGTGCCTACAACCTCAGGCGAGAAAAACACATAAACATTTCCACAACATTCAATAAATTATAATAACATACGGTCACCTTTTGTAACCTTGAAAAATGCCCACAGGTGAACTTTGACTCATCAGTCAACAAATAAAGCAACACAATGCTCAATCAAAAAGACCTGCTTTCCGCTGGTCAGCCCTTCTTGGATACCCTTATCCGAGACTTGTACACTTGACAAAAAATTTAAGGGGAAGGGAGGTTGGGGAATCCAGAAGGAGAAAGGAGGACGTCCTAGGGTCCAGGCTGGTTTTTATTCCAGAGAGGCCCCAGCACCTCCCACTCCCCCTGGACCAATGGACTAAGACCAAGGTGAGTGGCATCATTCGGCCCACCCACACACTGGGAGTTTATCTTTGCTCAGGCTAAATTGATTAACCCTCCACATCACTACTACAGCCACAAAGGGGAGGGTGTGGAAATGTTAATGTAGTTGTGAGCTGGCATGACTACAGTACAGCTGCAGGGGAGTGGCCCCTGAGGTAATTAGGATGCAGTGGGGAACCGGCATCTGGATCTGGTCCCTGGATGTTATCTTCTTTTTAAAACCTCTGTGTTTGGTCAAAGTATCTTTTAGGCCCAGCTATGTCATCATGACAGAAAGGGGGTAGTTGTATTGTGTTCCACAAACAGAGCTCTTTCCAGGGGCTCTCTGCTCATCACATCAAGCCATGTGTACCTTGTATGTTATTTTGGTTTTCAGTCACTATGAAAAGTATATCTTTGGAATAATCTATTACTTGCAACCAAAATTAACCAGAGAAACACAGCTTTTTAATTTTTGCACTGTGGGGAACTCAGTATCGCCATCTTTTTAGTGGCCCAATCAGGTGGGTGCAGGGCCTTTTTTTGCGCTGGCGTTACAATGAGGAGTATAATAAAATGAGGGCATTATTGTGAGGTAATTGAAGGACTGTTGTACTAACTTGTTTACCTGTGATATATTTGTTTTAAAAAACAGGCACTAACATTAAGGCACATTGTCGCATTTTTTTTTTTCGTGGAATTGCAGCTTTAAGATGGATTTTAACATTTTTTATTTTTTTTTAAAAAGAGAGATTACTAGAAAACAAGAGAATTAAAAGCTTTTGTTTTATTGCTATTGGAAATAAATCCTGTTTTACGAGCAATAATGGTGACATGTTAGTTATAAGATTTTATTTATATATCAGCATGAGGGAATTCTTGCGTGTTACTGTTACTGCATTATTACCATGCAATGAAAGTGGCTGACAATAAGTTTTATTTGTATGGCTGTCCCTCGGCAGTATAGTCCATGGTTTTAAAGATCTGTCTTTGTGAATATCTGCCTTTAATAAATGGCACAATAACAGCCATCAGCTTCTGCACCTTAAATTCACAATATCCAGCCTATATTTCTAGCCTTTATATGATAATCCACAAATATAATTTAATTCAAAATTGCATTAAGAAATGAACCTGCCCCAAAAGTATTTTCAATTATAGAGCAGCTTATCAAATTTCTGCAGATTTTTGTAACTAATTCTCTGGTTTTTATTTTAAAGATAGAAATTCATATTTAGTTACTGCGTAATGGCTAGAGTGCCAGGCACTGCCTTGCTTTTTGTACAAATTCCCTGCCCAGTGCACCTGCCGTGTATATTACTTTAACAAACTGATTTGAGCAGCCTCCTTTTGGATTTTGTGTTTTAAAGTCTCTTTGAGACCACAGCTGTGAGGGAGTGTGGTCTCAGAGGAGCATTTGGAGACCTGGGAATCTCCATGAGGTATGCTCTTGGTTTGAAAAGAAATTTGATTTTTGACCTAAAGTTAGGGCTCTATTTAGAGTTAATATTAGAGTTAGGACTGCTCCCACAGAGAAGCCTTGATGTTGGCGGAGTAGCTTATCAAATTTCTGCAGATTTTTGTAACTAATTCTCTGGTTTTTATTTTAAAGATAGAAATTCATATTTAGTTACTGAGTAATGGCTAGAGTGCCAGGCAATTCCTTGCTTTTTGTACAAATTCCCTGCCCAGTGCACCTGCCGTGTTTATTACTTTAACAAACTGATTTGAGCAGCCTCCTTTTGGATTTTGTGTTTTAAAGTCTCTTTGAGACCACAGCTGTGAGGGAGTGTGGTCTCAGAGGAGCATTTGGAGACCTGGGAATCTCCATGAGGTATGCTCTTGGTTTGAAAAGAAATTGGATTTTTGACCCATAGTTGGGGCTCTATTTAGAGTTAAGATTAGAGTTAGGACTGTTCCCACAGAGAAGCCTTGATGTTGGCGGAGTAGCTTATCAAATTTCTGCTGATTTTTGTAACTAATTCTCTGGTTTTTATTTTAAAGATAGAAATTCATATTTAGTTACTGAGTAATGGCTAGAGTGCCAGGCATTGCCTTGCTTTTTGTACAAATCCCCAGCCTAGTGCACCTGCCGTGTATATTATATTATAATATATATACTTTTATTTATATTTTATTTATATTATATTATATTATATTATAATATATACACTTTTATTTATATTTTAGGGAATTGTTTCCTTACTATAGTCACACTGTATTCTATTTATCTTTAGATCTGCACTTGTGGATCATTGTTAAATTTAAAGTACACCATCGGGCCATGGGGCTGATTCAGAGTTTGGGATTAAGGGTAAAAAAAGGTGCAAGTGTATAGCTTGGCTAAACCATTTTTCAAAGTAAGGGGTGTTAGTTATACCGTGTTCACACTGCCGCCTCGGCAAAAACACGGGATTTAAGACCCGGCTCCTCAGACCCCGTTCAGACTACTGCTTAGACCCAGAAAATGCCCGGATCAGGTACGGGTCATACTCAACATGGGTCTGCCCTGGCAGAGTCATCACACTGTGTCATTTGTTTACTGTTGCTCTGGCAACATCTGTTGATTGAAAATCCCGGGTTGCACCGTTCGTGTGAACGGGGTATTAATTTAAAATCTTTTGCATGCAGGGAAAATACTTTACTTTTACACATAGAACTCACATACTGCATATCTTTATGTTTATTCTATAAAATAGAGGTGAGCTAAAAAAAACTTCAACTCTTAATTCTTATTCTGGTTTAACAATTTAAAATTACCTCCCCTTGCAATTCAACATGGTATTGCTCAGGTCAGAAAAAAATCAGGCCCTGTGTGTTATTGTATTCCCTAATTAATATGCATGGCTATCTCTACCACACCCAGGGCAACAGGTGCATAAACTGAAGCATTACAGCACCATACAGACACAAGCAGAGGATGGTTCTGGAGAACTTAGTGACCCTCAGCTTGTAGGTCAGGGAGTTGTGTCCTTTCTCAGACATAAATATCTGTATGATGTTAAGTGTCCAGCAGATGAGTAAATCATTTGCTTGGATCTGCTCATTTCATAGGAAGTAGTGAGGTGGACATTTATAATTGCTTATTGAAGCAGCGAGAACATGATAATCATTGGGAGCCTAATGGATTGCACTGCAGTACTGTAATGTGTGAGGAAGGTTGAATGAGGCTTCACCTGTTCATATTACAGTCATTGGGCTGGATCCAGACCTAGTTACGTGCATGAACTTAGTTACTTCTGGGCTAAACCATGTTGAATTCAGGGGAGTCATATTTCATCTGCTGCAAACAGTTTTAGAGTAGAGAGTTGATGTTTCCTATCCCAAGTCTAAATAACAGTGTGATAGTAAAGCTGGTCAGTATCTGTGTGCAGTAAGCAACTTAAAGATATATCCCTGCATGCAAAGAATACAATTAACTTGACTCCCCCTGAATTCAACATGGTTTAGCCCAGGAGTAACTAAGTTAATGCACTTAACAAGGTCTGGATCCAGCCCATTGTAATATGTATTATAGACCATGGATTATAGACTATGTATTAGCTGGCACACTGCTGTTCTTCTGCAAACCTCACTATCCCCATACACACTGATGATCTGAGATTCAACAAGCAGAGAAAGGCTTTATTTTCTTCTTATTTGAACTTGACCATTTTTACCATCTTTCCTTACTTGATGATCCACAGTGATCTTCTCTGTAGCTTCTACTTTATATTATATATGAAGAGATAAGCCTGCAGGACAGGTAAGAATAAGTAAATCCCATGGGCCAGATTTACTAAGCTTCCGGAAAGGAAAAGTGGAGATGTTGCCCATCGCAACCAATCAAATTCTGGCTGACATTTTCTAGTATGTAACAGCAAAGTGAGAGCTAGAATCTGATTGGTTGCTAAGGGCATCTCCACTTTTCCTTTCCCGCGGCTTATTACATGAGTGAAAGCCCTGACAGGCATGGATTTTTTTTTTTAGTTTTTCCTTTTATTTTGCTAAACAGACTCCTATTGTTACCCTAAGCTCTTAAAATAAAGTAAATTACTCGTAGTAAATCCTAGGAAGCACCAACCGTGTGCAGCTCATAGCAGTCTCTAGGGTGCACAGAGCATAATCTGGTTTTTGTGCTTTCCCCAGCACTGGAGAAGCATAGGCCGCTTTTCTGCACTTTTGTAAATAAACTCAATTTAAAATATATCATGTTCATTTAACATGTTACCTCTAATACGACCCTATTATAGATCACATTCTTTTCTTTTAACAAATAATTGCATTCCCAGTCGACATTCATTTTTAGCCTGTTTACAGATCATCGTGACCCAGGCTACAGTGTATCCTGTTATTTCTCAAAATATATAACAGAACACATCATTATCCAATCTCAGGTTTATCTGACTCCTTCATATTTTCAACCTTTCATACAGTCTGTAAAACACATTCTGCATTCCGTGTTCTGACAGAGCACCATACAGCAGCTATATTACAACTGCCAGCAGTCCCCAGTATACAATGACCCTTTCCTAACCCTGAGCTTCCTTGTTCCGCAGCATAACCTTAACCCTCCATACCCCGCTGCCTAACACTAACCCTCCGTTTCCTAACCTTCTCCATCTTGAGTCCTGACCCGAACCCTGGGTCGGGTCAGGATGAACATATGGAAGAGTCACGCAAAATGGCTGTTTTCCAGTCACATAGTGGGCCTGATTCACTTAGGTGCGGTGAAGGAAAAAAGCTTGCGGTGTGCTTTCTCCCGTCATTTACGGTACCTAAAATTTGGCGATTTTTTTTTTTTTATGCGCACCTCTATGGGGTACACATATGAAAATCTCCCCCCAAAATTTTGCAGCATTAGCTTCACAACGCAAATAAAGCGGGTGCCAAGCTAATTGAATCGGCCCCTTTGTGTTTGCGCATATCCTTGGGCAACACCTCCAGTACGGATGTAGTGGCATTGGATCGGATCCAGACCTATGTTCCCTTTCCGTTTCAACGCATAGCGTATTTACGCTATCGTATTTTCTATGCGCTCGCCCTCGCTAGTACATACTTTTGCTGTTTTACGCTTTCCAAACCCTACCTTAACTTTTCAAAACGTAACTTCTGTCGGCACGTAGTTACGTCACATAGTTACGTCACGTAGTTACGCGCCTAAGCACGCCCACACTGTACGATTTAAATGGCTCACCCCACCTCTGAAGCGTAATTACGTGTGTCGTATGGCTGTCACGCCCCTTCGTCCGTAGTTACGCTGTTGATACAAGGATGGTGCGTACGTCCAGAGTTACGGGTCTTAACATTACAAAGCAGTGTTTTTACGTCTCCGGCTAGCGTAAATACGCTAGCGGACATAGCTCTGGATCTGGCCCACTGACGCTATGATCGCAGCGGCGATGCACGTTTGGATCCGGTTCATGGTTTTTATATCCTCTATTTCTATAGCAGGTAAACGAGAAAAAAACACTAAGTGCCAGAGAATATTATCTGAATGGAAATGAACCACTAATATATTACACACAACCAACATTGTGCTCGTCCGGGTCAAATATACAACAGAAAGGAAAAAGTAGAGAAAGCACTAAGGGTTCATAGGAATTCATTAAATACACATCCCCGATACATAAGACCTTTAAATAAACATTTCATTGAATGCTTATTTAGTGCCAGAGCCTTATATATTGGTGATGTGTTTTTAATACACTCCTATTAACCTTAGTGCATTCTCTTTCTAGAGCTAGTTCCGAGAAACACAAAACAAAATATAAAGATCAACTTCAGATACAATATTGTGAGTAGCCGCTGACAATATTTCATGTATGCTTATGAATTAAGATACATGTATTTGTTTTGTTAATAGTGGTTTTCATGTAGATTGTTGCTATTTCAGGAATGTAATCTTATTTGTCCTTATGATAAGTTATAAACGTTAGGATGATGTCAGTGATCTCATTATCTGTGCATGTGCTTGGGTCTTAAAATATCCAAAGGCGTGTACTGAATATACAGTATCACGCATAGAATATTGGCTCAGAACTCATCATTGTTACTAGGCAGAAAGTGTATTATAAAGCTTTGGTAGGAAAGCCTGAGTCTGTTATTACCCAAGTGTTGAAGCATTTTGATGTCTAGCATTTAATCATTCACTTTTCTCTGCCTCAGTCCATAGACCTGATATTTGGATATTAGTTAGAGGTAATTGAATTCATTTAATGTCATTGCCTGATTTCAGTACAGTATCCCCATGGCACAGTCATCTATCAAGCAGCTAAGTTAATAATGAGGCTTGTGTGCAGAGATAGAGATGGAGAGAGCACACTGAATGTGGGTTCTGATTGTAGCTCACTGTCAGCCATTGTATACTGTATGCGTATTCTTATTACATTGCTAAAATTATTGCTTGACTGGTTATTTTTCACTGTAATGCTGTGTTTTAAAAGGTATTTTTTTTTTCAAAATTGATCTAAACTAAATAAGACTGAAAACTGAATATAAATCTTTAATCCAGGAATTATTGTAGTCATAGATTTTTCTGTTAGCTGTCACTTTAGTGACAATGGGCCTGATCCAGAGGTACGCCCGCCGTCCTTTTTAGCCGATCTGCGCATGCGCCGGGCAGATGTTGCCCGGCGTTGCTACGGCAATGCCCGATCCTGGATCGGGCGTCCGTTGCAGCGCCGTAGGGACGCTGGAGGGGATGTCCTCCAGCGTCTTTACGCTCACGTTAGTGCTGGTGGGCGGGGGGAGGTAAGTAAATGAGGGTGGGGGGCGTGCTAAGCGGCCATACGCTCCTGTGCAAGCGTATGGCCCCTTCCTTACGCCGGCTGAAGTTAGGGTACGTCCGTAGCAGCGCCGTAGAAACGCTGGAGGGGACGTCCTCCAGCGTCCCTACGTTCAGGTTAGTGTAGGTGGGCAGGGGGAGGTAGTTAAATGAGGGTGGGAGGGCGAGCTAAGCGGCCATATGCTCCTGTGCGAGCTAGGGTAGCCTTCAGCCGGCGTAAGGAAGGGGCCATACGCCCGCACAGGGGGAGTGTCCATCAAAATCAATGCCGATACGCTGTGCTTTAGTAAGCACAGCGCATCGGCGTAGGTCTGGATCAGGCCCAATGGGCCAGATCCAGAAATACGCCTGCAGGCGTATTTACGCCGGTCGTAAGCGTAACCTCGTCTGTAAGTACTTTCTGCGCATGCGCCCAGCAGATATTTCCTGTTGTAACTCATGGCGTCCGTTATTGAAAATAGGTCGCCCGAAACATTTGTGTCATTACGGCTGAATGGGCGTGCCTATATTACGGTAGCCGTAAACACGCTCCAGTTACGGTATGGAGGCGGAGGGAGGCATTTAAATTATACATTATGGGTTGCGTTACGGAGTTACAACACGTAGTTTATGTAGTTATTTTTTTTTCTAAAAAACTTGTAACAAAAAAGGACAAATTTGCTCATCATGCACATAAGGACATAAATGGCTGAGTTACTGATGAGCGAAGCATGAAATCATTCTCTGACCATTATCACAGACTGGTTTATGATGCTGCTGTTTTACACACAAGGGAAGAAATAGGTCTCCTTGGTCCCCAGAGCAAGGGTTGCTGACCGCTCTGCATATGCACAGACTGCTGTCATTGGTAGCTCAGACAGCGTTCAGCACTTATTCTATAAGTGCTGAGCACACTTTATTAGTACGTTCCCAGCAGCTGACAGTTCTGTCGATCACAACCTCTCTTCCCATCTCTGCCCACATAGAAAAGCACTAAGCTATTAGCTGCTGCCAATGTATTTATAAATAACTCTCAACACTCATAGACTGAGCACTACTAAGCTGCCGACGGCTTACAACATGTCCTCTGTGGACGCAAGGTGGGTGGCTGCCTTGGACCCTCCCTCTCCTCCTCTGGGCCCTGTAGCAGCCCCCACCCCCCACTCTCACAGTAGTTATGCCGCTGGTTGCATATTTTAGTATTCTAGGGTTACTTTACATTTAAGGGGAATTGCCCATTGCTATGGGTTATTTCCATCATGATATGGTCATATTCATATAAAGGGATTTACTCTGTATACACTATCTATATTCACTTTGTTTCTCTGGTCTTGCCAGTATGACCAGTAGTACAAAACAATAGCCCTAAAGCAATATATAAGTAAGGATTGGGGAGATTGGGCCTGATCCAAATGTAATCTATAACTCGGTACATAACCTCCGCAACAGAGGCTAATGTATGGGGTTTCTGATTTACAATAAGGCGTGCAGAAAAGCAGGGCACCCCCCTACTCTCGGGATGTAGTATCCGTAAAGAAAATGCTGTTTTCGAAAGCTTATTTTCAGCTGTCTCTATTTTGAAAATAGCGCTAGAAGATTTTAAAACATTTATTTTTTGGCATACTCACCCATTCATTAATTCGGAAACTGCCACCACAGACCCTTTGCACTCATCGGACTGGACAGGTGAGTATAAAAAGGAGTCTATGGGGAGTCTTAGGGTTAGACTGTGAGCAGGGCAGTGTTAGGGTTAGGCTGCGGTGAGGAGAGGGGAGTCTTAGCTTCAGTTTGTGGATAGGGGAGTCTTAGGTTCAGGCTGTGGATAGGGGAGTCTTAGGGTCAGGCTATGGGGAAGTGAGGTTTAAGGTTAGGGTAATGAAAGGGGAGGGTTAGGGTAATGGAAGGAGAAGGTTAGAGTAATGGAAGGGGAGGGTTAGAGTAATGGAAGGGGAGGGTTAGAGTAATGGAAGGGGAAGGTTAGAGTAATGGAAGGGGAGGGTTAGAGTAATAGAAGGGGAGGGTTAGGCAAAAAATTAGGATAAGGGTTGGGTTAGCATAAATACTCAACTAGATTCGTTATCAGGATCTTTGATTGCTTGTCCTAGGTGGGTCAAGAGCAATCGATACCAGAGCCAATTCGATATTGACTGTATACAACTTCCCTTTCGGAAAAGGCCCGTTCTTACCACCGACCCACATCCTGGTCTCCTCCGTGCGGATAGGTAGATCCGTACCCTGGGGGCAACCTTAAATTTTCTGTGTGCATGGAATGTAAGGGATAACCCCAGCCCTTACTGTATGAGTTAAATACCAAAGGCCACTCACCAAGTGTATCTTGTACGCATTGTGGGGGTCCCGGCCCCCTGATTTCTGCACGGAAGTATAGGTTATTCACTGCTGACTTGCATACGTTGCATACGTAAGTCGTCTCTCTCTATTAGTTTTGGATCCGTCCCATTATGTTTGTATAAACAGTCTACACTTCCTAAAATTGCTGTCTAATTGCTCCACAGGTGCAACTGCCACTCATTTATAAATAATGGTTGCCTTGTTTATTGACAAAAACAAGAACTTGATGATATTAATAATAATTCACACAGTCTCAGCATTCAGGCTGCACCTTCTTTCATCCCCCTTTTCTCAGCCCAGCGCTGACATTTAGATGGTTAGAAACGTTGAGGTGACCAGGTGTTCTCTGGTGATTATATTGTTTTTCTGAATTTACAGATGTCACAGATGCCTTAAGCCAATGACAGGCTGATTAGAGTTACTATGGAATCCACAGGAATACTCCATTCCCTGTTTATCCTTTGTTAGTTAGAAATAGCTATTGATTCTGTGACAGACAGCCCTTTCAGACAAGTTACTATAAGCGTATGTTACATTAGGGCGCAGTATGAAGTCTTTTGCTGCATATACTAAGGCATATACAGCATCGGTGTTGTGTATGTTGTATATTAAACCTGCTTTGGATACAGCCTCTAGGTCACAGCAATATACAAATGATATTTAATAGGAATGGCTGTCATTGTGTTGACAATACAGAGAGGGGATTTCACCCCTTTGATAGCGCCTCACTTTAAAAAGCTGCACTTCGTAAACCAGGGATCCTATTTAAATCCCCAAAAGAGAACCTTGGACACTGGTCCAAAAGAGTCAGTAATATTAAACAAAAAGTGGTATACTTTGGTTCGCTTTAATATTTATACAGTCTGATCTTGATATTGTTGTTGTAAAATAAAATGGTGATGAAGTGATCAAGTCTCTGATTTTATTTTTGTCACTGAATTTCTGGATGTACTGTGTAGGTTGAATGTTGGTATGCTCCATTGGTTTAAAGGTATAAAGGACATACAAAATAGAAGAAAACAAACAGACTTTCAATTTATGATCAAAGAAGAACCTGCTCACATTTAAGACCCTTGGGCTTGATGCATCTAATTGGGGTTCAGATGCTGTAGACTTAAAATTTTCTTTC
>WWET01001097.1:29756-47239 GCA_011038615.1 Limnodynastes dumerilii | reverse complement strand
ATACATACAGTACATACATACATACAGCATATACATACATACGTACATACAGCATATACATACAGTACATACATACAGTACATACATACATACAGCATATACATACATACGTACATACAGCATATACATACAGTACATACATACAGTACATACATACATACAGCATATACATACATACGTACATACAGCATATACATACAGTACATACATACAGTACATACATACATACAGCATATACATACATACGTACATACAGCATATACATACAGTACATACATACATACAGCATATACATACATACGTACATACAGCATATACATACAGTACATACATACAGTACATACATACATACAGCATATACATACATACGTACATACAGCATATACATACAGTACATACATACAGTACATACATACAGCATATACATACATACGTACATACAGCATATACATACAGTACATACATACAGTACATACATACATACAGCATATACATACAGTACATACATACAGTACATACATACATACAGCATATACATACATACGTACATACAGCATATACATACAGTACATACATACATACAGCATATACATACATACCTACCTGTATGTTTTGATTTAGGTATAGTCAGACAGACATAGCTTTATGGACGGTGCTATTAAGCTGTGGGTGGTGAGACAATCCAATCCAACCGCCTCATTTTACATAACACATTGTAATTGACCAGTTTTAATTAAAATATCAACATTTTTTCCCCCCGGTTTTATTTATTGTTTATTTATAAGATACCCTAAGAAAGTCATAATGCTTCACAGGCCATATACAATCACACAAGTGCAAACTATAAGTATAATTCCTGGAAGTATACCAGTAAACAATGGGTCTAATGCAGACTTGTGAACACATAGTTTGAATTCTTTTCCTGACCCTACGTTCCCTCATATCTGTGATACTTTATGCATTATTTGAAGTTTGCCCAGATACCTGCTATAAAGTAAAATACTAGAAGAGAACTCTCCAGATCCCGTGTCGTCACTCTGCTGCTTTCCAAATGTTTGAGTTGTAACAGCACAAATTTCTGGAAATTCTCCCGCGTAGAAAACAGGTCTTTCCTTCCTGTGCTGCATCACTATGACTAATAATAGTGCCACATGAAGACAGTCCCTTTATAACGGATCTGTTACATCAATGTGACAAGTTGTGAAATGTATCATAGAATGTCTCTGGAATGGCATTTATTATTTAGAGAATAAAATATGTCTGTCCTCTGTGTATATCATGACGTCAGACAGTAGTCATAGATGTGCTTGAGCTTCTATCAGTGCAACACATACAATTAAGCATATTCTCTTCCTAGGGTCTTTTAGGGGAAAGAAACAAACAATACAAAAAACACTTTTATTGGCCGGAAAGCACATTTAAATTTGGTTTCCATGGTCCGGATTCACAGTTACGTGTGTTTCTTAAAACAACGTACGGAAGACGTAAACTATGTAACTGTGAATCCCAACCCATGTGTTTTACAACTCCGATGAAATATATGGACCGTAGGAATTAGTTAACGTGAAATACTTTCATATGCCCAGAAAAACACAATCACATGCAGATATGTACTACCCCATCAACAGGGAATAGAATACAATAGAGATGTCCATTCACCAAACCCAATGAGGCATTTGATGAGCAAATAATTATGGGGCGTTGGTTTCCAGCACATTACTAGGCTCCTTTTTATGATTATTGGTTGAACATACAAAAGGGTTTCCACCATTGTCTGCAGACAACAGGTGCATTCCTGTCACTCATTAAGTTAGACTAATAATGCTAACAAAAAGCCCAATGGTGCTTAAAGTTTCAGTTATATTTTATTTTAGTTGTGAATGAAATAAAATAAAAATACATTATAAGTTTGGACCTTTTTGTGTCCTCCCCAGAATGACAGTCTGGTTAAATGGTTACACTGAAGTCTCTGTTCAACAGATTTATTGAGATTGAAAAGCATTTTAGCAGATCCAGGCCTCGGATGCCGCTGCGCTCAGAGAGCGGAGATCCGATGATGAAGCCCTGTGATTGTGGGTTACCAGTATGATGGGCTGTTTTTCAAAAGACTATCGTATGGCAGCTGACAGGAGACTGAGAAAGCGGCGGTGATGCAACTTCTGCATTAGTAAAAAGTCATCCACGAAAACGTAAGTGTTTTTACCTAACCTACTTCTAACCCTTTCGTAACCCAAACCATCCGTTTCCCCCAGCCTAACCCTAACTTACCCTTCTTCAGCCATAACCCTCAATGTTCCACAGCCTAACTCTAACCTTTCCCTTCTTCAGCCCTAACCCTCGATGTTCTGCAGCCTAACCCTAACTAACCCTTCTTCAGTCCTAACCCTCGATGTTCCGCAGCCAAACTCTAACTTACCCTTCTTCAGCCCTAACCCTCGATGTTCTGCAGCCTAACCCTAACTAACCCTTCTTCAGTCCTAACCCTCGATGTTCCGCAGCCAAACTCTAACTTACCCTTCTTCAGCCCTAGCCCTCGATGTTCCACAGCCTAACCCTAGCCTTTCCCTTCTTCAGCCCTAACCCCCGATGTTCCACAGCCTAACCCTAACCTTCCCCTTCTTCAGCCCTTACCCTCGATGTTCCACAGCCTATCCCTAACCTTACTCTTCTTCAGCACTAACCCTTGATGTTCCACAGCCTAACCCTAACTTTCTCCTTCTTCAGCCATAACCCTCGATGTTCCACAGCCTTACCCTAACCTTCCCCTTCGTCAGCCCTTACCCTTAAAGTTCTGCAGTCTAACTTTAGCCATCAATGCCCCGCAGCCTAGCGATATTTACCAATATTTTTTCGTACACTCCTGTTTGAACCAATCTGGTGAAACTCAGCAGTGTGACTCCTGGAATTGAGAATTTCCCATAAGGTTAGGGGTAACATGTTATTAAAGAGGCTAGGGAATTGCTATTCTTGGGGATTATAAAACAGTATAACAAAGTCAGTTGGAAGCTGAGTACACACTGACAAAATAAAAACGATGTTTCAATAATAAAAAGATAAACTCACGTTTATCTGACGATCCTGCAGCTGTACACACTGGCACGATTTCACACTGGATCGTTCCCAGAAGTCCTTTCTGCTAAGTAGACTCACATACAAAACCACAGATCATAACATATCTGTGATTTTAAGGAGCTGCTAAAAATCAAGATCTAACGATGCAGGGCAGAATCTGTCGATTCACTCTATCGTTTTACAGTACACACTCAAACAATTTGAGAGCTATCTAACAATTATCCTGTGATTTAAAGGATAATCGACAGATATCTCTCCAGTGCGTGCCCAGCTTTAGACATCCCCGAGTTTACTGCAATGTCAGAATTTGATGCCAGGGGTGAATCCTGGACCAGTTGGTTTTGTGACAAGGACATTTTTTTTCTTGACGTAACAAGAATTTTGACAGGTGTAGCTGACTGAGGAGGCTTAACAGAGAGCTTTTATTGGCCTACATCAGGTTATCATCATGCTATTCAGGCTTTATGATGCTCCAGTGTCCTTTCTGCAGCTTAAGACTGAGGTATGAAGCCCCCATGAAAATAATACTGCCATGTATGTAACATTGTGATTTATAATGCCACTTGGTGTGCACCTTAAGAAACTCCAATTCAGTCTCTATGGGTGTCAAGTTTAATAGCAAACTTTACAATAAAAAAGAAGGTGCCTTGGTTACCGACCAAGCTGATTAGTCATTTAAACCTTTTTATTTAAGTTTTTCTTTTAGTCTAGCTAAATATAAATAACAGTATTGCCACAGATTTCACCATAATCTTTAAAGATCGCATGTACACAATCTGCATAACGAAACGCTACGTATGTTGGCGTAAAATAGTTACTATGCATGAGTAGTAGCTAGAATCGTAAAGATTACTCAGGTATGTGAAAAATGATGGGGTTGTGAATCCAGCCCAGCATCAATAACTTAGTAGATAATAGTGAATCTTCAGAATTTTTATCTAGTGGTTCAGAATGGCAATCTTCCTTTATTGCTGAGCTGGATTAGTTGTTAGACATGATAGTAAACACTGGTTGTATATTAATTCTGTTTTTCCTGCACCTATGTGGAATGCAGACGCTATAACAGATTACAGCAGCGATTAATCTCTTTATAGCCAGGGTTGTATTTATCGACTGATTTTTTTTTTTGGTTTTGTGCAGTATTTGCTTTTGCTAGAAATGCCTTAAGTGAGTTTGCTTTTTGTTTTTCATATATAGCATTTATTGGATATAAAAATTTTACGTAATAGGTATGAAATACCTACATTAGCAGGTGCCCAGCAATTCTAATAGTCAGTCCGAGTCATCTTGGTTTTAGATGACATCTTTTGGAGATAATGATTACTGTTGGCTATGTTTTTTCAGAAGGTTAGATATATGTTGGTGTATGGTGTATTCATTGGGGTCTCCATGGCATAACTATACTATACGGAATTATGGCTAATCTGACATTAGGGTGTTTGACTCTTCAGATAAAAGAGATGTCATTCATTCAATATGTCTGAGTCATTAACATCTTAGGGCCTGATCCAGAATTAAGTAAGTCAGGGGATTTACGTAAATTCCCTGACCAGTAACATCGGCGCATGTGCACGCCAGATGCTACGCCAGCATAGAGGATCCAGGGAAGCCATTAGGATTGCATGCCTAATCCCCACCATATATATGGCGATAGGCTAATGCAGGGCTGGGGGCGACAGATCTGGGTTCTGGATAAGTATGTGTCCAGAACCCTGCATGAGAGAGGGTAGTGATGGGCGTACACTCCTCTCTTCCATGCGGCCTTTTAGATCTGGGTTTGGATCCGGTCCCGTTATTACTGTATTTACGGTATTATATGACATGGAGATGATGGTAAGGGGGCTTATTCTTCCTATTTGTTATTTGTAATTTTGTTTCTCTATATCAGCGGTTTTCAACCTTTTTTGGGGAGTACCAGTTGCCCCCTGTGGGTATACAAAGTACCACTTTGGATATCATTTAGACACTTACTCACAACCCATAAATATATTTTCAGGGTTTTTGTTGTTCTTTACATATTTTAAGAGTTATTTTCTACATGTCATTTATCCCCAAGATATTTTATTAATTATGTCGTTGGTCATTTGGTCATCCTTACAACCTTGCCCAGCTGTCCTGAGTGCCACCTGAAAGTGGTCCAAGTACCACCAGTGGTACTACTACCACTGGTTGAGAACCCCTGCTATAGGGAGCAGCATGGTAATCATTGAGGGTATTGCTTGATACACACACCCCCCCTCCTTACACACACACACACACACTTCTTCCGATTTTATACAACAGGACAAAACCACAAATGTAGTTGGATTAATTTTCAGAATTTCAAGCTTAACTATAAAACAGGATTATTTTTATTTCACAAGATCAATTTTTAAACACTAAGGGCCAGATTTACGAAGCTGCGAGAATGGAAGAGTGGACATGTTGCCCATAGCAACCAATCAGATACTAGCTGACATTTTCTAGTATGTAATGGGAAAGCTCCTTTCCCGCACCTTAGTAAATCAGGCCCTAAAAGTAAGTAGTAATAATCCCATAGTACCAATTAAACCTTTCATACATATTATAGAAATCACTGGCAAATTCATTTCATGGAGGGGTAGGAATTGTAATTTAGCACCTCTAATGAAAGGAACTTGGGGCTGGAACATCCTTACCATGAAAAGTCATTTACCACAATTTCCCAAGTACTGCAATAAAGCCAACACACACCCTTACTGTAGAAGTGTTCAAATGCACACAGTGCACCGTATTCAGAATTAAGAACGTCTGGTAATTTACGCACGCAAAATGCGTAAGTGGAGTGATTTCTATTCAGTGCGCATGTGCAGACCATGGAGATACGAAGCGTAATTGGAATGATGCATAAGTAATTTCCGTACGTCTTGCGTACGAATAAGTAATTTCCGTACGTCAAAAAATGCGTATGAACATAAAAGATCGGACAGATTATTAATTAGTAGGTGTCAATCGGAATGTAAATAGCAAAAAATAGGCGTGGTAATGCAGTAGACATGCGGTTGTATTTGCGAACGTTTAACTTCTGACACATATACGCACGCTAATGATAAGGTTGCTTTCACACCACGGAAGTGTTCCGAAATGTATTCATTTTGCAAAATGTACTTATTTTGTATTAACGTACGGATCTATTACGAACGCACGGAAAATCTTCTTAAATCTGAATCCGGTCCTGTGTCATGTTACAGCATTGATTAAAATGACAACCTTAGTACATCAGCACATGAGTAACATGAGTACAACATTTTGTGAGTTTGTGAGAGAAAATGTTTCCACATTAAGAGCTAGATTTACTAAACTGTGGAAAAAGGAAAAGTGGAGATGTTGCCCATAGCAACCAATCCGATTCCAACTTTCATTTTCCAATTACATACTAGAGAATGTCAGCTAGACTCGGATTGGTTGCTATGGGCAACATATCCTTTTTTCCTTTTCCACGGTTTTGTAAATCTAGCCCAGCTAGGTCAGCTAAGCACTAACCTAAACTTTGGGCCTAATCCAGACCTACGCTGGCTGGCGTTAAGAAGCCATGCGCCGGGCAGATGTTGTCCAGCGTAGCTACGGCAACGCCCAATCGTTGATCAGGTGTCTGTTGCAGCGCCGTAGTAACGCTGGAGGGGGCGTCCCCCAGCATTACTATGTTCAGGTTAGTGTAGGTGGGCGGGGGGAGTTAGTTTAATATGGAAGGGAGGTAGGGGTTAGCGGGCACACACTCCTGTGTGAGCGTATTTTCCCTTGCTTAGGCTGGCTGAAGTTAGGGTAGCCTTCAGCCGGCGTAAGCGAGGGAAAATATGCTCGCAGAAAAGAGGCTCGCACAGGGGGAGTGTCGGGCAGAATGCACGCCGATACGCTGTGCTTTACTAAGCACAGCGCATCGGCGTAGGTCTGGATCAGGCCCATTGGGTACACATAGGGCCTGATCCAGACCTATGGCCCCTCACGTGGTTACGCCGGCCGTTAGCATAAAATCGACATTTCGAACGTTCTGCGCGTGCATGTGCAGATGTTTTCCTGCGTAAATTCTTACTTCCTAAGCGTGAATTGGGCGGGCATACTATTTGCGTATAACCTTTGAAAGGGGTGTGCCAAAAATACGAATACCGGAAATACGCTGGAGTTAGAAAATGTAGGCGGGGGGAGGTATTTAAATCAGTATGGGCTGGGTTACCTAGTTACGTTGCGGTAGTAGACAGGCGACGTAACGCAGGGAAAAGTTAGGGTAAGGTTTAGCCGGCGTAAAGGAAATAAAAGTAAGGGGAGTGTCGGTGGGGTGCAAAGTGTTTACGCTGAGCGGTAATACGCTCCGCGCTCATTCGTAGGTCTGGATCAGGCCCATAATGTATAAAGTAGGTACATTACAAGTGGAACACATTACACAGAGATCACTAATGTGCATCCATAATGTATAGGTTTAAGCAATGTTTTTATTTTCATCACAATTTATTTATATGCTTTACATAGAGAACGTTTAATCAGTGACATCTGTTGAAGAAATAAACTTGATTTATAAAGTGTTTCGATTTGGCAACTGGCCTTATCTCACTAGGATTGCCATAGGCCTTATCTCACTAGGATTGCCATAGGTATTTGTGCATTTGTCCTTAGAGATTTGTCTGTAGAAATTTTCCAGTAAATTAACCTCTTTTTATTATTTCAACCAATTACACAGCGCAACCCCTCTAATTCTATAAATACGATCAACATCTCACTGTCTATTATTATTCTGTGGGAATTAGAATTTTCTTTCTGTTATGGAGGAGACTATTAAGAGCCAAACGTCTATATCATACTTTCTCCTAAACTCCAGGAGAGGTGGGCACACTATTGGACCCGTCCCCTTCCCGTTGAAGAGTTGCAACCATTTATTATGCAAATGTGACATATGTGGGGGTAACTGCACTGTCATGCTGCATACCTTACAAACAGGTTTGCTCAGATGATTAGTGTAATTCCCTGTGGTCCACCTAAATAAGATTACATTTGCCTGTTAAGCAACAGAAAGTGTCTTTGTTATAAATTATTTGTCAACTACAGTATTTGCAGAAATGTCCAAAAGTGCTGTTAAAATAACTATTAGCATAAATGGCAAGACATCAGGGAATACAAATGTGTCATACAAATAATGGGTTGGATCCAGACTTAAGTAAGTGCTTGAAATGAGTTACTCCTGGGATAAACCATGTTGATTGCAGGGGGAGTCAAGTTAATTGTATTCTTTGCATGCAGGGATATATCTTTGAATTGCTTACTGCACACAGATACTGACCAGCTTTACTATCACACTGTTATTTATACTTGGGATAGGAAACATCACCTCTCAACTCTAATACTGTTTGCAACAGATGAAATATGACTCCCCTGCAATCAACATGGTTTAGCCCAGGAGTAACTCATTTCAAGCACTTACTTAAGTCTGGATCTAGCCCGTAGTGTGCAGATTCCAACTTATTACAAAGAGATGAGCATTTTATGGTGATGGGAACCATAATGTAACCCTTCATAGTGAGCGTAATAAAATCCTTTGTATTTGTGTCTGTGATGATGTTATGCTACATTAGTTCTCTGTTTGTATAGGGAATAGATGGTGTATGTTCGTTATTTGGCAATGTGAGTAATACAGGAGGCTCTTTGCTTGGTGTGGTGCCCATATTATGTGGGTGGATATACTGTAAGTTTTTGTTTACAGGTGGATGCCATGTGACTGTGGGTGGATTAAGGAAATGCATTGTTACTGGTAATCTTTTAGCACTGCTCTTGGATATGACACTTCCTTGGCATGCTGAGTGGCTTTTAAGCCTTAATATGATTCTCCCCTCTTCATACACTTCTCTGTTTCATCTCACCTTATGAGATACAATGAGAGAGTCAGAAGCAGCAGCTGAGGGTTCATGTGACCTACATGGAGAATACATTGAAACTGCAGTTCCTCCCCTGGAAATTTAAGACAGGGCACACAAGCTCTGTCACTTCCTAACACACTGCTGAATGGAAGTCAGAGACAGAAAGCGAAGCTTCCCACTGCAGCCTCCTCTATTTATTATGATCTATCAGCAGAGACCAAACCTGGGGAGTCTCCCCTGGGCTTCTGCGGAACACTAGCACCATGGATTACTGCAGCAGAACTTCTGGAAAACCTGGGTTTTAGTTTACACTGATTTATTCCCCAAATCAAAATGAGTATTGTACTCAAGCCAAGGTCTCGCTCCACGAGTTCCCTTAGGACAGCAGATGTGCTCTGGTAAAGTATCTATACTTTATTATATTTATATATCTATATGTTCCTATTATATTTATATATCTATATGTTCATATTATGATTATGTTGTGCTGCTAACTTGTGATACGCTGTCACATGTTTCATTCATGGGGTCAGGTTGAGGAAACTTATCGGTTAACCCTTTGGCTGTCTAAAGCTTTAGCGATGCAATGTTGTGTACTCTATAGCAGCAGTTCTCAGCATTTTTCAGGGGAGTACCAGTTACCCACTATGGAATCAGGTCCTGTGCACTTTGCAGATCATGTGAACACATATATACATATATTATTTTTTTCTTTTTCCTTAAATATTTTGCAGTCATCCATAATCCATGCAACCATCTAGACACTTTTGCCCAGTTGCCCTAAGTAACACCAGACAGTGGTCCGAGCACTGGTACCACGAGTTAATCTGCAAGATAAGTGTAAAATAAATCCGCAGCTGATAAATCAGGTGATAATATTAATATGTAGTTACATTTCTGCTTCCAAGAAGGAAAATATACACAATTTAATACATACTATGCAGAGAATTTTATTGATTTTAAAAAAAAACTTTTTTTCTCTTCTGTGTTCAGTGTGATCATAATCTGAGTTTGTCTTATTTTGTGCAATGCGTGTGTCATTAATAGCCCTTATCTGCATTGAATCCATACCCAGACAATACCATTACAAATATACACATTAGCGATATGCTGCTCAGATACTACACAATAGATGATCTTATGGCTATTGGACAGCAATCGTTTATATGCAAATATGTTTAGATGAGCGCTGGTGGCAAGAGGCAGAGGATATGGATATAAATTCTAATGATCTATAATAAGTGATGGAGTGTGACAAAAGGGGGGGAAACGATAATCGCAGGTAATGGGTGGTGTCACTAATGAATTTTCTGTATCTAATTCAACTTAGTGCTATGTATCACTTGCTTATGTTTATGTAACACAGGGGGTGTTAGATTTAAGCGCGTTTTTTTTCTTTGTTATAGCAATCGTTTATATGCCGTATATTCCACAGACATCTGCAGAACTATTTTTCTTGTAGCTGCTATTATTATTTTTGCTATGGATTTTGGGTCAAATCCAGGCTTGTGTCCAGCACCCCACTGATGCAATGCAAAGTGCCTAAGTGTGGTGTTTTGACTAGAGGCTGCATGCGCCCTCCAGATGTTACGCTAGTGTTACTAACATACCGAGCATTGTACAGAACTTACTTCCATATGATGCCATTTCAGTATAAATGGACTGTGCTTCCCGTCCGCCTGACAAGGTGGGCAGGGGAAGGATTTAAATTGTACGGTGTGTGTGTGGGTTTTCACATGTGTGAGCGGATCAGCGGTCGTACAGACTGCCAAAAAAATGGTGCCCCCTGACCCTGAATTCCAACCCAATTTAACCATAAATAATAACTTACTGGTGCCCCCTTTGTGCCCTGGGCGGCCGCCCCTATTGCATACCGCTGACCTGCACATTTCTCTTAAGACAGGCTTATGGCAGCGTAACTGCAGTGACAGGGGGTCCCCGCTCTCGTTCGTACTGTCAGACTCCCGCAGGTACAGAAAGTGTACAGGGGTCTGGATCTGGGCCATTGGGTGAATCCAAATCTCCAAAAAGTCTCTGCAGTGTAAGCTGTGGAAGGTGGATCCTAATTTCCATTTCTGTGAGGTGAGAGCACCCCGTTACATGTATGGGACTTTCATGTTTCATGTTATGGGACTGCCTTCAAATTTCTGCATCAGGCGTTATGGCTTAACCAAGTCCTGACTGTACGATTTAAATACCTTCTAACGTTTAAATACGCCTCCAAACATGCCTACGTGCTAAGCGCACGGCGGAGGATCCACATCCGTGTTGGAGGCGTTATGTGTGCGCATATTGCAATGCGGATGTTTGATGCACACAGAGTGATAGTAAGAGTCTGATGCTATCAAATAAAGAATTCAGTGTGTCTCTATGGAATATCCAGAGCGACTCTTACTTTATAGATTGAAATAGACAATAAAATATTTATTTCACTTTATTTCTTTTATTCCTACTTATGCATTATTGTACTCGTGGAAAGTTTGTGATTGGCATTCGTGCACTTATGCTTTGTTTTAGTATTGTCTTTGTAATGTGTTTAGCAAATACAAAAAGTAAGACTCTTCTAGGAGGGTTGTAGATTGTTTAGTGCAATATATAAAACACAAAACTTGAATTGTTATTATTGTATTTTAAAGAACAATCCCTGGTTCTCCCACTCCAAATATTTTTCTCCAAAAAACTGCATTTACTTTAGGTCACTTGTAAGATTTGTGCTATAAAGTGGATGAGCCAATCACCAGATATGCCACACTGAGTAAGCACAGTGACATGAGTGATATCACACAGTGTGGATTTTGTCATCGTGGTCACAATGCAGATTCCTTTTTTTGTCTAATTGGTTAAGTTATGTGGCCAGTTTAAAACAAAAACCAATAAACTTGGAAAGTAGAGTAAAATTTGGATGATTGGAATTTAATCTAATCTATCTATCACACCAGCCAGGATCTCCTTTTATCGTTATATATAACTAGATTGCCCCTTAATTTAAAATTGGATACACACCTATGCAGTCATACTTGTGATAGCTCTGTGTACGCACTATTCCAATTTATTAGCTTCCGAGATCCTCACCTCTCCAAACCAACGCAAACAAACAGAAGTCTAAGCACACTGTACAGATATCCACATATGCTGCACAGAAGACCGACAGATGGACCTACTGCATATATATTACCCTGATTTGTTCAACATTGTAACGTTGGTGATAGTGATTTTAGGATGTTCATAAAACCAAATCATCCGACTTTTTTACCTTCAAAAATGAATATCATGGGAGCGTACACATTCTTGCAGAGTGAGGGCGAAACAGGGGTAAGTGTTGGCCTGGCCAAGACCATGTTGAATTATGAGGGAAGGGAAATTTGAACTGAATTAAAGTTGTGGTGAAGTTTCCTAGCTCAACTCTAATTTACAGATTAAATAAAAAGCTATGCACTATGTTTATCCGTTTATCGTGTCTCACATCATCTTTATTTATTGCGACCTCTTTGGGTCAATAGCGTCCCTATTTTGAGTCAGTGTTTATAATGATATGGATGTACATAGAACACAAATCTTTCAGAGAAAATAGATGAATAAAATAATTTTGTGAATGCCATATATGGTCTGACAGTTTTACAATGTCAGTGCTTCCTGTGTATCAGGGAAGGCCTGTCCTCCTATGCATCATAACAAACAGCTCCAAAGCCCTGCCAAAGGTCAGGGTTTTTTGGCAAGTCAGTAAAGGTGGAATAAAATGTTCTGCATAGGCTGAAGGCAGCTTATGAGTGAATTAAACATGAGATTCCATCTGTGAGGATTGTGCCTCGTCTTGCAATAAACTACAGCTTCCTCTGAGTAAAAAAAAGACTATCAGCAGAAAATATCTTGGTGTTAATTTCAAAGTCATGTGGACACATTGATCTTATTCATCTGCATTTTAGTGTAGCCAGCTATTAAAGTGAGGACGTGCTTAAGCTGCTGGTTCTCTAATTGTTCTTTGTTCTAACAGCAAAGGTGAGAAGACGTGTAGGCTGTATGTATCCATTGTATGGGTAACATACACAAAGATCCTATGAAAAGTGCTATTGTTTGAGAAGGAGACAGACTTTTGGGAATTTATGCCACCGTCTTCTAGTGCTCAGTGATGTCAGTAAAACTTTCTGGAGCCTAGATATTGATTGTGAAGCTTTTTATAGCATGTCCTAGGATTTCACTTTTAAAACCATCACTCTAAAGTTTTTTGCCCTCTGTTTTTCCATTGCTGCTCTGTTATACCAGTAGCTAAGCTGCTGTCAGTGAAGTTCATGCATAGGGGTCACCTCCATATACCATGGTCACATGGTCTTATCTTCCTTTCAGTACAACACACTCTGCAGTAGATTCTGACCATGAGAAGGTTTGGAATGTGCTCCTGTCAACAGTATGATTGGTTGTAGAAGTTCTTAAATGTAAGATAGTTTATGTTGCAAATGTATCTACTTTTTATATCATTTCACTTGTATCAGACAGACCCTTATGTATTAGACTGGAATATGGGGCTGTGGGGAGGGGTCTTGAATACAAATTCATGGGAAATAACAGGTTCCAATCATCAATGACTAAGAGTTTTTAATTGGTGATAATTAAATGATGTAAGTGAACCATACAGCGTAACCAGCAAACAATTGGAGAGCGAGGATTTATAAGCCGTGATATCCTGGACATTTTAAACCAGGTTCCCAGATATGCAAATATCAGGCCAATCATACAATTCCAGACCATTTGGAAAAATATTACAGTGTATATGCTTCCACAATCCTTATTTGTAGTGATAGGAAAGGTTGTATCATTATTTTATTTTATGAATCAAACAAATGTGAAAAAGGGAGAGGACAGACAGCGCTTCCCAATAATCAGTAACACAGCTGATGGTAATTGGGACAACAGGTTACCCAACAATTAAAAACAGAAACGTGTAGACCAATATATAATAAAAATGATATATTGAAACCAGCGCTAATAAATGATTGAAGATATTAATATGAGTATATATTCAGAGTGGCTGAAAAATATTCATAGAAACTGATGCATTCAAATAAAAACATACATTTATTGATATGTGAAAGCACACATACAATCACGCAAATGAGCTAAAAGATAATAGCCAGAAATAATAATAAACAATAGTGTGTTCTCCGGTAGCGTGTAAATATATAACTTCACAATTAGTCACTGCTGTTCAGAGCAAATAAGACGCGTGTTAGTACTTTGATATTACAAGAATGAGTTTACCACTGTGGTGTGGTTAGGAGCCCGTCTGTCTTCACAAAAGCCTGCTGCTCTATTACATCGAGTAAGACGTGCAAAGACCTACACCTACAGGTGGCCACCGTTGTTCATACCAGCGATGCACCAGCGAGTGATATACAGCAGAGGATTCTGGACCGCGTTCCCCGTGGAGGGGGGCGGTAGTGACCGCTTCGTATCTGCTTTTGGGACTCTGAATCACAGGCTCCTAACGTGACCACAGTGGTAAACTCATTCTTGTAATCTCAAAGTACTAACACGCGTCTTATTTGCTCTGAACAGCAGTGACTAATTGTGAAGTTATATATTTACACGCTACCGGAGAACACACTATTGATTATAATTATTTCTGGCCATTATCTTTTAGCTGATTTGCGTGATTTTATGTGTGCTTTCACATATTAATAAATGTATGTTTTTATTTGAATGCATCAGTTTCTAGGAATATTTTTCAGCCACTCTGAATATATACTCATATTAATATCTTCAATCATTTATTAGTGCTGGTTTCAATATAAAATTTTTTTATTATAGATTGGTCTACACATTTTTGATTTTATGAATATCCCCCAAAAAAAAATCGCAATTACTGATGATGTCAGACCAAATAGCGTAGTTTATATACATATATGACCGTCTGGCCAGTCTTCTGTGCAGCATAGGCAGATATCTGTACAGTGTGTATGGAGTCACAATTCTTTCAGGAGATAATTAGGAGAGATGATGATCTCAGATCTGCTGGTAAATTGGTATAGTGTGTACACTAAAGTCCGCACAGAATTCTGAGAGATGCCGTCTGATGCAGAATTACTTTTACTACACATGTGCAATACATACAGACGGGTCTGTCCGTTATAATTATGGATCCAGACCACTGATACAAAGCAGGTCATTTTAAGTTCTTTCAATGAGGAGCAGGTCTTAAAGGAACTCTCAAAACTGAAAGTAGACAAATCAGTGGCTACAGATGGGATACATCCTAGGATAACATAAGAGTTTATAGAGTTACTGGCAGGGGAATTTTAAGAAGGGAGGTTACCCTTGTGCAGGATTTGTACACCCCTCTCCCCCCCTTACCCTGAGATAGGACTGTCCCGATAAGTGGATCTCAAAAGGGGTGGGGCCTAATGGTTCTTTAAGCCCCACCCCTTTTTAAGCCTGTGGGACAGTCCCACCGCAGAGGAAGGGGGGCTCATTCAGGATCTATTTCTTCCCTCCAGAAGATCTTGGAGGGAAGAAATAGATGCCGTATGGCCCCCCTTTCCCAGCCAGCCCTGATATGCGGACTTGGGTGCAGGATGAATGCCATAAGATCCCCCGTTCTGAGGGGCCCATGTGCACTGCGAACCCTGCATCCATTATAGATATGCCTATGGTTACTGGTCACTAGTAAGCAGGAGTAATACCAGAAGTCTGGGAAAAAAGAAAGGCATAAAAGATGGCAAATAACAACCAGTGAACCTTACAAAAGTAGTAGTGAAATTTCTGAAAACGCTTTTAAAGGAACAAATTGTACAATATCCTAAATCCAGTAAGTTGTGGGATCACAAGCAGCATGGATTCACTGGGAGGAGATCATGGCAAACAAATCTTATTGACTTTTTTGACTGTGTCACTAAAGTACTAGATCAAGAGAGAGCTGTAGACAGGATGGAGTTGCCAGCAAGAAAAGGCACTTTTAGAAATAAAGACATCTGAAAGCTCATTTACGGATTTCTCTATTTTGAAAAGACAGCCATTTGTGGTTTTTTGTTTTTGTTTTTTTTAAAATCTCTTTATAAGTGTCAAACACTGCAATGTTGGAACAATCAATTTTGTCAGCAGTACAATATGTAAACCAAACACAGAAACAGATCACATGGTTATTATTACTACGGATTGCATATAATAATGTTTCTATTCCATTACAGTCAAAGCAGTTTCCGAGACAAATTATCTAAAGTTCTACTTACTTAGGAGCTGATCCAGACTTACGCTGCCCGCCAAGTGCTGTTTTAAGCTGTCAGCCTCTGACCGCTTCTATCAGGCAGCGGTCCCAGTCCAGCTCTGTCTGGCACATCAGCTCTTAACTTAAAATTTTGCACACAGTTATGCCTAGGTGTAACTATCCACCTGTTTTCCTCTTATTTGTAAACTCACAAAGCAGTCCCATATTAGAAAATTGCGGATGAGTATTCAATTAGTTGTGTGCAACGGAAAAACTCGCAAAATATACAGACATGCTCAATTCTGAATCAGCCCAATAATGTCACCTCACACCTGAACACATGCGGACATAAATGCCTCATATCAGACACTACATGCTGAGAGCAATGGAACGATGATCTAAGTCTTTGCGTACACTGTTTCTTTACAAGACACTGCAGCTACACTGAAAAGTACAAATATGAACTGCAATCATTGCCAAACAGACGTAAGCTGTCATAGGATGTGTAAACACTACGGCATCTGAAGGCCTTACACCATATGAGGACATCGGAACTCTGTGAAACAGAACAGCTCTTGTACGTGTGTTTAGCACATTAAGGACATTTGTTTCTGATCACAAAATGAGTCTGTAACATGGCTCATTATGATCAAAGCAATGGGGAATTCTCTTTTATCAATTCATTGTCTTGAAGGAAAATCATAGAGCCTTGCACTAAATATCAACATGCAGGGAAGATACATCTATGCCTTATCTGCAACTAAAATATAGGGAATGTTACTACAAGAACACGTAATTATGTATATTTCAATTAACATCACACCAAAGAAAATATTTGAAGCAGTTCATTAAAAAATAACAACAAAGAATTTATCACTTTACAAACGCAATAAAATATGTATGGGTGTACTGCCAATGCGTTGCATTGCTTTAAATAAAAAAAGGTTATTTGGATTATATTATTTATTATTATTGGTTATTATTATTTGGTCATTTTATTCACATCTTTACTTTTATTGTATTCCCATTGAAACCAAAGTGCTTGGAAAAAGCATAACAACCATATTCACTATACATTACAGTTAAGCGCCAAAGGGAACGTATCTTTGAAGGGTGCTGCACTGTGTATGTATGTGACCTGCCCTGCTTGAGTAGGGATCCAGAGCTTCTGTTCACCTTTGGCTCCAATATAGGCTTCCCCTTCAGGGGCTGAAGGTGACAGGCTCCAGCCCCATAGCAAGGAGGCGGGGCCCAAGTCTGGATGGGAAGGAAAAGGCAGAGCCAGGTGGAGCTGAGTGGGACCGATGAGTGATGTTACGCGCTGTCAAGCTAATCAGGGCAGCATATAATTGTTT